>CM068743.1:131684992-132084880 GCA_035084275.1 Hydrolagus colliei | reverse complement strand
TTGTAGTTACATTCAACGATCAAAGGGAGTTTTATTACATTGGCGTCAGAGAAGAGTGGCAAGGATATAGAACTAGGTCACTGGGCTGTAAAGTGGGAAGAGAGCTTTGTTGTCACTTGTGTAACTAGGTTGGGAGCTGGGCTGGGTGATTTAGAAATGGTTGTAGACAAATTAGACCAATTTTTCTAATGGGATATGAGTGGTTGGGTGCAGGACATTGTGAATGACCCTATAAAAAGGCAGGCTGGATGGGTGAATTTTCTTTTCTCATTCTTGATATTTTTTGGTATTTATGTTTGCTCTGATTTTAGTGTTGAATCTCCGCGCCCCCTCCCCGCCCTTTCCAAACTTTGATCCAGTGTCCTAAATAGTGCTCAACAGCAGTAGAATTTATGATTAAAGACAAACTCAATAAAGTAGTAAAATCAAAAGGTCAAATCAAATTCCTAAAAACCATTATGAAGAATTTCGATGACATGATAAGGTGTTATAATGTAAGGATTATTATTATTGACTCTCAGAATTTCTGTCACTGCTTCACAAATCTCTTACCTTGTCTTGTGAAGTATCTTGGGTTACAGTTCATCCAGTCTCGGGGATTTGTTGGTTTTCAACCCCTTGAACCTATCTTGAATATCAGACTCACTCTACTTCACTGTAAATCCTGTGAAAAGCTTTGAGACATGCCCCTGATGTGAAAAGTACAATACCAAATGCCAAGGATTACTATAAAATTCTGAATTTGTGTGACATTAGGAAGGGGATTTAATGCCTTCCTGGATTTTAAAAAACAAATTCTAATTTATATAGCGCCCTTCACATAGAATCGAATCTCAGAGCACTGCAAAACATCCTGAAAATAATTGTTTAATATATTTATTCTCTTCCATTCATTTTCTTTCTGAACCCCCTTGTACATGTCAACGATACAAACCTGGATAATATTCACAAATTGTTCTTTAAATTAAACATTCTTTGTGTGTAATGCTGAGTAGTTTCAGATTGTGCTACAATTTAAAAGTTGAAAAGTTCATCGTCTAGTAGCTATAATATTCAAAGTTCAAAGACTGTCATTGCACAATATGGCCGAACTAGTTCAAGCCGGGCTCATGCTCATTCATTCAGTATGAGTGACACGAAAGTGGCTATAGGATTTGACTGTTTGAATGGTAGTTGTTCCAGAGTTTTGAAATAAAGAGATATCATTGATAAATTTAATGTTGTCGGAGTCTTGGTAACCTGGAAGTTGACTTTTTTTCTAGCCTAGGAAGCAAGCTGGCCGGGTGCACACGTGAACAGTGAGAGCAGCTATTGTGAACTCATTATAGTCAAGTGTCTGCCTGGCTCGGTTGGCTGTACGGTTGTCTATGAGGCACTGTCATGAGTTGGGATCCTGAGTTCACGGTCTAGACTAACATTCCAATGCAGTGCTGGGGGAGCATGGTATTGTACAGGTTGTCATCCTTCGCATGAGATATTAAATCGAGGTCCCAACTGCTTGTTCAGATGTATTTTAACTCATACAGAAGTAAGACTCACTCACTGTTTCAGCTCCTCCCGACATGAAAGGCAAATTATAAATGTAATTTTGTCGTTGTTTGTGTCCTAATCCAAGTTGCACAACAATTTAACTGATGTGACTGTAGCAGAACAGAATTTCTTCTGAAATTACTGCTTTGATAGATTAGAAAACGTCAGTGCACTGAACTCTGTATAGATGCTGTGCAGGTTAGAAAATTATTACCTAGCAACTACATAAATAATCACCACTGTAAAAACAACCACATTTCGTGGTACTGTCAAGGTACAGTATATCCAATTTCAGCCTGGGAAATCTAATTCTCTGCTTAGGGCTAACTTCAGCTGAACAGTGAATATTAAGAATATTACTCATTACCTTGATTACCAGCTTTGGCTTATAAAACATACATGGAGATGATTCTTGCATGTGATTTATCTTTGGAAATGTACATTTAATTTCTCAAAATATTTTATTGTGCCAAACGTCTGCTTATAGGTTCTTTATTTGGGAAGTTTAGATCAGTATTGAAATACAGTACAGTACTCTGCTATATTCTTGGAATGTAGACTTACTCCCATGCCTTCGAAAAGTAATTTGTGGGAGCACATTTTCATGGAATTAATGATGCACCTCACAAGTGTATTTGAATATGCCACTTTGTCACTAATTCTGTTAGAGATGTATCCATTTCTTCAGAGTTTTGCAACGACCTTAAATTCCGCTATTCTAACCCTTTTATACCTGCCTGATGGATGTGTAGCAATTCCCTTTCAGCGGCTTGTGTTTTGAGGGATAATACAGACATTGTAGTTTGTGCTCTTAAGTTACCCTACTTACTGAAATCTTGAGGCATAAGGCAGAATTTTACTCTCTCCCGCAGATTGGTGCAGAAATCCATCTTGTTTAGTTGTGTGTCTGCAATGGTTTTATGTAACAGTGATGAAATTCCCATGTTAGTGAGTTGCCTTTCAGGAGCAGCCTGACAGCACAGGTAGATAGATGGCTGCACTATCTTTACTGAACCAAGCTTCGACATGCAGCAAGAATGGCTTATTTTAAGTCTTTGTATCAATTGTGAGAATTAATTTATCTACAATAAAAAAGATATTGGTTATCCAGAGCGGCGAGAAAGGATTACACTCTATAGCAATATTTCAATAAATATGGTCGGGATATTGATAGCAATGATGACTTGATTGTTAATGACCAGTTAATCCAGGGTTGAGTTATCAGGAGTTAACTATATTGTATTTGTTATTCCATAGTGTATTTCCTTTCAATGCTAGCTTTATATCTTTATACTGTACCTTTATAAATGCTTTTCTGTTTCAGAGCATCTACCGAAGCTACAAGTCCGATCATATTCAGCAGCAAGGTAACAAATGCTGGTATTAGGTATTGTGATTCAGATTCAAAACTTACTTACACCTCTCTGATACAAGCAAATATCATGTCAGCTATTTTATGAAAACAGATTCCAGTTGATCTTGAGTTCATCTTTAGTCCGCACCATTGTATATCTCTGTCCTCATCACTCCTGATGCAAGCCTTGTTTGTAGCAGAGCCCATCACCTTTCCTGTCACATTACAGGTTCTAAACTCCGAGATTATACTTTTTGCAATTTAATTCAAGAGTAGATATTGGAAGACTGTGTCCCCTGGTTGGAGAAACTAGGGGTCATCCCTTTCGCACTGAGTTGAGGAAAAACCTCTTCACTTAGAGGATGGTGAATTTATGGAATTCTCTACCCTAAAGGGCTGTAGATACTCTAAGATAATAAGATGTTCTTATGTATATCACCACACCCCACCTCCCTCACTCCCCCCTCCTTCATGTACCACTGGCACCCTAAATCCCCACCCTCATCCTGCTTCCCATCCCCCATAGGATAGAATTCACTATGCTTTTACTTGCCTTCAAGTCCCTTCACAAACTTGCTCCTCCCTACCTCTCTGACCTGCTAACTCCATATTTACCTGTCCATTCGCTTTGCTCAGCTGGCTCCGGTCTTCTGCTCGTCCCCTTGCTTGCCTGCCCCACCATCGGTGGTCAGGCCTTCAGCCTCTTTGCCCCCACCCTTTGGAAATTCATCCCACATACCCTTCACCTCCTTCAAGGCATGTCTCAAGACCCTTCTTTTCGACCATGTGTTCGGTCACTCACCCCCTTTCATCCCTGCTCTCCACTCTCCCAACCCCCAATTCGGATCCAAATCCCTAATCGTCCAGTACCTTGCAACATCCTCCTATGAAAAGCGCTATACAAATGTAATTTGTTGTTGTCAGTAACCTGAGCCTAATACCCTCAGAAATTGAGTAAGCAGAGTCATTATTCCTGGGAGAGAGTGCAGTATTCCATTCTGTATGGGAAATTTCCATTCGTAAGTGGGTTATATATCTGGAACCCTGACTGGTTTCTGCATGTGTCAGACACCCCCACCCCTTCTCTACCTGGTGTTTTTTTAACGTGGACTAATTTTACATTGATGCTTCTAAAAATAATATATTCGAATGTGCAATTTGTTGTAATGAAATATGGGAAGTCTTAGAATTCTTTTAATGGCTCAGTGATAAAATGACCAGTATAGCAATGATCCAGCCAGAGCAGTAAGGTCCTGAGATTGGATGTTGGTTCTTGTTTTTTTCTTCTCTTTCTCACCCACCCCCACCACACCCCCTGCCCCCCTCCCCCCGCCCCCCCTTAAATAGCTTGGTAAAACTGCCAAGACTTGTACATCAGATTGTATATAAAGAATGTCAACTTAACAGGCTAGCAGAGTCCTGGGAGCTATACCCATTAGCAATACTGTCGATTGAAAATTTGTATCTGCTGAAGAAGCCTGACCTCTGTTTAATGATCAATAATAAGCTACTTGCTGAGAATAGATGATGAGCTTTATATACCAGGTAGAAATAAATGCTTAGTGCTTCATAACATGTTCTTAACCATTTGTTTTTCAGCTCTCCTGATTTTTATCCTGGCAAAGTTCACTTTGTTTTCAATATCACTGAGTTTCCATCCTGCCCAGAGCGCCCTGTTGCCCGAAGAGGGGTTTGCACAGGTTGGCTTGCGGAACAGGTCACACCAATACTTCAGTATCAAGACAAGCCTATAGAAGATGCCAGTGTGTTGCAGAATGGATTAATAACAACAGTGCCACAGGTACAGATCTTGAGAAAAAGATGGAACACTTGCTTGTTCCATTACAGCAGCCTAGTTATATCAGTAGTGTTTTATTCAAGTTGATGTTGTTTTAATATTGTGCAATGTGATATTAAACTCACCTTGTTTTTGACCATGTCCATAGTTGCCACCCCTTTCTCCCTCCAACAAACCCCCCTCACCCCCTTGATCAGTGGCCAAGTCACTGCAAAATGATGATTTTATTCTATGTGAAGAGCTCTATATAAATGCAAGTTGTTGTAAATTGTTAGAAATTAAGCAGCAAGTGGAAGTTTGACCTGTCAGAGGAATATTAACAGTTTTATTCCAATTTTCTGTGATCACATAGCTTTAAATAATATAAAATATCTTTGGATTTGATATAAATCTTTGGATTTGATATAAATACAGTGGAAGCCCCTTAAACTGGACACAGAATGGCCGGGCATTTTGTCCATCTTAAGCGGCGTCCGAGGTTAACCAAAATTCTCTTACCTCTTTCTACCCAGCAGAGGACCAGTGATGGCGCCCGCTCCCTCCCATTGCCATTCCCATTGGACGGGAAGGGGACCAGCTGATTGACAGCCTGAAGCTGCTTGTAAATGGTTGAGCTGCACCCAATCACAAGTGGCTCCAGGTGCCAATCAATCACAATTTGACTCCTCCCATTCCTTCCCTTTTTTCTTGTTCCTCTCCCCCACCCCACCCCCACTGATTGACAGTCCGATTTTGCCTGTGAATGGCAGGAATCTGCTATCAATCAATTTGATTCCGCCTGTAAGCAGATACCGTACACGGCTGACCCCATGTGGGATTAACTAGATTTTTGACCAAATTAACTGACACATTTCAAATTTCTAAGATTACAATTGAATCTGGGTTGGGCATTTTGTCTGATGTAAACCAGTGTCTGGCTAAAGTAGCTTCCTCTGTATATCTTTGGATCAGAAAAATTCTCATAGGGGAGTTATGTTGATTGTTCATGTACCTATTGTGCTGTGTTTTACTTAATTTCTGGAATATTTATATGCATTTGTAGAGAGCTTCTCACATCTGGAGGACACCCAAAAGCACTTTACACAGTGGGCTGAGGACCCGAGCTTGGGGGGGTGGGGAGGGGAGGGGGGGGGGGGGGGGGGGAGCTGAGGAAGTGGGAGGGGGAACTTGTGTAATTGTGGTCAAAGAGATAAAATCTTATGTCAGGCTTTAAAAGTCAAATGGGAAAGGGTGAGTTGGAGGGACTCTGGGTTAGAGTTGGAGGGACTCTGGGATAGAGTTGGCGGGACTCCGGGATTTAGTTTCATAAATGATCATGTTATTTCTTGATTTTCATGAAAAATACTTTGGTTTATAGATTTCCATTTCCAGTCGTCCAAACACCTTTTTCCGTCTGCCAAGTGATCCTGCGGTTCCCATCATTATGGTGGGCCCTGGTACTGGTCTCGCACCTTTCATAGGATTTCTACAGCACAGGTAAATGATTCACAGGTCAAGACATTACTTTACACACATTCTATCTTTGGTGTGAATTATTTGTACAGTAAAAGCCCGTTTATCCATGACCTGATCAACCGTGACTTTCGTATAACTGGCACCGCAAAAAAAAAAGTCCATATTTGATTAACTGGAATTTATCCAGGACAATATGTTTTTTTAAAAAATGTGGTAGGTGTTTTCGGCCGAATATCTGGCACGCGCTTTAACCAGCTTTGGCCAGGTCCCAAGGGTGCCGGATAAATGGGCTTTTACTGTATTTTGTCAAGTCATTGTTCTCTTCACTGTGAAATACGATTGTTTGAGTATCATTGTACAGTGAAACCTGTTCAAGCAGCTACCTCCAATCAGCAACCATCTCCGTTAACAACCACCCTGGAACAGCCCCTACAGTGTACGTTCACACACCAGTGATCCTTTATTCGGAGGCCATCCTTATATAGAAACCACTTTAGCCCAGTCTCCTGGTAACTCTACTTTGTTTTGTTTGTTTGGAACTGGCTTCAATGTTAAGTTAACTAACATTTTTAGAATCACATATTCAATATTATGAGACTGGGGAATATGCTGCCCCAAAAGGTTATAAATACTGAGTCAATTGAGAGAGAGGATTGATGGATACTTGATAAGTAAGAAAATTAAGAGATCTGGAGAAAAGGAAGGAATTGAGGTACAGGTAAACCTTTATTTAGGACGGGGTTGCGTTCCCGAAAAACGGTTCTCAGATCGAAACGTCCTAAATAGAAACGCGGTTTCCCATGCAGTTCCATTATATAACCTGAGATGCGTTTTTTCTACAAAATTTTCAGATCTTAAATCCACTAAATAACACACAAAACATACACAAAACAACACAGATAGGCAAGAAGGGGTACTTGGCAGTAACTGTGCAGTATTGTACTGGCAAACTTTAATACAAGTCCTATGTTTTGATAATCTGCTTGCATCTGTAGCTGTAACACACCTTGAACTTGCCAGGATATTGTCCTTATTCTGTTTTACAGTAGCCACCATCGATCTAGCTAGCCCTAAAGCTCTCCCGACGCCCGTACCTTTTTTGCCAGACTCGATGCGTTTTATCACCGACAATTTAGTATTTAAAGTGATGACTTTGCGGGGTTTCTGGCTGCTAGCAGTATTACCGCTGCTCATTTCACTTACTGCTGTATTTTCCCCGACATGGTATAAACGCGGTAGAGGCTGTAAATCGCTCAAAGTTGCTCGGGAATGTTTGGAAATGACTGTAATACTAACGTGGCGCAGTGTCGCTTCAAAATCAGCTGGCTTTTAAACAGTGACGTAGAGACATGTTATTGGCCAGTTCAAACGCTTGGATACACTATATCAGGTGCGTTTACCTGCGAATACACTATGGACTGTGCGTATGGACAAAAAAGACGCACCAAATACGACATTGCGATACTCAAAATATGTACTGTGCATGCGCAAAAAAGAATTTTGTTCATTAAAATGAAACCAAATGTCCTATATCGATCAAAAGGTGTTAAAAAATTATGTTTGTTCAATCGAAACAACCTAAATAGAAGCATCCTTAATCGAGGCTTACCTGTATTGCTTTAGGCTTAATGGTCTGAGTAGCCTATTTCTGCTCCCATCCTCTTGTTATTATAAAAGGGTTGCAATCTCCAGTAATGCATAACATAGCAACTCCCTTGATGAATATCATAACGCTGGGTTTGAATTCAGACATTATGCAACACAACAATTCAGACTTTGTTCAAGGTAATTATTCTGCAATAATATATCAGAGTTTGGGATGTCTAGTACCTGCCTGGATCACATGTTTGACGGGTCCCTCTGAACAGAACTTGTAGTCCTTCAGGACAGTTTCTTGTGGGTGATCAATCTTAAGTTGTTTTTTCATGATTGGCAAAGGGTCCTCTTCCCAATAGATTATATGTACAAGCTCCGCACATCTACCAACCCCATGCACTCTGACATCAGCTGTCGTGATTGTCAATGTTTAGTTTCCCCTTGGAGTCAGATGCTTCCTTCAGAAAACAAGAGGGGAAGTTTTTATTTTCCATCTCCGATAGGAATTTTGCTGTGAGTTGCAAGAATTTAATGTCTTGTGTTGACTGCAAAAGCCTGCAGGGCTTTAATAAAAATGAAGCATATTTCAGTTCTTATTCAAAATGGTCTGTCATCCAAAATCCATTTTTAACAGAAACTCTAACTAATGTTGCAATGTATTGCATTGGGTAGGGGGGGAATGTCACATGTTGGGATTTTGCAGTGTGAGATTGCCATATAGTGTTATTACAGATGAAATCGGACCTTAAAATCGTGGTTCCTTGACCACCCTGCAATTCACAAAGCTCTGATCCGTCAGTGTTTTGGATTAGTAACACCAAGATCAGTCCTAGCAATGCTGGACTGATTGTGAATGGAAAGGAATTTCAAAATGAAATGCAAAGCCAATGAAAGGGAGGCAGTTCTTGGATTTCACAGATTTTAACATGTCTGGTATAAATCATTTGTTGCATTTGCTTTCAGACAGCATGCAGTGGAGAATAATACATATTTTGTTCCAGAGACAAAGTTTGCTCTGGATTTAGCTAAGTATGTAAAATCAGATTATCTGGTAACAATCCTGTGTGGCGTGAAAAGGGGACTCGTTTCTACTGGATTTAATCTATATTGATTTAAATCGCCAGGCATGACTTTAATATGGTTGCTGACTGAGATCAGTCTGATGCTTGGGCCAGTGAATGTTCTGTAGATAACAAGATGTATGTTTTCCTGTTGTATGAGTTCTGGGAGAGAAGCCAGTAAAAGAAACTCCAACTTTTAGCATGTCTAATGTTGTGAGTGGCTTGTGGAGCCATTGTTTTTGTTCTTTGAAAAATTCTAATGTTCCCAGTGGATCAAACCATCTAAACCCAATCTCACAGATATATTCACTGAGCCCAGACCATGGCTTGAGTCAGTAAATATGGAATGACTGACAACATAGAATAGGCCAGGTTTTGGTGAGGGCTCTTTGTTGTTGTTTTTGTCATAGAATTGTAAAGTGTTACAGCACCAAAAGTGTACACTGGGTCCATCAAATGTACTGGTGTTTCTATAATAATAATCACAGAATATTACAGCACAGAAGGAGGCCATTGTGCCTATGCCGGTTCTTTGGAAAAGCTACCCTATCAGTCCTACTCACCCGCTCTTTCCCCATATCCCTACAATTTGTTCCTTTTCAAGGACTTATCTAATTTTCTTTTGAAAGCTGTTATTGAATCTGTGTCCACCACCCTTTGATACAGTGCATTTCCATATACTGTGTATAGTTTTTAAATAAATTCTCCTTATCTCCCCTCTGGTTGTTTTGACAATTATCTTAAATCTACGTGCCCTGGTCACTAACTCAACAGGAAACAGTTTCTCTCTATCTACTCTATCAAAACACCTCATAGCTTTGAACATCTCTACTAAATCTCCCCATAACCTTCACTGCTTTAAGAACAATCCCAGTTTCTCTAGTCTTTCCACATAACTGAAGTCCCTAATCTCTGGTACCATTCTGGTAAAACTCATCTGCACCCCTTCCAAGGACTTGATAACCTTCCTAAAGTGTGGTGCCCAAAATTGGACACAATACTCCAGCTGAGGCCTAACCAATCATTTATAAAGGTTTAGCAGTTCATAAAACAATAATAAATTGGTCATTTTGATCCCTGACTGTTTTTGGGATGTTGCTGTGTGCGATGGACTGCAGTGTTTTGCCCACAAATATACAGTCAATTCACTTTACAGTATATTCTGTGAAGCGTTTCGGAATGTCTAGAAGACGTGAAAAGCGTTATATCAAATGCAGGATTATTATTATTATATCCAAGGAGAATGGTTGCCAGAGCCTCCGCTATTTCAACCCTAATTTCCCTCAGCATCCCATCCGAACTGGGTGACTTTTCTAATTTGAGCACTGCTAACCTTTTAACTACCTCCTCTATTCTTGACCTATCCATTGTGGCATTTCATATAGCACTTTATCACACCATATTGCAAAACATATTATAAAGTGTTTGCATTTTATATTGTAAGGTGAGTTGACTTTGTATTTTATTTGGCGAAATGTGGCAGCCAATTGGGCACAGCAGGGTCCCACAAGTCAGGGTCCCCTTTTTAAAAACAAAATCTGCACTGGAATCACCTCATCGAATCCCACTTTCCTAATTTCTCTCCACACACTACATTATGCCTCTTTTTCAACCATCCATCCGTTTCCCTTTTTGAAATAATTTGTGAGCAGTTTGAGGCTCAGAACATGCTTAGATGTTCAATCTTGCAATTCATGCACAGTTAATAATCTGTTGGTTTCTGCATCTGCTAAAAGTAAAATAGAGTCAGGAAAATGTAAATTAAGAAATCAATGCTTCTGGAATAATAAAGGAGTAGAAAACCTTTTTTTTTTCAATTTTACAAGTGAAAATTTTTATGACGCATGAAGCCCTGAGCTATGCAGATTTCTAAAACCAGCGACACGAAATCGCTGTTCTGTTCATGACTATTTTCATAATGTGCAACTTTTCTAAAGAAACAGTATAAAATAATGCCATGTGTCTAACTAGTGAGACAGTGCACAGTATCTAATGCATTTGAAGTAGTGAAATATTGGCAACATGACTTTTTTACATTTAAGCCCATTCAATAAATATACAGTAAAAGCCCGTTTATCTGGCACCCACAGGACCTGGCCAATGCCGGTTAAAGCGCCTGCCGGATATGCGGGCGGCCCACGGCCGAAAACCCACCACAAAAAAATTAAAGTTGTTTTAACACATACCATACACACCAGACTAGATAATAACATGATAACAAAATAATTTGTGCTTATTGTTAAAACTACTCTCTTGCGCTTCTCACCTTTACTGATTGAGGTTTATAGTCCAGTGATTCTTTTTTTAAATGGAGGACGCCAAGTGGGTGAAAAAAACAGCAGTGCAAATTTAAAGTCACATGACTTTACTAGTGGCAAGCCGATAACCCTAGATAACCCTTGACTCTACAAACCGAAATACTGCACCTGCGCGACAATGTGGGTTATTGGCTAGGGTTATCGGCTTGCCGCTAGTATGGCTTTAAAGTCGCGCTCCGTTTTGTTCATCCGCTTGGCGTGCTCCATTTTAAAAAGAATTGCTGGACTACAAACTTCAACCGCAGCATCATGGCTTCAAGTGTAGCATCTACCAGCAAAGGTGAGAAGCGCAAGAGAGTAGTTTTAACAATAAGTACCAATACAATATTCTGTTATTATGTTATTATTTATGCATTTACAAATGCTCCACCGCTATTCCGGATAAGTTCCGGTTTATCGAATGGGGACTGTTTTTTGGCGTGCCGGTTATACGGAAGTGCCGATTCATCGACTCACGGATAAACGGGCATAGTTTACAAGGTTTATACAATGAGCTTGTAAAATCCTGCAATCCTCCACTTATGAAACCCACTGAACTTGATGATAATAATAATCCTTGCATTCGATATAGCACTTTTCATGCCTTCTAGATGTCTCAAAGCACTTCACAGAATATACTGTGAAGTGAATTGACTGTATGTTTGTGGTGAAATGCGACAGCTAACTGCGCACAGCAGTTTAGGTGTTGATTACTGTCTCTCTGTTTCTCTCGCTCTCTCTCTGTCTTGGTAGCGGATGGGAGATCTTCTACTATTTCCTTCCTCAAGGAGTGAGCCTGGCCATGACCTTACCACAGAGGCCGGCTCAACAGCAACTCACTTGAATACTGTACTAAGGTTAAGAACTCTAGCTGTACCCAGGATAATTCATGTCATCGCAAGATAGAAAATGTCAATTTAGTTTCACGCTCATGGATTAATCAATATGGTCAATTTTTTTTCATTCTCCCCTCCCCCCCGCCCCTGACATGCGCATATAATATCTTGAAGAGAGAATTCCTTCGATTTAAAGAGCAAAAGATGCACTTTAGCAACACTAGCACCTGGACATCTGCTTTATTGTTAGACATCAGATATCATTTCCTCCCTCTTCTCTGCACATTTCTACAATTTATGATGCTGTAGCTTCTTAATGACTGTTATTTATTTTGTGGAGTGCCAATATTGCAGACTGTAACAATGATTTCTTTATTTTATTATTAGGGCAGTATACATTGCCACCCTTGATGCTTATTTTATGGGTGTCTATAATAATATTTCAGTCAGAGGTAAATTGGAACAGCTTTTTATTGTCAGTTCCTTGACGGTTTCATTATTAGATAGTGTAGATGACAAATCGAGAACAGAGTGTAAACCTAGTAAATTCACCTTCTGTTTACTCTTCTTTCTATCCCCTTTGCCTTCAGTGGCTGAAACGCTTCAATATGTGAGGTAAAATAAATACTTGCATTATCACACTGCAATATCTCGAAAGTGCTTTGCACAATTAATCACTTTGAAATACAGTGTCTTATGTTAGTGAAACATAGTAGATAGTCTGTCCAAGATATATTCCGCAAACAACAATGAGGCGAATGTAGGGTCCGGCGATATATCGATATATCAGTTATATCGATATAATTTTTGTATTGATATGCCGATATCGGAATTTGAAATATATCGATATATGGAAAAATTCAATATTAAAAAAAATTGAAATATCGTAAATATCGGTATATCGTTTCCGGCGATATATCGGTATTATTGGTACAATGCAATCTTTTCCAGCTTACCTTGTCGCCGGCATTGCAACCTCTTGGGCCTAGAGCATGGAATGCGCGCACACGTCCAAATGCGTGCACACCCCGAATGCGCGTGCACTGAACTACATGACCCAGAATGCTCATCTCTATACACAATGCACAGACCAAGGTGTAAGCCGCCATATTGCGTAGTCCTCGAATACAATATATGGGTATACAAGGGGTTGGGGGAGAGGGAGGGAGAGATGGGTGGGGAGAGGGAGGGAGAGACAGGGGGGAGAGGGAGGGAGAGACGGGGTGGGGGGAAGGGAGGGAGAGACGGGGGGAATGTGATAATATACAGTATATTAGAGATAGATATAGACATAGAGAGATAGATAGAGATGAGGGGGGGGGATGTGAGAGAGGACAGAGACACAGACAGAGAGAGAGAGATGGAGAGAGTGAGTGTGAGAGACACAGAGAGAGAGAGATATTTACCTCCTGAGGAGATAGGCCAACACTTGAGCCAGATCCACATCCTCCCCCACTCCCCCTCCCTCCCTCTCTTCCCTGTCCCTCTCTCTACCCTGTCCCTCTCTCTCTCTCTCTCTGTCCCTCTCTCCCCTCTCTCTGTCTCTCTCTCCCCTGTCCCTCTCTCTCTCCTGTCACACATACACTCGTCGCATCGAGGACCAACCAAAATGGACCTTGGACAATCGGTGGCAACACCTTGTGGGGGAGATGAGCATTCCAGGTCTTTTAGTTCAGTGCCCCAAATGCGCAGTATAAACCACCCCCAAAATATCAATATATCGGTATGTATCGATATGAGCCCATCGATATATTGAAATTGGAAAATTTCCATATCGACAGACCCTAGGCAAATGACATATTTAATATTTTGAGTGAAATTGGAGGTAAGAATATTGGTCTTCCTTTAGAATCTGATTGAAGCATTGAATAACGCAAGAAATTGATGAGCCAAATGGAGGACAATTATTTGCTCTGACAGAAGCATGTCATCGCCATGCACCTCAATGCTCCCACTATTCTGCACTAGAGGTGTTGGGCTGGACTGTTGGAGTGAGAGGCTAGAGTGCTGCCCACTGAGCCAGGCTGACAGTAGTCTCTCTGGTGATGAGAATGCAATTACAGTACTGATCATTTGGCCCAAGTTTACACCGGTGGATTTTCTACACATGACCTGATCTAAACTCACTCTCCTGTTGTATCCCAGCATACTTCAGTATTCCTCCTCTTCAAGCATTTATCCAATTTTCTTTTAAAATCTATGGACATGACCTCATTTATGGTTTGTGGCAAACAATTCCACGTTCTCATCATCATTCTACACTCTGCATAAAGATATTTGTTTAACCACTCCTTTAATTCCCAGCAAAAATAGTGAAAATAGCTTAAAATGTCTGCTGTCCAGTTACTTGTGGAAATAACCTATGACTGCTTAGCTTAATGGTTTTCTTCCTGATTGTATTTTCTGTACTTCCTGGCCTGCTAGATGGAAAATTCTCTGTTTTGTGAGATACGTGTAGAAAATGTTTACTATAAATCTCTTGATTTAAGAAACCAAAACACTACATTTCTGTCACGTAACATTTTGTAGCTCTTGAAGAATGATTGACTGGACTGGCAAGTGGACAGTTTGCTGATTCATAACTTGAGCTCCCAGTTTCAGTTCTGTAGCTTGGGACAGCATCAGTGGCAAGCATCTGACTGGTAACTTTAACCTCAGGGGTGAACATCTACAGTTTATTTTTAAATGCTACACTTCTCTTGTGAGTGATGTTGATGAAAAGAGATTGGTCCTTTGATGTCAATTTGTCTCCATGATAATTAGAATGAGATGAGAATGGGTATTATAGGAATTTGTTTCCTTCGATTAGCTGCATCCTGTAGAGAAGGAAAGGCTTGCACCACATCTCCTCACAGAGTCCTGTAGCTCAGTGGTTAGAGCACTCGCCTTACAAGCATGAGACCTGTGTTCAAATCCAGGCAGGGCAGGGCGAAACCTAGGGCAAGTTTCCTTACTCCACATGCCTAATAATAATCCCTCCAAAAAAAAACACAACAGTAAAATTGTTCATTTCAATCCATGACTGTTTGAGGGACACTGCTGTGCGTAATTGGCTGCCGCGTTTTCGCCCGCAAATGTACAGTCATTTCACTTTACAGTATATTCTGTGAAGTGCTTTGATACGTCTAGAAGATGTGAAAAGCACTATATCAAAATGAAACGATTATCATATTCTTATTATGTTTAGCCTTTTCTGAGCTTGCTTCGCAGATTTTATTTTCAATTCTGTTCATTGATTTTGTAAATTTGTGATTCTTGGAAAAATATTACATAATTTAAAAAAAAGACTTGTGGATTTTAACCTCAATCAGGGGCTGTGTCTGTTAATTAATTGCTAGAATTTCTAAATAAAGAAAGGCATTGATCATCCTCAATGTACTTATTCCATACTTGCTCCTTACTGGTTATTTTGCTATAATTCCATTTCTTTGCTCTTTCTCATATGCTTTTTTTTAATATCTTTATTTTGCTAGTATCTTATCCAATACTTTTTGAAATAATCTGTTTCAATTGTCACTTTTCGTAACATGTTCCACACCTTAATAAACCTTTGAGTAATAAAAATGCAACTTCATTCTTTATGTTGCCAGCATCTTCACCTTCTAGGATTAATCTCGGGTTTATATCCCCTAATAGCAGAAATAACTGTCCAGCTATGTCTCATAAGTGATTCTGACAAATGTTGAGAGGATTTGGGAGTTAACCAGCAACACAATTTTTAAAATACTTGTTTATCACTCATTTCATTAAGTCACCTGGATTGCACGAGGTAGATACTTTAGCCTTTTCTCATTTTGAATTTATGTACGATCTTTCCAAGAAGCCCATGTGCCTTTCTCCTAAATTTAGCTCAACTTTAATGATAATAATAATTCTTGAATCGCATCTTCAAGACATCTCAAACTGCTTCACAGAATATTATAAAGTGAATTGACTATATTTTGTGGGCAAAATTTAGCAGCCAATTGCACCCTGCATAGTTGAGGATCGAGTGACCAATTTATTATTAATAACTGAGTTAATATTTATTTAGCTAACAACAGGGTTCCATCTTTCACTGGTAGGTGAGTGTGGGGTAAGGAACAGAGACTAGTGGGGTAAGGAAACTTTCCCAACATTTCGCTCTGCTGGGAATCAAACCCAGATCTCTTGCTTGCAAGCCGAGTACTCCAACCAATGAGCTACTGGACTGGGGTCTGTGAGGCGAGTGTTCTAACCACTGAGCTACAGGACTTTGGATATTAATTGGCATTCATTACTCTTCCCTGTTGCTTAAAAGCACAAAATATCCAAGCAATTTTTTCTTATTAAGGAAAGCTTAATGGCTGTTGGCGGACTGTTAATTTTGTTTACTTTGTAAAACTGTTTCCCCACTTTGACTGTACAATGGATGAAAGCATTTGCTTCAATCTGATTATTTCTGGTTACCGAAGTAGAACAAAGTACTTGCCTGTTAGCTACAGATAGAATGGAAAAGTGGTGTACTGATCCTTGAGGAATTCACACCCAAACTCAGGGAAATATCACTACAGACTGTGAACCAGTTTCTGCTTCCTCTGATTCTTCCCTCTTTCATTTTAGACAGAAACAAAGGGAACAAACTCCTGAAGGTTCTTTTGGAGATACCTGGTTGTTTTTTGGCTGTCGTCACCATGATCGGGACTACCTGTTCAGGTAAGTACAATAGTGCTGATATGTTTTCACTTGCACTCTCAGTATATTCACATCTTCTGTGGACGAAGATAAATTTAAGCCGGATCTTGAAACTGAATGCAGGTGCTTTTCATTTCCTCTCCCATTTTGTGCATTTATAACATGCACAAGAGTGAATTGAATGAACACTTCAAATATTTTTCATCTCTCTTCCTCATTTTCCTTGTCAACCAAAATGTATCCATTATCTTTAAGCCGAGTATTTAACTTAATCAGATCTTGAAACCGCCCTACATTATTCACTTGCACCTTGTCTTATTATTCTGCTGCAAAAATGCACCTGCACTCCATCAAAGGATTATTCTAATTGTCTTTTTGAAATATCAGCGCTTTCAGATGTACCTCGTACTGTACTTTGTTTTTTAGTCTCTGCATAACATCCACTGTTAAATAATTTGGGAAAAGAGAATTTCTCCAACCTTAACATAAATAGCTGCAGTTCAAGCCCACTGTAAGTTTTAATAAGGCCAGCGCCCTGGGACGTCCTCCGGACGTGAAAGGCGCTATACAAATGTAAATTTGTTGTTTGTTGTATAATGTGATAGAGGGTCTAAGGTAGTTTTTATTCTGCAGAGATGACTTGAAACAATTCCAAAATAACGGCACCTTAACCCATCTGAAAGTCTGTTTCTCAAGAGATGTCCCCAAGGACACAGCAGAAATAAAACCAAAATATGTTCAGCATTATCTCCAGCTCTTCTCCCAAGATGTTGCAAAAATCTTACTGAGCGAAAAAGGTTGTTTTTACGTCTGTGGGTAAGTAGAGATTGTTCGAGGTAATGATGCATTTAGCCATGTAATTGCATTTTACTAAAGTAAAGATTTGGTTACCAGTGCACAGAATATAATGTAAAATTATTTGGTGTGATAAATATACATGGTGGCAGTGTCTGAGCGGTGCGGTATTCCAAACCAGACAATCAAGCAATTTATCATCACATTTATCATCACTTCTGTGAAGTTCATTCATTCGGAGAAGTTGCAGAAAACTATGATTTTATATTGGACAAGGTCATTCAGCCTGTTTGTCATTTTATTAGAAATTGGGCCACATATTTGACTCACAATTTCCCAAGATTTTCTCATTATCCCTTTATACACAAAACGTAAGTACTTTCTTCTTTCCCAAGTATACAGCTTTTCTGAAGGTTCTATCTTTCTCCAATTGATTCTGCCTCTAGTAATCTGTGACAATGCATTTTTTTCTACAAAATCCTAAAACCTTCTGTGGGAAAATATTTTCTGCTTTGACTTTGATATATAATGATCCCCAAATTTCTGAAAGAGTGGATTAAATTCAGATTGAAACCTAAATTCTCTCCCTGTCTCCCTCCCGGTTGTTAATAGCAGCAATTTAAAAAATGTTATAGAAGTTTTGTTACAATTGTAAAATTAGCCAGCCATCCAAGTGCAGCAACGAAGTGCGTTCCTAATCTGTGTTATCTACTGGTAGTACAATTCCATAAAAACATTTATCCCATTCTAACTTTATATGCTGCTCTTTACCCCAGTTTATATCTTAAACACAGGATACATCAAGTTTATAATCATTTCACTTGATTTCACGTTGCAGTTCTTCACCATTTATCTTCCTGCAGTTTAACGATAATGTTCCCACTTTATGTGTAATCTTTACCTAGGTTGTACTTTCTGTGTTTTTAGGAGTTCTTTAAGCTTCATTTTTATTTTTGCTTCTCTCATAATTGAGTGTGCAAGGAAACTTGGTATCTGGGATTAGGAGAACTCATTGAATTATATCAAATAGCACAGGTGGCAAAACCTAGAAGTTTATTCCGAAGTACACAACAACAAAATTACATTTATATGTACCGCATTTCACGTCGGACGTCATAAGGGGCTGAAAATAAACCAAAAGGCAAGGATCAGAGGATGAAAATGAGAACATATTTCACTTGTGTCCTCTGATCTTAGCTTTTTGAGGCTTATTTAGAATAGGTATAGAGTTACAAATTTATGAAGCAAGCTAATCGAGGCACAATCATTAGTCATTTAAAATGCATTTAGTTGTCACAATGGCAAACCTGGGGCTGTACTCCCTTGAACAGCGGATGTTGAAGAATGATCTGATCAAGATGTTTGGCATTAATGGTAAAGTGAATTAACAGTGGAATAGGGGAGAATTTTTCCTGTGGGGACAGATTCCAGAACAAGGGAACATCATCTTAAGAGTTGACCTGCTAGTAGTGAAATTAGGAGATCAGGAAACGCGGAGAGGTGTGGGATTTGGAATTCACTTGCTCATAGGACTATTAATGCAGAGTTGGTGGGAATGTTTAAAGGGAAAGTAGATGCATATTTGGCTCATTAGGGTATTAAGGGAGTTTGAAAAGAGCCAGACAAATGGTTTTGAGTTCAGATCAGCCATGATTTAAAACAACAGCAGAGCAGACATGATGGGCAGAATATCCTACTCCTGGTCCTATTGTTTGAACGACAGTCTGAGCTTACATTTGTCAAGAGATAAATTTCTGTCCTGATATCTCCAATACTAGGCGAGTGGTAGTGGGGAGCGGCTTGCAGAACTACAATGCTAATGTTGGAGACTCCCAGGAGAAACCCAACTAATGGAGCTCCAATTGTTGCTCTCAGCTGTTATCCTGCCCGAGATCAATAATCACAGCACAAACTCCACACCCTTGGCTCACCAGTTCTAGAATAATTTTTAAAAAATTAAAACATTTACAATAATTGGATTCGCTAATAGATTGTTGCTAATGGAGAATTCTGCTCATAGCTGACTCTCAGGAACCACTTGATCGGCAGAAGATCCCTCAAGGGATCTTCTTAAACATTAAAATCATCATTTTAAGAAACCTTTTTAAGCACCTGTATTTCCCATTTCTTCTTGTATTTCCACTCAATTTCCCATTTACTCTTCTTTTACCATTGGATTCAGTGCCTCAGGATGTCCTCCCGATGTAAAAGGCGCTATACAAATGTAACTTTGTTTTTGTTGTTGGAGTTCCCATTTCATCTTTTTTCCACTGGAATTCCCATTTCTTCTTGTTCTTGCTGTACTTATCTCCAGAAATCCACGTCAATCACTGTTCTCTATTAGTCAATCCCATTCCTGCAAATCATTGTTTTTGACCCCGTTTTGTTTAAATTTCGAAGTGTCAGCAACTATATATAGCACTGTACCGTGGGACGGTGAGGATGACATTGAATTAATATCTCATCTTGTGTTATGCGTCTATTTAGAATCATTAAGAATTTCCAAATAGATATCTGACTACATAATCCTCCTTCCCTTTCTATATCCACTAAGTGAGGAATGAGTAATTGTAGTTTTGCATATTTGTTGAAATACCATCTGTCAAGGCCTAAAGTACTCTTACACGTGTCATTTTTACTTATTTCGTACTTTTGTCTTCTCTAAACAGAGATGCCAAGAATATGGCGAAAGATGTAAACAATGTACTAATTGAGATTGTGTCCAGAGAGATGAAAGTGGATACGCTGGATGCTATGAAAATCATCGCCAATTTACGTGACGAGAAGCGCTACCTGCAAGATATCTGGACTTAAGTGTGTCCGAGGAGGCAAAAACAGCAACAGTAACCTCACTCAGTGTTTTGATTTTGTTTGCTCACCAGAAGCTGTAGATGTTTATACATGTATTCAATATTATCAAGTGGGGATAGACGGACACAGTATTTTTTCATGAAAAAGTGCCCAACAGTTTGTTTTGGGAGAGGGAAGACTGTTACCCAAGATTTTGTTATGCTGTTGAATGCGTGAACTGACAGCATGAGGAGATGGGGCATGTTTATGCAATGCGTGTATTTGCATTTGTTTCGGAATCATCAGGGGTTTACAGCCCAGGAGCAGGAATTGCTCAGTCAATTAAGGAGTTGCTTGGACTGTTTCATGAGGACTGAGGCCCTATAACTGCATACTTCAGGTATGTCATTAGGAGTTGCTGCTACTGATCATTTTCACTAAATGTTGGAATGTCATGACCTTTTTCTGCTGTGTTGGGTTAAACAATGTAAATGTATTTTAGTCTGTGCCTTTTAAAAACAGTTCTATAGAGTTTATGCAATAAATAATATAATGAAGTAACTAATGAGCAAACTTGGAAAACTCCATAGAGCTAATAATTCTTATTCTGCCCCATTGGTGCCAGCCAGGGCTGTGCTGAACTGCTCTTCCGTGAGTCCTGGTGCTTGGAAATGACTGGCTGATACCATTGTAATAAGGGGAGGTGTTACTATAAGTACCGTATATCTCCGCGTATAAGGCGTACTTTTTTTCAGGTCGTAAAGTGTCGAAAGAGGGGGGTGCGCCGTATACGCGGGTACACAAAATTTTTAGCGCCAAAAATTCGAAGTGCGGTAGCGGTGAGAAATGTCTCGTCGTGCGTTCCCAGCTTCGTTCAAGCTCTCCGTCTGCAAGTATGCAGAGGAGGCTGGAAACCGGGAGGCAGGGAGGAAATTCTGCGTCGCCGAATCGAATGTTTGCCGATGGCGTTCCACACAGTCCACGCTGGAGGAGATGCCGAAACTAAAGAAGGCGCTACGGAGAGGAACAGCGAAGTGGCCTGAAATGAAGGTGGAGCTCATCGCCTGGGTTCGAGAAAAACGGCTTGAGGGGCACGCTATCTCAACGGTAGCGCATCGACTGAAGGCCAAAGCCATCGCTGCCAGGGAGGGAATCATCGACTTTAAGGTGAGTGTTTCATGGGCTTACCGCTTCATGTCTCGGCACGGGCTATCCATTTGCCGACGCACACATATCGCACAGCACTTGCCTGCCGACTTGGAGGAAAAGATGACCAGCTTCCAGAAGTTCGTAATCAAGCTGCGCCGCCAGCACAACTACCCGCTCACCAGGATCGGCAACGCAGAACAGACGCCACTCACCTTCGATGTCCCCCGGAGCGTTACCATCGTGGATACAGGGTCGAAGAGCGTGAGCATCTCGACGACTGGCCACGAGAAGGACCGCTTCACGGTAATGCTGGGCTGCACCGCCGATGGAGGAAAGCTGCCACCGTACGTGATCTTTAAGCGGAAGACTCTTCCGAAACAGAGTTTCCCGCCCGGCATCCTCGTGAGGGTTCACCTGAAGGGCTGGATGGACGACGACCTCGTAAACGACTGGCTGCATTGCGTCTGGGAGAGGCGAGTAGGGGGTCTCTCACGGCGCAGAAGCCTTGTCCTCGACGCCTTCCGCTGTCACAAGACGGACCAGACGAAGGCGACCCTGCGGAAATCCAACACCGATCTGGTGATGATCCCCGGCGGGATGACGTCGCTTCTCCAGCCGCTTGATGTCGCGGTGAACAAGCCCTTCAAGGATGGCATGCGGAGGTGCTGGGCGGACTGGATACTGGAGGAGGAGAAGACGTACACGGCTGGAAGACGGATGCGGAAGGTAGATCTCCCAACCATCTGCTCGTGGATAGCAAAAGTCTGGGATGAGCTGCCAGCGGAGATCATCAGACGGGGCTTCCTCAAGTGCTGCATATCCAACAGCTTGGATGGGACGGAGGACGATGTGCTGTGGGAGGACAACTCGCCGAGCACATCCGGGAGCGACGAGAGCGACGCCGACCTACAATACGCGGATTCAGATGAGGAACTTCGCGAGGTATTTGACGAGGCGACCGACGACTAGGATTTCCAGAATGTAGCATAAAAGCTTTATACACCAACGGCCCTTTTCAGGGCCACCAAATAACAAAAAGAGCAACAGGAAAATTATAAAAATGATAGAAAATGGTCGAAAAAATATGGCAGCAAAAATTTTTTTTTGCCACCTGGTTGTCAAAAACGGGGGGTGCACCTTATACGCGGGTGCGCCTTATACGCAGAGATATACGGTAATTTGTAGTTTATTGAGTTAGAAAGTAACACACAGGTCCATCAGTCTCAATATATATTTTTATATATATATATATTATAGTTAAAAAGAATACAACAATCATGAACATTGCACCTGATGAAAACACTTCTCTTCCAAAAAGCATTGATTACTGCAAAAAGATACAATGTTCATTACAGGTGTGAAGAATTTACGAGTTTACAAAAATATCCCAGAAATAGGAGAGGAAATTATAATTTCAGGCTGTTGCACCCAGTTCATAGAATCATAGAAATTTACAGCACAAAAGGAGGCCATTTGGCTCGTTGCCGGCTCTTTGAAAAGAGCTATTCAAAGTCAGTCGCACTCCCCAGCTCGATCCCTATAACCCCGCAAACCCGTCTTCCCCAAATAAATATCCACCTGTCTTTTAAAAGTTGCCAAAGATAAGTAGCAAGATTATAAAGGAAGCAGGATGGGGAGTGGAGTGGGGGACCCAGAAAGGAGTGGTAATGGTGGTGTGGATAGAATTGTAGTTTACTTGTCTCAATCAGATTGCTTGGGGAACCTAAATTGGTCCTGAACTTTCCAGTTCCTCATCAGTACCCTATACTGGTTGTACACAATTCTGATTGTCAGATGAAGAGAGTTTGGCTTTGCTGTAACTCCCACTATTGTCAAGTCGCCTGCCGATACTCACTGCCAAGATTCACACGTGAATAATGGCCACTTGGCAATGGTAACCAGTGCCTAGGGAACCACACCCCAACATGAGGAGGCTGGGGACCAGGGACACAGAGGCAGATGTGAAGAAAAATAGAAAAATAATTGGACATATTAAATCTTTTTGAAAAATATTAAATGCAATACAAATTTACATTTATATAGCACCGTTTGTGTCAGGAGGACATCGCAAGCTTAACAATCTTAGCTTGGCACCTAAGCTAGGGGCGGGAGGCAAGGATGAAGGAGGTTGGTAGGGGAAAGATGATCGAAAGCAATGGTCAAAGGGTGGGTCTTGAGGTGGACCTTGAACAAGGTGAAGGAGGGAGCGAGTCAGGATTTCTAGACAGTGGGAGCAGAGAGGCTGAACACCCGAACTCTGATGGTGGGTTGGGAAGGTTGAGGGACACAAAGCTGGCCGGTTCCAGCTGAGCGAAGGGAGAGTCCAGGTCGATAAGTGGATAAAGAAAGCAAGAGTAACTGATGATAAGTGTCTATTGCCAGATTTGCTTGAATGTGAATGTGAATGAAAATGCAATTTTCTTTCTCAAATAAATTGGCTTTCAACAGAGCAATGGGCAATTTCTGCACGTTTTATTTTCTTTCTTCGTCACAGGTAAATATGTTTATGGGGTCTCATCGTACTCATGGAATTAATTATGATATTGGAAGAGACTGTTGATAGTAATGTATTGATCTGGTAAAAGATTTGATAAAGATGCATCCAAATTTCTAAACATGTATTATTTTGTTCAACTAAAGGTTGCATTGTCCCTGCTTGCCTCACCCTGCTCACTTCTGCCTTTTCCCCACTTCAACTATTGGAATTTTGATGTTGTGTTCATCTCAAATAATATTGGCCTGGGTTCACAGGTTGGGAGTTCAAACCCCATGTTGGGACTTTAGACTCACCTAGCTATTAAATGCAAGTTGTTGTTGCTGTTGGATAGCTCTTTCAAAGAGCAAGCACAGACATGATGGGCCGAATGACATCCTTCTGTGTTATAAGATTCTATGATGTGAAAGATGTTAAATGAAATGCAAGGATTGATGTTCTCTTGTCTTTTTATTGCTAGAAAGATCACAAGAGATAAAAAGTGTCTTCAGACATTGTACAGATAAATCCTGAATATTTAAATGAAATAATTTCTCTCGTGGATATAATTAATCTAGTTTTCATTTGCACAGTACAGTCACTGCCTGCATTAAGACTCTTAATATTGAGTGGTTGGCATCCAGTCAAGAATAAAATGTCTGTGATTACGAGCCTGTTAATTCTCACTCTGCCACAAAGCTCTGAGGCTCTTAACAAATATACAGTTGTCTAATTTGTACTTTTAATCTTCAGCCAGAACTACGGTTGAAACTTCATAGCTGGATTTGATGTTACCTCATTTTGAGTTAGAGATTTTCTTTTACCTTGTCACAAGAATTCCTTTGTAAAGAATTAAAGATGAGCCATTTTTAAAATCCAAATCTTATTGAGGCAGACGAAAAGTTTACGGCTAAGGGCCATGATATTTGGCTCATTATGTCTGCTAGTGCTATGTCCCAGGCTCTCCTGATTGGCTCGAGTCAGCGCTCCCACACCTCAGGCACTGGCAGCATCGGCATCCAAGGCTGCACTGTCCACCTCTCTAAGTCAGTCAGGAACCTGGGTGTCTTGTTTGACCCTGAACTGTGCTTCCTTCCCCACATCTGCGCCATGACCAGCACTGCCATCCACCACCAATGTAACATTGCCAGACTCCGCCACTGCCTCACCCTTCAGGCTGCCGAAACCCTCATCCATGTATTCGTCACATCAAGGCTCGACTATGGAAACTCCCTCCCCGTCGGCCTTCCTGGTCTTCCCTTCACAAGCTGCAGATCATCCAGAACCCTGCAGCTCGTGTCCTTTCCCCACACCAAGCTCCGCGAGTATGTCACTTCCACCGTCCATTGGCTACCCATCCCCCAAAGGGTTGAATTCAAAATCCTCATCCTCACTTTCAAGGCCACTGACGGCCTTGCCCCATCTATCTCTCTGACCAGCTGTCTCCCTATGAACTTGGGGGGGGTTGGAGAGAGACGGCGGGTGGGGGGGAGAGAGAGACGGCGGGGGGGGTGGGGAGAGACAGACGGCGGGGGTGGGGAGAGAGAGAGAGACGGCGGGGGGGGTGGGGAGAGACAGACGGCGGGGGTGGGGAGAGAGAGAGAGACGGCGGGGGGGGGAGAGAGATAGCGGGGGGGGGGAGACGGGGGCAATGTGATAATATACAGATAGACAGACAGACACAGAGAGAGAGAGAGAGAGAGATGGGGTGTGTGAGAGGAGAGAGACACAGAGACACAGACAGAAAAACACAGAGATGGAGAGAGTGAGTGTGAGAGACAGAGAGAGAGAGAGATATTTACCTCCTGAGGAGATAGGCCCCGAATGCGCACGCACCCCGAATGTGAGCGCACCTCACGACGCGCACGCATGTGCAGTACGAAAACCCCAAATATATCGGTATGTCTCGATATGAGCCCGTCGATATATCTAAATCGGAAAATTTCCAAAGCGACGGACCCTATTTGAGAAATAAATTGCCTACCTGGGGAAAAGGAATAAAAATCAAGAATTTCTGAGAAACATAATGTATATGTTTTGTAGATTTTGTAAACTCTTTTCAAAGAGCTGGCACAGACTCGAAGAGCCGAATGGCCTCCTTTTGTGCCGTAAGATTCTATGATTCTATGAGATAGTGGAGTGGTTGGAGCACTCGCCTTACAAGCGTGAGACCTGTCTGTGTTCGATTCCAGGCAGACCAGGTCGAAACCTTGGGCAACTTTCACACGCCTGATACTAATCCCTCAAAAAAACGATAATATATTGGTCATTTCAATCCATGATTGTTTGTGGGACACTGCTGTGTGCAATTGGCTGCCGCATTTCGCCCACAAATATACAGTCAATTCACTTTACAGTATATCCTGTGAAGCGCTTTGAGATGCCCAGAAGACGTGAAAAGCGCTATATCAAATGCAAGGATTCTTCTTATTATTGTTCTTACCGCTTTTCCCTCCTCCGCACTTCCCATTCACTATTCCAAACTTGCCATTTGCTTGTCTTAAATCCACGTAGAAGACGGTGCTGAATTTGTGTATCAATACAGTGAAGATTTATTAGCAGTGAGTATGGACGTTCTCCTGATGTGAAAGAGACTATACAAGCGTGAATTATGTTGTTGTTGTATGTGAAACTTGGAAGAACCGGAAACTGATGAGCATTGGTGATACAAGGCAAACTAGTTGAGTATAAATTTGATTATAGTACAGATCCACTGTGCTCTCCAGCGCCTTGGGACGTCCTCCTAAAGTGAACGGTGATGTACAGGTGTAATTTTGTTGTTGTGGTGGTATTTAGGAAGCATAATGCAGCCTGGGTGTGGCACTGTGTCTGGCAAGCCAGGTTACTGCTGATTTCCCACATGCTGCAGATTGCGCATTCACCGTGAGCAGGAAATACCACTAATGTCACTTCCCGAGAACTGTACTCACGGGCTATGTATAGGAAGTACACAAACAATATCTTGCGTTTATACAGCGGCCTTCATATGGGGTAGTGACTCTTGAGTACTATATTAAAACAGTACTGCATCATATTATCAATAAAATAATATGGAAAAGGATAAAAGCAGATTGATTCGTGGGGATAGAAGTCAGCAAGGCTCACATCAGATTTACAAACTTTTTCTTGCATCTGTTTCAGGAATATAAGATGATAATAATAGTCCTTTGATTTGGAATGGTTGGCTGGATATGTTCGTAGATATGGGGGCCGTCCTAAAGTCTTGGATTAACAGAGTTTAATGGAAGTTTAGAGGCTGCTGAAGGGAAAATAAATTTGGCATCTAATAGCTTCTTGGAGACAGATTTAGTAGATGGAGATTTGAGATCTGCAAAGAATGACCCAACAGTAGATGAAACTGCATTGATAGTGAAGCTGTGAGGAGTAATAGCTATTGGTTTGACTCGGCGAGATACCTGAAGAAACTGTTGGAGTTGAAAGAAATTCGATTGATTTCTCCATTGAAAGCTCTTGTTGCGATCAATACTTACTTAGTCATTCAATCATTTCAAAGTAAGAGGAATGGATATTGCTTACTCTGAGGATAAATAATCTTCATAAAGGTGACGAATGTACGTAGTGTGAAATCATCAGCAGGAGAAAGGATAGAGTGGGTAATGACAGATCATTGATCTGCTGGCTGCGAGTTCAGGCCTGGAAAACCTTAAGTTGACGGAAAAAGTTAGAGGAAGAAAAATAACTGCAGCACAAATAGAGTGGTGAGAGCAGACACTGAATAATAATCATAATAAAAATAATCCTTACGTTTGATGTAGCACTTTTTATGTCTTCTAGATGTCTCAAAGTGCTTCACAGAATATACTAAAGAGAATTGACTGTATATTTGTGAGTGAATCTTGGCAGCCAATTGTGCAGAGCAGTGTCCCTCAAACAGTCTTGGATTGAATGGCCAAATTATTATTGGGGGTTTTTTTCTTGAGGGATTAGTATCCCCGGAAAAGTGTTCCGCTGATTGGCTGACAACCAGGTTCCTACTTACTGCTAGGTAAACGGAGGTGTGTGGAGTAAGGAAACTTGTCCAACATTTCGCCCTGCCAGGAATCAAACCCGGGTCTCTCCCTTGGTAGGAGAGGGCTCTTATCACTGAGCTACAGGACTCCACTCTATTACAGGAGAGTCACGAGAATAACTCTTAAAGTCCATTAGATAGCCGCCTCTTGGGTTGTACTACATATTGTTAGAATCTGTCAAGGGATTCACAAAAATTCAATGGAAAATATATCACATCACACATTGGATGCACGTACAAAGTTCTTGTGAATAAAATCAGTAAGACTCAACAGTGGAGCTATCATTGCTGACAAGGAATGCTTAGCGGTACACATCCTGGGAAGAATATGAAATATACCAGGAGGACTAGAAACCTTTCTTGAGGATGCAACTGACTTGAATGTCAGAGAGCAATATTTCTCGTGGTAGAAAAAGATGGATCACTGTCACAAGATTCTTTGGTATGATTATGGAGAAAATGAATTTTAAAATACCTCAATTTCACCCTCGGGGAGTTGGGAACTGAACTGTTGAGACAGATGTGTGCTTGGAGATTGAATGGAGAAAAACATCAAAATATGCTTCAGACAAGAAGCATCAACTTGCTGAAAGGAACATCAACACTAGAAGGATCAACTTGCTAGGAGTGGAAATACTTTTTTGAATAAAATTGTGCTTAGTCAACTCTAAACAGCAATAGGTTTCTCATGTAAAGAATTTTGGAACACATCTAATGCAAAACTCTCTAGTAAATATGATTGCAAACTATTGCAAGGTTGACTTTTTCTAAAAGTCTATTTTGAGAAATAAGTGGGAATGGTCAGGGTATCCTGAAGATTACATAAACAGCTGTTCCACACAATCAGTGTGCAAACCCTAAAGTTGAAACTGAACAGAAGTCCTTTTGAGCAAATACAGAGCCCCAACTCACAGTAATCACATTAATTGAAAGTGAAGATATGTGCCTATAAATACTGTAGAACAAAATACAATGTCAGCCAATAAACCACAAAAATGCAAGTACAGTATTATATTTGCTTTGTTTTCCTATTTTCTTCCAGTTAGTGGTTTGGCTCATTTTCTTTTATGAAGAAAACAGAAGTCTGTCGCTTGGAGATCTTTTTAACAAGTTGATCTCGAGGCCAAAGACAACTTCAAAATCCTGTTCTCCACCACCCACCACCTCCTCCAGTCCCCCTTTCAAACACCCTTGATCCTCGCTTCTGATGCCAAGTGTGAAGAGGTCCAGGACTTCCATATCTAAGATAAATCATTTTCGTCTGACTGCCCCCACAACCACAGAATTACATTTGCATAGCGCCATTGATGGTGGGAAGACGTCACAAGGCGCTGGACAGTCAGTGTTTCAGACACGAGTTGGGGTAGGGATTGGGGAGGGTGGAAGGAAGGGAGGGGAAGGGGATTGAAGATGGTACGGTTAAAGAGGAGGGTCTTGAGGTTGGACTTGAAGGAGGCTAGGGAGATAGCGAGATGGAGGGATTACAGGATGGAATTCCAAAGGTTGGGGCAAAAGTGGCCGAAGGCTCGCCCGCTGAGGTTGATGTGGATGGAAATGGAGCAGGATGGAGCCTGCGGAGCGGAGGGAGTGAACAGGTTGGTAGGGGATTAGGAGGTCACAGAGATAGACAAGGCCGTGGAGGGCTTTGAAGATGAGGACCAGGACCATGAAATTAATCCTCTGAATGAAGGGAAGCCAATAGGATTGGGTGAGAATGGGGGAGATGGCATTGCAGAGTTTGGTGCGGGAGAAGACACGGGCTTCGGAGTTCTGGATGATCTGTAGCCTATGGAGGGAGGAGTTGGGAAGGCCACAAGCAGGGCATTGGCATGGTTGAGCCTGGATGTAATAAAGGCATGAATGAGTATTTTCAGTTAGCTGAGGGGTGAGGAAGTGATGGAATTGGACAATGTTGTGGAGGTGAGGGAAGGCAGAGCTGTTCATGGCATAGATGTGGGGGAGAAAAGATACCTAAGTTCCTGACTGGCTTGGTGAGGTGGTGTATGCAACCATGGAGATAAATGCTGCCAGTGCCTGAGGTGTGAAGGCGCTGGCATGAGCCAATCAGGTGAGTCTTGGTCTTGTTGGCGTTCATCTGTATAAAGTTAGTTTTCATCCAGGACTTGATGTCTGTCAGGACAGCAGTGGTACTGGAATCGGGAGTGGTAAGAGTTGAACCAGGTAAGGGTAGGTCCACAAAGTTGACAATAATGATCCTTGCATTTGATATAATGCTTTTCATGCTTTCTAGACGTCTCAAAGCGTTTCACAGAATATACTATAAAGTGAATTGACTGTATATTTGTGGGCGAAACGTGGCGGCCAATTACGCACAGCAGTGTCCCACAAACAGTCGTGGATTGAGTGACCAAATCTTTATTTATTTGTTTCCTTGAGGGATTATTGAGTATTATCAGATGTGTGAAGTAAGGAAATTTTCCTAAAGTTTCGCCCTGCGAGGAATCGAACCCAGGTCTCTCTCTCTTGTGAGGTGAATGCTCTAACCACTGAGCTCCAGGGCTGTGCTGAGCTGTCAACACAGTGACAGTCAATTGCACACAGCAATTCCCACAAACGTGGATTGAAATGACCAATATATTTTTTAAAACAATTTTAGAGGGATTATTATCAGATGTGTGGAGTAAGGAAACTTGCCCAAGATTTTGCCCTGCCTCACATCCAATTCAGGTCTCTTGCTTGCAAGGCTAGTGCTCTGACCAAGAATAATTTGAGGAGAGGCGGTGTAGGAGGATGGAGTGGTTGACAGTGTCAAAGGCGGCAGAGAAGACAAGGAGGACAAGGAGGCAGAGAGAAACCTGATCACAAATGTTTAAAATGTCGCTAGAGACTTTGACCAGAGACTTTGTCTATGGGCAGCATGCAGGTCGGATTGGAGGGAAGAGAGAATGGTGAGAAAGAAAAGAGTGAAGCTGGGACGCAATGACTCAGCTGGGATGCAACGACTGTCAGCTTGTTTGATGGACTTCATGGCCTGGATGAACACAGGTTTTCTGCAGCTGAATGTCACAATAAAGCCGTACACTTTGGCTCCTGTCAATATATTCTTTCCTGTGTGTCTGATTCGATGATCGGGTTCGATCCCCAGCTTTCCCTCCAAAATCTGTTCCCTGACCAGGTCCGCTTCTTTCCACCTGCGGTACATTGACCCGCTCCATCCATACCTCACCACTGACTCAGCCAAAACCTTTAGTCACTGGACTATTACACTGCCCTCCTCACTCGGCTCCCCAGCTCCACCATACACAAAATTCAATCATTTGAAAACTCAGCCACCTGGATACTGACCTGCACAAAACTCTGTACCGCCATCACACCAGTCCCTTTCAGGCTTCACCGGCTCCCAATTACCCAACAGATCTATTTCAAGATCCTCTCACTGGTTTTCAAATCCCTTCATGCCCTAACACCTCACCCTACCTAATTGTCCCTTGTGGTCTATGCTCTAACATCGGTGGCCGAGCTTTTCAGCCATAATGTCTTGAAACTCTGGTACTCTCTCCCTCACCATTGCATAAGACCTTGCTTTTTAACTGTGCTTGGTGAAGAGCGCGACATAACTGTGCATCAGTAATTCTGGTAGATGGCAGTAGGATATCATTGTTTGATGGCAGTAGGATATCATTCAAAATATATGTTAACATCCAACAACCAAAAGAGTTTAAAGGGATTTCCTTGTGCAATGTATAATAAGTACCCTCCAAAGAGCATGAAGATACTTTATTTATAGGGAAAAGTAGTGGACTGTACCTTTGTTTAAAGTACTTACAGCTGCTAATTTAATGAATTAGCCATATTATTTGCAAGAATTATGTCTCTAAAGTTGCAACATCAAACTAAAGTGTTCTGTGCAAGCATTTTTGCCAGGAAATATAGGGAACGAATTAGCACCCAAATAAATCTTTCTGTTATCCAGATCTAACTGGATTAATTTAAATTCCTGTTGAATATCATCTATTTTAATTCAATCTAGAAAAATAAGAGGGGGTAACGGGAAGAGAGTCGATGAACTGAGAGCTAGGTTTATGTAGGTGAAGGGATTATCTGTGCCATTCATTTCACCCGGCTGTGCAGAATCTTTGATATATCCTAGAATTGCTTCTATCTATTTCGGACAAGATCCTAGCAGAAGCCAACATTTTGACAAGCAGGGTAACATTGTGATGGAATGGCATTTCCAAGATGAGCTGTTCTATGGAGAATATTGAGTTGCTGCAAGATCAGCTTGTCTGTACTTGCTGTCAGGCAGGCATTAGCTTTCAATAATGTGGTTATCTAGAAACTAAGAACAGTAGCTACTATACATTTATATATATTGCCTTTCACGTCCGGAGTTCATCTCACAGTGCAGTGCTTGCACAAGTAGACACCAGTCAGATTGCTAACTTTACCACTCAGTGAAAATTTCCCGCTCTCAAAGGAAATCCACATAGAGGATCAAAAACGCGAAATACTGCAGATGCTGGAAATCTGAAACAAAACCAGAAATGGCTGGGAACACTCAGCGGGTCAGGCAGCATCTATGGAGAAAGGAAAGTGAGTCAACGTTTCGGGTCCACGACCTTTCATCAGAGTTGTCACAATGCTTTCCTTGGCAGTTTTTCTAGTTTGAGTGTACTTACACTCAATAGTTACGATAGTTACTAAGTGGCTCTAATGGTGTTTAATACTGTAATAAAAATCCTTGCATTTGATGTAGCACTTTATCGCATCTTTTGGATGTCTCAAAGCGCTTCACAGAATATACTGTAAAGTGAATTGACTGTATATTTTGTGGGTGAAACGTCGCAGCCAATTATGCGCAGCAGTGTCCCGCAAACAACCGTGGATTTAAATGACCAATTTACTATTGTTTTTTTTAAGGGATTATTATCAGGCGTGTGGAGTAAGGAAACTCGCCCAAGGTTTCACCCGCCCTGGAATCGAACCTAGGTCTCTCGCTTGCAAAGTGTGTGCGCTAATCACTGAGCTACAGAACCCCACAATTCAATTAGCATTTTGTAAAACACCGAAGCTTTTTGTTTCATTTCCTTAACCGATGCAAATGGTAGAAGAGACTGAAGCAATGAAGGAGAAAACTAAACAGAGGTGGTGTTAGGCCCAAGATTATGCTGCTCTATACATTCTTTGCGTATAGCAATGGAGCAAAGAGAGCTTAGCTTGTTTTCCCTTCATATTGCGCCCTGTTGATTGCTGACTGAGGGCAAGACTTGCTACTCATGACAGTGATCGGAGAGTTACTGACAGTTCAAAGCTGTAGCCTGCAGCCATTATTTTCATCCGTACTGTCTGGCAAGATTAAACATGTGCCACTGGACTGAAGCCCTGTGCAGGGTCTGAAAGTGATTTAGAACAGGCTTGTCCTCGCATGTTCTCTGATACTGTTTGCCAGTAAATGTTGATTAGCTGTCTGATTAAATTAAAGTGCAGGACAATTTAAAATAGTCGTGCCTGGTTTGAGAATGACATGTAAGTATCACCACGTACTACATATCTTTGTCCAGATCCAGCAGTATATGTATCCAACAGATCCAGTTAACTTCATTCCGTGGGCCCTGAAGTATTTTTTGAGCCCGAGAAAGAATTGCTGAAACTCATATGTGTTTGAACTCTATGGATAGTCGCAAATCAGCCTTATTTTGGCAGCAAATCACTGCCAAATGTTCCATATCAATGGAGGTTAAGCTAATTCCACAGAGAACTCCTGAACAATCCATTGAAGAGACTGAGAATTGCCAACAGACAATTTTAGTAGGAATGTGCATGACTGCAAAATGCCTCCACAATCCAGCTCTTTGGTTGCAATTCTAAATACCATTGTCTATCCTCTCTCTTGTCCTCTCTCTTAACAATAATTCATCCAATTCCTTCTTGAAACTGCCCACCCTATATATTTCCCTGGGAATCCTGTTCCACGCAAAAAAAATAGTAAAAATCCTTGCATTTAATATAGTGGCTTTCTCATCCAGTGGACCATCCAAAGTACCTGACAGGATTTGTTTTAAAGTGAAGTGTAGTGACTGTATACTTTGTAGGTATGCATAGCAACACATTTATACACAGCCATTGCTGCATAAACAACCATGGAGTGAATGACTAATTATTACTTTCTGAAGGTTTGTGTTTACCAGAGAACACTGAAAACCTGACACTCAACATTTAATGAACATTGAGCTCCAAAATTTCAATATAAATAAGGCTGACATTCTTGATAAGGTCAAGAGGCTGAAAACCAACAATTCCCGAGAACAGAAGAACTGTTCCCAAGGGTACTTAGAGGTAAAACAGGAGATTTGTGAAGCACTGACAGACATTATGAGGGAGTCAATCTGACTGAAACTTGTACTTGCTCTTTCTAAGTTCATGAAAGGTGGTAGAACCATACTTGGTAACCAAGAACCCTCAATAATTGGAAATAAAGGAGAAAAATCAAGAAAGAAGATTACTTCAAACTAATCTAATAGGTGACAAGGGATAGCTCCCGTCTGATCAACCTCATAAGCTTCTTTTGAGGAGGTAACATCTCAAATTAACTGTGAACAGCCACGTGACATTGTCTACTTAAACTACTAAACAGAAGTTTGACAAAGTACTACATCAAAGATTCATTCACCAACTGCAGTCACTGGGTATCAAGGGTAAACATGGAGATGGATTTGAACTTGGCAGATGGGAAGGAAAACATAATCATTAGGGAGAGCTAGGTCAAAGTGGGGGGCTTTCAACTGGGTGCTTTGGAGGTCTGTATAGGACCTCTCCTGTCCCTTGTGTACATTAATAACATGGATTCACAGACTCGGTGCAAGGTAGTTACATTTCCAGGTGACACAGCAGAATCAGAAGAGCAAGCAAAGCAAAGATTTCATAAAGAGAACTGGATTGGGTATCCAATGGGCTGCTCACTGGCAAATCAAGTTTGAAACAGAAAAATGCAAGGTATGGCATACAGCAATATAGTGCATGGATGAGATGGAATTTGCCAAAGGGTAAACTGAAGAGATTTAAGGGTATTGAGCAGTTGTGCCTCAAACATAATAAATCAGATGGTTGACCAGAGGGTAAAAGCACCTTCACTTTTGATAGAAGAAGAAGGAGTGGGTAACTATCTAGTTAAATAATAAATTTTACCCTTACGTTCAGTGAGTGAGTACAGTTCCTTCTTTCTAATTGCGGAAATGATTGCTGCACAATCAGTGTTTCTAACTGAAGGCATCCACACCTCCCTTGTGCTTCAAAATAACTTCAAGCCTCTCTTCTCAGAATACATTCAGGCATTTCAGTGAGTAAAGAACAAAACTTCAAATTATGCTGTTCTTTTCCGGTGCATTGGATGCGTAGACTTTGCTTCCCTACAATTATCACATCAAACTGTCTAATCTCAGTGGCGTCAGAATCTGCAAACTCCTGTTTGGTGCAGGTTAGATGCCACAATGAACAATTGACATTGATTTTGTCGCAATTATATTTAGTGTCAGCCAACCTCAATTGGTCGCACTCTTGCTGAGACAGAAGGTTGTGGGCCCAAGGCCACATCATATCTTTGAACTCACAGTCTCGGCTGATACTTCCATGCAGTGTTGGGGGTCGTATTATTGGAGGTGTTAAATCAAGATCTTGCCTTCTGGTTAAGGTAGACGTTAAGGATCCCGTTAGGACTAATCCAAAAATAAAGGCCGGCAATTCATCATGTGAAGTTAATCATTCACTTCATGGCTGTCTGTTGAATATTGTTGTGCAAAATCTGCCCTGTTCACCTATAAAAATCTACAATATATTTTAATACAGTCACTACAATTTACAGTAAATGCTACGAAGCACTTTGAGATGTCTTCTTAGCATTTATTTCAAACGCAAGCATTACTTTTATTAATAGACAATGTTAATCCCACAAGACCCTTCATCTTGCCCCTCCCTTGCCTCCTTCAAGTTCGGTCTAAAAACCCTCCTCTTTGACTGCACCTTCGATTACACTTACCCTTCCTGCCCTCCAACCCTGCTGATCCCAACCCACAACTCTCTGATCGAAACGTGAAAGCGCTGTGGTAGATTATGAATGAAAGAGGAGATCATTGAGCATCAAGGTGGGTAAAAAGTGGTAGTTTCAGGTCAACAATAACAAAACAAAATAACATGTATAGAGCGCCTTTCACATCGGGAGGATGTCCCAAGGCGCTGAATGGACAATGCTGAAAATGTGAAGTACTGTAATATATTTTGCTTGTAAGAATTAGGAAAGGAGAACATCTTAAAGGTTAAACGATGAGTTCAGAAATGGAGTAGAGGAGCCTTGAAAGCAAATGTACAGGTCATCAAAGAGGTCAACACAGATTGATAAGGCCAATAAAAGGCAAATGGAATCCTTGTTTTTTCTGTAGAACAGAAAGATATTGTTATCACAAAATAGACAGTTATTTTACAGGTAAATCCCGTGAAGCGCTTTGAGACATTCTCCTGCAAGGATTATTATCATTTTATATTAGTTAATGATCTAAAAATGACCAATTTTAAATTTAACACCTCTATCAGATCTCCTTTCAACCTTTCTGTTACAATGAAAACAATCCCAGTTTCTCTCATCTCTCTTCATAAAGTTTCTCAAAACATAATTATTTTCTCTGGAGCTGTGAAGATTACAGGCAATCCAATCCAATACCATTTACTAGAATGGTAGCAGGATTGAGGGACTTCAGTTATGAGGAAAGGCTAGGTTTATTCTCTTTAGAACAGAGAAGGTTGAGAGGAGATCTAATAGAGGTTTATAAAATTATGAGGGGATTCGACAGGGTGAATAGGGAAAAACTGTTTCCACTGGTGGGTGAATCAGTGACTCGTGGTCATAGATTTAAAATAGTTTCAAAACGAAGCAGAGGGGAGCTGAGGAGAAATGTTTTCACTCAGCGGGTTGTTCAAATCTGGAATGCATTGCCTGAAAAGGTGGTGGAGGCCGATTCGATAACAGCTTTTAAAAGAGAATTAGATCTTTATTTAGGGAGAACAGGTCTGTTCGGTTATGGGGAGAGAGCTGGGCAGTGGGATTGAGTTGCTCTCTTCAAAGAGCCGGCACAGACTAGATGGGCCGAATGGCCTCCTTTTGTGCCATAAAATTCCATGATTCTATGATTCTATGAATAGAGATAATAATAATCCTTAAATTTGATATAGTGTCTTATTATGTCTTCAAAATGTCTTAAAGTTGAGTAAAACTAATTCAAATGCACTGTAATATGAAATTTGGTAAATACTGTAATATCACTTTAAAATAAAATAATATTTCAATCCACGACTGTTTGTGGGACACTAGTGTGCACAATTGGCTGCCATGTTTCATCCACAAATACACAGTCAATTCACTTTACAGTATATTCTGTGAAGCGCTTTTGAGAGATTGATAAGATGTGAAAAGCGCTATATCAAATGCAAGGATTAGTATTATTTTTATTATTATTATTAAAGCGCTTCACTGAATTTACTGTAAAGTGAATTGACTGCATATTTTGTGGGCAAAACGCGGATGACAATTGTGAACAGCAGCGTCTCACATACAGTCAGGGTTTGGGTGACCAAATTATTATTATTATTTATTTTAAACTACTTAGAAGGGATTATACCAAGAAAACTTTTCACCAAGAAAAGTGATCTGCCAATTAACTAACAACTGAGTTCTTAACTACTGCTAGGTGAACAGAGGTGTGTGGAGTAAGGAAACGTGCCCAGAGTTTGACATTGCCCAGGAATCGAACCCAGGTCCTCTCGCTTGCAGGGCGAGAGCTCTAACCACAAGGCGACAAGGTTTTGAAGGTAAATAGATTATAAAGTAATAGATTATTTACACTGGTCAAAGCTGAGTAACAAGCGCAACAACAACAACTTGTATGTATATAGCGACATTCACGCTGGAGCACTGCACAGTGGTAGGAATGCATGTTCAGTTGGGGAGAAGGGGGAGGTGACTATATAGAATAGATGATCATTAAAGAGATCAATTAAAAAAGAAATCTTGACACGGACGGTGCTCGAAGTTCTCTGCCACAAACAATGTTGTTGTTCAGTCAGAGTTCATAGATTCTTTTAATAGGGAATTAGGTAAATGCTTGTCAAGGATGAATGTGAAAGAGTATGGGAGCTGAACGGTCTGTTTCTGTGCTGTAACAATCTATGATATCTATGACTCTGAATTTATTGAGGAAGCAGAGTCTCAACTCTTAACCCTTTGGAATACTATAGCAGTAAAACTCTGGCTGATTTCTGCAGCCGCTTTGAGTGTCCGGTATTCATACCTCGCTGGACCGGACCTGATACAGAAACAACGTTCCACTAGCCAGCACATGTATAGACTGCCACTGGCCACTTTGCACGGTGCTTTGCTTCCCTGTTGTTGCTGGACTTCAGTGGCCATGGAAACCGCATTTGGCTCAGTTTGAATACTGCGAGCAGAAGATACCTTGTCTGTTATCTTCTGCTGGATTCAAACAATGATGATGCAGTATTGGCATTTATTGGTATTTTGGACTCTAAAACACCGGCAGCAAAAACCGCTGGTAAATGACATTGCAGTTACACTTAGCCACATATTCTGGCTCACCAGACCTGATCTCCCCCACCATCGGCTCCGCCAGCCGGTGTGTTTGTGTATATTGTATTTTGGGCTCCTAACGTACACATTAATGATAATCCTCGCAATTGATACAATGCCTTATCACACCAAACACATTTGTTTCACCAACAAAATATACTGACAATTCACGTTACAGTATATTCTGTGAAACTCCTTGAGGTGTCTCAAAGACATAATAAGGTGCTGTATCACCAAATATTGTGAACGCACTTCACAGGATTTACTGTAAAATGTAGTGACTGAGTATTTGTAGGTGAACACGGCAGCCAATTTGCAGACAGCAATGTTCTATGGACAGCCATACAGTGAATGATTAATTTTATCTGGGGGATTGTTAACTAGGCCACGGGGAGAAAGTTTGTTTTCTTTTCAAACAGTGCCATGATATCTTTAACGTTCACCTGATCAGAGAGTAGGACCTCAGTTTAAGGTACCACCTGAAGGACCTCTGACTGAGCAGCCCTCTCCTAGTATTGCATTGGAGTGTTGTGAGCTCAAATCCTGGCTTGCGGCTTGAACCCACAATCTACTGACAAAAAAGGCAAGAGAGCTAACGAATGAGCCTTCCTGACTCGTGTGTCAATTTGTTGTTGCATCAGAAATCACTTGCAAACAGTTAACGTTGTTGAGTTGGTAATATTTTTTCCACATGTCATCACCAGACTATGGATAAACATTGCAGCTCGCAATGCAGAGCTGTTCACTGAGAAATAAATGCCTCTTCAAACATTTATTTTTTAAAATCCTCTTGACGTTTTAAACTAAGGCAGGACAAGTGAATGGTCCTAATGGAATTATATTTGACATTTGTCTCCTCGTAGTGAGACCGCGCAGATCTTTATTTTATTAGTTAAATTATTGCCGATGTTCTGTAAGTTGGGGGCTAATACAAATGTGCTTAATAACCTGCCCTTCTTTGCATAGGAATAACAATGCAATTCCTAACTGCAATTAAGTATTCTGGTCTCATACAACACTGGGGAATGAGAAAGCAAATTAAATTTATTCTGACCATTTCAGGTGATTCAAACTGACTGATATCATATCAAAAGGAAATAACAACACGTCACTCAAAACCCAGTTTATTTTCAATAAAAAGAGCCTTCGTATGGGGATGATCTGACTTGAAGGAACCAGAGTAGAATTATATACATAATTAGCCGTGAAAGACACAGTGGAACACAATATATTAAATGATAGAAAATACAATCCAATTTCATCCCATTTTATTGAATTACTGAAAACAGTCAATTTGTTTTCTTTAGTAGAAACTGGCCATATCTGGCAGTGCAAACTGAGGAGTAGGGGTGTCATAATCTGATCTGAGTGTATGAATACAAAGGTATTCTTTTGCTGGAGTTGCCCAAACTGATCTGAACTTGTACACCTTGCATTTATATAGAACCTTTCACGTGGGTTAATGTCTCAGTGCACTTCACAGAGATGGTGTTGGATACTGTTGTGGAGATGGGAAACAGTATTTCAACCTACGTTTGTATGAATGGGGCAATGATGATGTGCTGATCTCATAATGGATTCAAGTCCTGCAAACGCGGGAAACGTATCAGTTGAAATAGCAGGAAAAGTTTTACACAATCCGGTTGGGGCTTCCAAATGAACATTTTAATACAATTGTATTAGAATCGGTAGTCATCCAGAATTTAGCTCCTGTAGCTCAGTGGTTAGAGCACTCGCCTTACAAGCATACGAGACCTGTGTTAAAATCCAGTCAGGGCGAAACCGTGGGCAAGTTTCCTTACTCCACACGCCTTATAATAATCCCTAAAAAAAAAATAGATTGGTCTTTTCAATCCACGACTGTTTGTGGGACACTGCTGTGCGCAATTGGCTGCTGCGTTTTCACCCACAAATACACAGTCAATTCACTTTACAGTATATTGCGTGAAGCGCTTTGAGACGTGTAGAAGACGTGAAAAGTGCGATGTCAAATGCAAGGATTATTATTATTATGTATATTAATAGTTGCAATTCTTGAATGGCAAGCCTTCCCTCGCTTCCTCTCTTCTCTATTTACCTTCCCTCTCTATTTTCTTCCCCTCTGTTTCCACGTTTGCATCTAACAAATCACATATGGAAGCAGTCTTGTGTTTAATTTACACTGATCTGCATAAAGCTTAGCGATGGGCCTTTAATCTCTTGTGGTAACTTTCCTAAAAAGGTATATACTTTATATGTGAAGCCCTGTAGATCAGTCGTTAGTGCCTTGAAAGCGAGAGACCCGGGTTCTATTCCTGGCAGGGCAAAATGTTGGGCAGATTTCCTAGCTCCTCACGCCTCTGGTTACCTAGCAGCAAATAGGACAGTAAGACGGTTGTTAGTCAATTGGTGGATTGCTTTTCCGGAGATACTAATCCTACAAAAAAATTGGTCACTCAATCCATGAGGGTCTGTGGGAGACTGCTATGCGTGATTGACTGCCCCATTCGCCCACAAAATATTATAGTCAATTCATTTTACAGTGTATTCTGTAAAGTGCTTTGAGACATCTTGAAGATGTGAAAAGCGTTTTGTCAATGCAAGGATTGTTATTATCATCATCAAGTTCTGTTGAAAATGAACAAAGTCTATAGACTGAGATAATTTTACCCTCGTTGAAGAATAAGCATATATGATACTAAGTGATAGTGAAAAGGGGGGAAATATGTTATTAATAGTGTATAATATGAATCATTTCTCAGAAGGGTTAAAATTAGGCTAAAATTCCCATCGACGTACCTCCGATCAACTTCTGGAACTCAGACAGGATGTCAGATGAAGATAAATAAAATCACAAAGACAGATATAATACATTTGATATACCTTATCGTGCTATTGAAACATTTCAAAGCACTTCACAGGATTTCCAAAATTGTACTTATGGATGAACAGTTCAATGAGAGTTAGAGAGATACCAACTCATAGATAGAATGTCTGAGAGAAGGAAAGCCAGAAAGAGAATCCAAATGCTTCCATCCTTCAATCATCTACCCTTTCATCAGAGAGCAGGTTAACACAATCATTTTGCTCATTGTGGCTGCTGTCATTGTCTTAACCAATGGATAGCTTTTGTTGAATGCAAAATAAAGGGGATATCCTTCACTTAGATCAAATTTAGCAATAATTAGACTGCATCTTAATAATAATAATCCTTGAATTTGATATAGCGCTTTTCACATCTTATCAACGCCTCAAAGCGCTTCACAGAATATACTGTAAAGTGAATTGACTGTATATTTGTGGGCAAAATGCGGCAGCCAATTGTGCACAGCAGTGTCCCACAAACAGTCGGGGATTGAAATGTACTGAAGTAACATTTGCTAAGCTTTGCGTAAGAGGCATTGAAATGTTCGTGACATGCACTGATTTCGTGTTCACTACCTGAAACTTGTTGATAAAATGTGCTTTTTAAATTTTTTTTAACAAAAATCCTTGATGATTTAAGAGAAAAGCATTATTTTATTTCTAACACACCATTTAAAATGCCTGTTTCAAGCAATGAGTTCCACGTCCTTACGCCCTGCATGTAAATGTTCCTCCTAAACTTCTTTAGCTCCTAGCTACCCTTTATTAATGCCCTCCAGTTTGGGAATCTATCAACATTCACCTTGCCAAATCCTTTCATAATCTTCAACACCTCCATCAGGTCCCCTCTCAATTGTCTTCACTCAAGAGAGAAAGGTTTAAAACTTACCTATCGCTCTAAATTGCTGATTCCACCCATTTTTGGTAATATCCTTGTAAACACACATTACATTTACCCACCGAGACGTAGAATTTTTGTAGGGCAGAATCAAACTTTTTGCCTGTCAAAGGGTTAAACGCCACCTGAAGCCACCTGAGCAACACATTTTATTTTGTCTTTAACACACGATGAGAAATACTGCCAGGTTTTGTTACTTCAATCATTCAGCCATGCTTCATTTGATCAATCTCTGATACACCATCAACTCTTTCACAGCACACATTGCCTTTGGATTCATCACTTGTATGGAAACAATATAAAATACACCCTCACTTACCAATTCCACCCATTCTGTACAACATGATTTGGGCATAGCTTCCAAAGACATTTGTAGAAAAACAAATTACTGCAATAGGTTTTTTGTCTAAGTTGCCCCAAATTAATGTCTTAAATTGCCCTGGGATTGGTCTCGCTAAATCATGGGGCTGACTCCGAACAAATTTGAAAAAAAAATCGTAAATCTGTAATAGATCCAATTTATATGCAAAGTATAATTCCCAATGAAATTGAGTTGTCTGCCTAGCGCATTGTCGCAGCTTGAATTACCCAATCTAGACTGCACAATGGAAACATATTGGAGCACTGGCCTTTTTACAGACCTGGGAGACGTGAAATTATTCTTGGAAGGAATTGTCTTGAAGAGCACTTGAAGAGAAACTTGAGATAAATATTTGCGCCATCACTGCTGGCGCAATATTTATCACTGTGCATTTAACAGACTAAATGATGGGGAGGGGACAAAAAAGATTTAAAGCATTCTGAACATAAGTGAAATGACAAAATTCCTGGAGAATGTGAATAAACAGTGAGGATGAAGAGAAGAGGGTTAAAGGAATAAAAGGCACAATAGGATTCAAATAGATTGTGAGATGAGAAGTACTTGAGGTTTGAGGAAGATTTGTTCAAGATGTAATTTTTAGAACTCCTATTTTTTTTCTGCGATTTTACTTTACCAGAGTTTTATACTGCTTTACATAGAAAATGCCCAATCACTCCGCAGTAAAAATCCTGTGAAATTGACATATCCTTCCTCCGTGAGTGTTGCTATATCAATGCAAGAATTATGATTTATTGTTATGGGTGGTGAAGCCAATGCTTATTTACCTTTCTATTTCAAGATCATAAATTAACATTATTTGGCCATTGGCATTGCTGTATATTTTAGATGTCTTATTCGCTTTCAAGTAAAATGCAGTTTATATCAAAGGACATTAAGGAATGTCCAATAAAGTACAGATTCACAAGATCCAGACCCATGTTACAATTCAAATCACAATGTTCCACAGCCGTTGTTCTTGGTTTTGATATGTTGGTTGGGTTTCACATCCTGTAGTTAAGTATTGTTTACCAGCGCCTTGGGACGTCCTCCCGACACGAAAGGCGCTCTACAAATGTAATTTTGTTGTTGTTTGTTGTTGTTTACAGCTACCCTTGGTTTATGCTTTCTCTTCAAGGAGTTCATAAACACATGTTCCATGTGGCAAAGATGTGGGAAAATTGCTTTTTTTTTTGTTTGTGGGACACAGCAGGGAAAAGAGGACAAGGGGGGAGAGGGAGGGAAAGGTGGTTAAATAACTAAACAGGCCACCAGAATGTGAAAAAAATAGTCCAGTCCTTTTGTATTGCTGTGATTTTTTGTGCGGCTTTAAGTCACTTTGAATCTGATATTATTTTTACATTTGTTTGGCTGGAAATAACAGTCACTCCACTTTGCAGTAAATCCTGTGTAGCGCTTTGGAACTATTCAATACTGCAATGAGGTGTTAGATCACTACAGCAACTGTTATTACTATTATTCTTACTATTATTAGTAAGGCCTTCAGCCTTTCTGCCCCCACCCATCAGAGCTTGGTGCCACAGTGCATTCACCTTGCCCCTCCCTAGCTTCCTTCGGACACCAGAACCTTCTCTTCGACTGTGCCTTTAGTCACACTGCTACCCCTACCCTCCCTGCTCTCCACAAATAATGCTATGATGCCATTTCAATCTATGACTGTGTGTGGGACACTGCTGTGCGCAATTGGCTGATGAGTTTCACCCTCAAATATACAGTTAATTCACTTTTCAGTATATTCTGTGAAGCGCTTTGAGATGTCAAGAAGATGTGAAAAGTGCTATATCAAATGCAAGGATTATCATTTATTATTATTATTATAGTCTGTTACAAATCAGCAGTCTTCCTTATGTTATTAATAATACCAACTATACATAATAATCATTGCATTTAATATAGCACCTCATCACCTAGACATCTCAAATTCTGCGTCACAGAATATACTGTAAGTGGATTGACTGTATATATCGTGGGTGACAAGGATCCAGTTACCATTCCATCAAAAATTGGCCCTTACACCTGCTTATTACAGTACTATACGTTAATCAGTAAGTTTTACCTGGACCATTAATTCAACAGTCCAACTGATGGGTAGTTCAACAATTACTTCTGAAAAAGCTGAAAGGTCCAGGGGGGGGTTTCTGGATCTCTATCTCTGGTTACTGCATTCCTGGTCTGTTTTATTTTTAAAATAATCTATTTATGATCCCATGGTTATCGAGGGCTGTGAGCCACCATAGTCACTCACCTAATCCTAATCCTCTAGAGCGCAGAACAATTTCATACAGTCTTCAATTCCTTAAATATTCAGAATTATAATAACTTATTTCACTACTCTGAAGCCTCTTTAGAAGCTTTTCTCAATTTTTCCCATTTTAGATATCTTGAGGGCATATTTGGGGATTACAACATATTAATGTAAGAAGAGAGTTGTAGAACAGTTGTATTAAATACCCCCCAAATATTTCATTTTATAAATTACATTGGGTTTGAAAGTAGCTGGAGATATTAAAGTCACATTTAGTTATATAACTAAACTTAATCCACTTGATAATAATTTTAAAAATGTATTAAAATGTATTACCATTAATCCCTATCTCCTCAGAGTATCTCGGAGTAACCCTGTTTAACTATAGTTTTCAATCTCGACAGAATGACAGAAAATGGGCAGATAATAAACAAAATGTCAACCAAACAATTGTTTGGATGCATACATATAACTTTTAACTTCTACCAAATTATAGCATGAAATGCCACAATCTAGTAGCCAACAGAAAGAGCCAGTTCCATAAAATAAAGCTCAATTATGAATAAAGTTCATAAACTCAAAGCATTGCATACATCACTACAGGGTAGCAACTTTGTGTGACTATTTGAAGATGACTTACAACAGATTATGGAAGGAGCGGTAAGTAGTTGCAGTTCATAAATGAACGAAAGATAAATGAATTTTACAGAAATTTACAGTCCAGCTCATTAGTAATTTGTTAAGAGGTCAAAGCAAAGGACGTGATGTGCAGCTTGACGATGAAACATGGAGCCCTGTTTATTTTAACACATGAACTAGATTAAGCCACATTCCAATGCTGGCTCACACATGGAACATAGCTAGTTTCTTTGAGGATCTAAAGGCACACTGGTATGTTGGCAGAATGATACAAAATTAAAAGCATCTCATTTGGTCCCATAATTAAAAGATTCTGCAAACGTGTATTTTAAATAATATTTTTGGAACTTTTTCCAATTTAGTGTATGCCCCAGAACTGGTTAATATATATAAATGAATAATTCTAATAATATTTGCATTTGATATAGCGGCTCATCACGTCTTCCAGATGTCTTAATGCGCTTCCTAGAATATACAATACTACAAAGTGAATTCACTGTATATTTTGTGGACGGAACACAGCAGCCAATTATGTATAGCAGTGTCCTACAAACAGTTGTGGATTGTATGACCAAATTATTACAGTATTATATTTAGTGGGCGAATAGCTAAGCTTGGTTTCAACACGCCCCTCCGCTACCCTCGACACCCTGGCCCTCCTCACCACCAAAACCGTCTCCCATTCCCGATCATCACCGTGGTACACATCTCACCTCCGTTCCCTCAAAAGCCAAGTGAGAGCAGCTGAACGCACCTGGCTCAAATCTGGCCTCACGGTCCACCGACAAATCTGGCTGGACCGCATCAAATGTTACCGCTCTGCCCTAGCCACCGCCAAATCAGCCTTCTACTCCAGGATAATCCTGGAAGCGAAGGACAACCACCGCCTCCTCTTCGCCACCACCAACCAGCTCCTCCGCCCCCCCCCGCCTCACCTCGCAGATCCTCTCCTCAAACGAACGTTGTGAGGAGATGTTAGACTTCCTCAAGTCCAAAATAGAGAGAATCCGCTCCCCGGTTTCCTCCCCCCACCTCTCCTCCACCTCCGCCCCTCCATCCGTTATTTCAACCCTCACCCAACCCCCGCTTCATACTTTCATCCCCACTTCCCCGTTTTCAATCACTAAAATAATCACCTCCATGAAACCCACCACGTGTTCATTGGACCCCATCCCCACCCCCCTCCTCCGCACCCAGCTCCACCTTTTGGCCCCGCTCATTTCTGACACCATTAACCTTTCCCTCTCCTCAGGCACCGTCCCTACCTCCCTTAAAACAGCCACCATCACCCCTGTCCTGAAGAAACCTTCCCTTGATGCGTCGCAACCATCAAGTTATCGACCCATCTCCAACCTCCCTTTTTTATCCAAGGTCCTTGAAAGAGTGGTTGCCTCCCAGCTCCGCTCTTTCCTTTCAACTCACTCACTCCTTGAACCCCTCCAATCAGGTTTCCGCCCAATTCATAGCACAGAAACTGCCCTGGTTAAGATTACAAATGACATCCTAACCGCCTGTGACCAGGGCTCCCTCTGCCTCCTCGTCCTCCTTGACCTGTCTGCTGCGTTCGACACAGTCGATCACACCATCCTCCTTCAACGTCTTTCCTCCCACCTCAACCTTCAAGGCACAGTCCTTGACTGGTTCCATTCCTACCTGACCCACCGCCTACACTTTGTATCTTCCAACGGTTTCTCCTCAAACCCCCGCACAGTTTCTCACGGCGTCCCCCAGGGCCCTGTCCTCGGTCCCCTCCTTTTCACCCTTTACACGCTCCCTCTGGGCGATGTCATCCGCAAACATGGGGTAAATTTCCACATGTATGCGGACGACACCCAGCTGTACCTTTCTGCCTCATCCCTCAACCCCCAGACCATCGATGTTCTGACAGCATGTCTGTCCGACATTGAGTCCTGGACGAGAGACAACTTCCTACAATTGAACGTGAGTAAGACCGAGGCCCTCCTGTTTGGCCCAAGCCAGCGCCTCCGCACATCGGGCGCTGCCAGCCTCAACATCCAAGGCTGTACTCTCCACCTCACAAAGCCAGTCAGGAACCTCGGCATCATGTTCGACCAAAAACTCTCCTTCCTCCCCCACATCCGTGCCTTGACCGGCACCGCTTACTTCCACCTGCGCAACATTGCCAGGCTCCGCAACTATCTCACCCCCCACGCTGCCGAAACACTCGTGCACGCGTACATCACCTCAAGGCTGGACTACGGAAACTCTCTCCTCGTCGGCCTCCCCAGTTCCTCCATTCACAGGCTGCAGGTCATCCCAAACTCTGCAGCCCATGTATTATCCCGCACCCGCCTCCGCGACCATATAACCCCCACCCTCGCCCGTCTCCATTGGCTACCCATCCTCCAGAGGATCGAGTTCAAGATCCTCGTCCTCACCTTCAAGGCCTTACATGGCCTTGCCCCGCCCTATTTAACCAATTTACTCTCCCCCTACAAGCCCACCCGGACCCTCCGTTCAGCAGGACTTGGCCTGCTCCAAGCCCCCCGCCCGAACCTCCCCACCATCGGAGGCCGGGCCTTCAGTTTCTCCGCTCCCACCCTATGGAATTCCATCCCCCAATCCCTCCGTCTTGTTTCTTCCCTTTCCTCTTTCAAGGCCGGTTTGAAGACTTTCCTCTCCGACCGTGCCTTTTGTTCCCCCCCGAATTCTTCGACCTCCCCTACGTGTTTCACCCCTTCCCGAACACTCCCCTCCCAGCTCGGGTCACACGCCTCCTGTGCAGCGCCTTGGGACGTCCTCCCGACGTGAAAGGCGCTTTATAAGTGTAATTTGTTGTTGTTTGTTTGATTATAATTGATACAATTAAAAGTACTCCCATAAAACACAAATATTCTGGATGTTATGTTAATAATTTAGAGGGCTTATCACCGTGAATAGGAATAGATCATCTAATACAAGATTCTCAAGCAGTTTGAATGGTTTCTAACATAATTATCATCAGTATGAACATGACCAACTTGTCACTGACCAACTAGTGAAACGTCAGCCTACACTACTATATCCCAATGTGGGGCTTGAACCTACAAACTGCTGACTCAGAGGCAAAGAGTGTTTCTGATTGAGCCAGGGTGACACGTTTCCCCAACCAATGTGATATTTTTCATCCTTTTCATCAATAGCAAACAGAAAAAGATCTGGAGGATAAATTGAAAAAAAAAACCTTGCCTGTCGGCTCCCAGATATCAATGCTAATAAATAATTAATTCCAAACATTATGTTCTTCTAATTGACTCAATGCCACCATGAGTTAAAGGAATTGGCAAGTCCATCTGTTCATGTAATTAGAAAATGATTTCAATGGGAGGCAATTAGACAGATTTTTAAAACTCAAATCCAGCCACAGCTTGGCGTGCTGCACTCTAGGCCTTATCTCCTCATCCTGTAGGTATTTCAATGCATAAAGAAGAAAGAGAGAACATCAGACAGAAAATAAAAGTCAGAGTGCACACAAAGCGACTGAGGTTAGCACCTCTCCATCAAACGCCATCACACTCCATTAATGGCTACTTCTCCTATTCATGTTGACTTTGTCATGTGAACCTACAGACTCAGTTTGTAGAGACGTGCCTTACACTCGCAGAAACTTGGAACATATTGATGGGTAGCAGAGGAAATTGAAAAAATCTGAAATTTGAGATATTCCCCTTCCACATAAGGGTGGTTGACACTGGACATTTAAAAGCAGCTTGATGCTGTGATGGACGGACAGGAGGCTGGGGATTCTGGACGGATGAGATGAAATGAACACAACCTGTGTCTGTGATCAAAGATAATAATAATCCTTGCATGTGATATTGCACCTTATCAGGTCTTCGAAATGTCTCAACACGCTTCACAGAATCTACTGTAAAGTAAATTGACTGTGTATCCCAGTATCCGCTGAAGTGAAACGCTCTGAAACTCTGTCCGGCGTGGAGGGCGCTATATAAATCAAAGTTGTTGTTGTCGTTGTGTATTTTGTTTGCAAAACTTGGCAGCCAATTGCGCACAGCAATTCACAGCCGTGAATTTAGTGATCGATGTTTTTAAAAAGGAATTATTACCCCCAGAAAAGCGATTTGCCGATCGACTAACAAACAGGGTTCCTAGTAGGGTTCCTACTTACTGCAAGGTAAACAGACGCGTTGAGAAACTTGCCAAATGTTTCGCCCGGCCGGGAGTCAAACCCAGATCTTTTGCTCTCGAGTGCTCTAACTGAAGTACAGGACTCAACATACACAAGCGCACAGTGGGAAATTGACCTTGAGGAAATGTGAAGGCAAGAATCCAAATTCTTTAGGTTAGTCAGCAGGGAGCTTTACTGTCCCATGGCTTAACACAGCCTGCAGCCTATAACTCCTCTGCCAGCAAGTTCTCATACAGAAGGGCAGTAAAGTCCATTGCTGTCAGCACATCATATATGGGAGAATTCATCCTGGTCCAAGCAGAGAAAAAAGTAGTGTATTAAAGTTATTTTTAAATTCATCTGTCAGCTTGGCTCAGTGGTAGCGCTCTTGTCTCTGAGTCAGAAGGTTGTGGGTTCAAGTCCCATGCCGGGATTTGAACTCACGCAGTCTAAGTTGACGCTCCAATGTAGAGCTGGGGGGATAATGATAATAATAGTAATTCTTGCATTGGATATAGCACTTTAATGTCTTCTAGACGTCTCAAAGCGCTTCACAGAATACATTGTGAAGTGAATTGACTGTATATTTGTGGGCGAAACACGGCAGCCGATTGCACACAGCAGTGTCCCTCAAACAGTCGTGGGTTGAAATGACCAATTTTACTACTGTGGTTTTTCTGGAGGGATCATTATTAGCCGTGTGGAGTAAGGAAATTTGCCCAAGGTTTGGCCCTGATCTGCCTGGATTCGAACACAGGTCTCAAGCTTGTAAAGCGAGTATTCTAACCACTGAGCTACAGGAATCCACATTGATGGATGTTACATTGTGGAAGGTGCTGCCTTTCGTATGAGATGTTCTATCTGCCTGTCCAGGTGGATGTTAAAAATCCCAGACATACAATAGTGGTAGAACACAATGTTTTCGAGGGCATGCAACAATAGAACATGCTGCACTATTTTATTTATGTGTGATGTGTTCAAAAGTAAGCCAAATATTCTTAGTTACCGAATGCTGCATGATTGTGACACCTTTACTTGTCTATAGTCATTGAAAATAATTCATTTGATTCCAATTTTCATGCAGTGTTTTCCCAAAGATAAATATCACCTCAACAAAATAGTTGGACTTGACTTATCTCTGTGCAAGTTACTGTGCTTTTGCTGTGAAAAATTGGTTTCTTAAGAATTTATTATTCTCCATTCACAAGCAGCCTTGCCCTCTAAGGTTAAAATGTGGGTGCATCAATTTGCCTTGTAAAAAGCTTTTGACAAGATCTAAGTTAGGAAACCTTCCTTCTTTTTTGAGATTTTGTATCTCCAACACCGTAATAAATAATCCATAACTTTGATAGTTATTGTTTCCTTTTCTCCTGCAATAGAAAATGTAAAAGGATTTGAAAGCCACTTTGAAAATCCTTGTTTTATTAGCAATGCTAATTAATAATTCTTCTCAGTATTACACCATTTAATTGAGTCAACCCCACACTCTGTAAAACTGAAATGTAATTCTGTCTGCCAATTTCATTAAAAAAAAACTTAATTCTTGTACAAAATTACAATTTAATTCCCAGATTTATAGGCCTTTCTCGAACTCACTTAAAAGGGGAATGCTGTACATAAATATCGGACTGAAAGATGGTACAGTATTTACTTCAACCTGCCCCCACCCTCTGGAACTTCATCCCACAGTTTTCACTTCACCCCCTCCCTTGCTTCCTTCAAGACCCATCTCAAGACCCTCCTCTTAGACTGAGCCTTTGGTATCCCAACACATCATCAAATGTTTTTTTTAAATGAGTCCCAATGTTCCTGGTAATGTGTCCAGCATCCTATTTTATTTGTTTCTGTGTCTTTAAAGACAGCCCGTGGGACTGGGAGTTAAAAATCCTCCCAGAGGTTTAAGATATACCATGGTTCTAACTGGTCTTACTTTAGAATCACTGGGTAAAATGTAAAATTGTGCAGAATATGGGAAAAAATGTTATGTAGACAATTTGATCTTCCACTGTTCTTAAGGAATGGCTCATTTCACACCCAATGTTGTTTTGAAAGTAAACGGAAAATAATAATAATATATAACACTAATGATATACAGTGCATTTGCCATTGTGATGATGTCTGCTCCTTTTTTGTGGAATAATGCAATGGCCAATTTGTGCACCACAATAACCTCCAAACAGCCATGAAGCGAATGACACATTTTATTTGGGGGATTGTCAACCAGGTCACCAAGAGAACTTCCTTCTCTTCAAATAGTGCCATAGGTTAATACATCCATCTCAGTTTAACGCCTCATCCGAAGGATGGCACTTCTAATAATGTAGTATCATCTTAGACGCTGTGAATCCCAAGACTTAGACATGGGGCTTGATCCCACAGCCTTCTGACCCAGAGGTGAGAGTGCTATCAACTGAGCTAAACTGACACACAAAACCATGCACATCCCAATATTTCAATGCTATTTCCTGAAATATAGGCTTATGCTATTGGCTCAACAACAGCCAAATTACACGTGTAGAGCTGGCTTTTGGGCAAACCCATTGTAACAAAGCTGAAGGGAAGGGTTGTTTTCCCCATTGGAGTTAACATTGGGATGACTTCAGGACTTCATCACATAATACATTTCGCATCCCTTTCCCCTCTGCGAGTGAGGATCCCTGTCTCAACAGTGCCTTGGGCTGCCCCTCACATGAAAGGTGCTATGCAAATGTAATTTATTGTTGCTGTTGTCATCAAGGATAGCTCCTCGAAACAAACCAATATATTGTTTACCATCGGTGGTGGTGGAACCAGGGGGATCGTCAGTACAGTAATCGGAGGAAAGGGTTTTGCTCTATCATGTGGAGATTTTAGTTATTATTTATTAGTGTTATTAGACAGCTCTTATAGCTCGGTTCTACTGTTTCAGCACTGAGATGGTCAGAATTAATGCCAGATGAGTTTCCACTTGCTTATACCCCTGGCAGTGTTAAAGAACACCATGTCATTGCAAAATAAAATTACGCCTCAAACCATTATGGCACACATCCAAATGTTATACAGTACTCCAGTGACAGTGGTTTTGTGTGGTATATCTCCATAACACTTCGGTCATGGAAATCTGAGCGGTAAAATCTGCATCTACATATCCAAATGATGTTTCTGTTTGGAAGAACTAGGAGTCACCAGCACAGTGGCTAAGTTTGCAAATGACACCAAGCTAATGAAGGTGGTAGATTGTGAATCTGAACAAGATAGGTTACGAGACAAATTGGATATCATTGGGAGTTGGGCAGATCACGGGCGGGCATGAAATTCAATGTGCGGAAATGTAAAGTATTTCACACCGGGGAAAAAAAAATCCTGGAAAGGACTATTATTTAAATGGAAGGAAAATAATATGTTATAGAAAGTGAAAAGGATTTGGGGATCTGATCGACAATAAATTTAAACTCTCCCAACAATGCTCTACGGCAGTGAATAAAAGAAACCAGATGTTGGGATGTTTCAAAAGTTCAATAGCAAGCCACAATATTGGGGTAATCCTATCACTGTTTAAATCATTGGTGAGACGTTACTTAAAGTATTGTATACGGTTCTGGTCATCGCAATACATAATGATAACGATTGAGGGAATGGGAGGTCTGGGCTATGATGAACAACTAATTAAATTGGCATGTTGATGCTCAAAAAGATGAGATTGAAGGTGATGTGATTGGTGTCTTTAAGATTCAAAAGGGGCAAGGCAATGTAATAATAATAATCTTTGCATTTTGATACGGCGACTTGCACATTTTCACATCACGATGGTACCAAGGCCGTCACCAAGTACTCCAGCTAAGGAGCCAGTGGGTTTGGAGCCTGTCATTCACACTAGGCCCGATCCCCGGCGTCGCCACGACCATCATGGCCGAGAAACTTCAGCGGCTGGAGGCCGAGCAGGAGCTGCTCATCACTAGCTGGTCACTAACGCACTCTGAGACGCTGTCCGGGGTGGAGGGCGCTATATAAACCAAAGCTGTTGTTGTTGTTATTGGCCCTGAAGATCTTCCAGGCGGCAGTGAGGACAAGGAGCAGCTGCTGGCCGAGCTCGAGGACTTTGTTACTGTTGTTGTTACTGTTTTTGTTTGTTGTTGTTGATTAATCCTCCCCTTTGCCCCCTAACCTTTCCCCCCCTCTACTTTTTTCTTCCCTCCTTTCCCCCTTTCCTCCCTTCTTTGCCTCTCTCTACCCCCTTTTTAGTTCCCTCTTTCTTTCCCCTTCTTCCCTCCTTCCTCTCGTTTTTTCTTCATCCCGCTACCCTCTCTATCCCCTTCCCTTCCTTTCCCCTCCCTCTCCTTCCCCTTTCTTTCCTTTTTTCTTCCCTCCCCCTCTTCTCCCTCTTCCTTCCCTGCTCCCCCCTAACTTTCCCAACCACCAGCTTTCCCTCCCTCTCCCCCCTTACCCCCTTTTCCCCCTTTCTCCCCTAACCCCACTTCTGCGACTGTTTGTGAGACACTGCTGAATGCAATTTGGCTGCCGCGTTTCACCCACAAATATACAGTCAATTTTTCCTGCTCTCCTTCCCCCTACCCGATCCCTCCCTCCCCCTACCCGATCCCTCCCTCCCCCTACCCGATCCCTCCCTCCCTGCTCTGGTCCCTACCTGACGGTACAGCACCTTCGGTTGTTCTCCCGATGTGAAAGGCGCTATTTAAATGTAAGTTTTGATTGATTGATTGATTGATTGATTGATCTTTTTGAAGTCTCAAAGCGCTTCACAGAATATACTGTAAAGTAAATTGACTGCATATTTGTGGGCGAAACGCGGCAGCCAATTGCACATAGCCGTGTCCCACAAACAGTCGTGGATTGAAATGACCAATTTTTTATTAATGTGGGTTTTTTGGAAGGGATTATGTGAGAAGTGGCTGTTAAACTGATTTATTCATTCCTCGCCTGGGGAGAGCGGGTGAGTGGGGTGAGTGGGGGGGTGGATCTGGAGTACTGGACTCATGGCTTTATCCTCGAGGAATCTGGATGTGTTTTCAATGGGGCGGGGAGTGGGAGGCGGAGGCGAAATGGGGGTGTGGGGGGTGGTGGGGGGAGTGGGGGACGGGGGGGAAATGGGGGAAATGAGACATTTCAAGATCACACCTCTCCCGTTTGAAATCCTTAAAGCACCCCGTTTCTGAAGGTGGAAGTGGGAGATATAGATCATGAATATAGATAATGACAGGCTGTATCAACTTACCCCAAACAGTAGAACCAGAGGACATGGCCTGTGATTGAAAGAGGATAAATTCAGAACAAATCTACGCAAACACTATTTCAGTGAGTGAATAGTGAACCTGTGGAACAGACTCTCTAGAGAAACTGTTGAAGCAGCAGGTGCTGATTCTTCCAAACACAGATCAGATAGTTTTCTTTTAGGAAATAACTTTATGGGATATAGTACATAGGTAATTTGGGCCATACGTCCATGAGACTGCCAGGAAGGTGGAAGGCGATTTTGATCATTTTTTGGCTCGCATTTCTTATGTTCTTATGTTAAGATTGTTCTTGGACAAAATATGTTTTTTCAAACTCAAAAAGGAGGTGTTGATTTTCTGACGATCAATACATTTACAGACCAATATAGAATGTAATGTTCTGACTGACTGAATTCCATTTATTTGCAGGTGACCAGGGAATCAGCCTTTTTTCTTGATAGTAACAACAAATTGCATTGGTATAGCATTTTTCACATTGAGAGGACAGCCCAAGGAGTTAAACAGTCAGAAATCTTGCCATAATCTTTGTGCTCATGTTGCTGAGGGAGGACAATGTTGAATAATGGAACATTTTCCCAATTTATTTTCCCACTATCTACAGAGAACATGGCCTGTGATTGAAGTGGGGTAAATTCAGGAAAAATCAATGGAAACACTACTTTCAGTTAACTACTTGAAAGTAGTAAACTACTACTTTACTGCAGTAAAGCAGTAAACGTATGGTGAAGGCTCCGTACAGAGACAGTGGAAGCAGAAAATGTCATTTGTTTCAAGAACAAATTAGTTAGATTTCTGCTAGAAAATAACATCTCAGTACATAGTTTGGGACACGACATGTTAAGCGACTGCCAGAATGATGGAAGGTGAACTAGATGGACCTTGGTCTTCTTTCACCTTGCAAGTTCTTAACATCAAGCATTCTTGACGCAGATATCTGACAACTCCAATGTCCATTGAGGTTCTCTCCATGTCCCAACGCCCACATTGAGGCTGTGATTTTTCTTTCCGTTTCTCCCAGCTGCCAAGTTTATGATCTTGTGCTCCCAAAGGATTATGTTTGCTGGTAGAAAACTGGCAGCATTTGAGCAGTGGTGTGAGTGAGTGGTGTTGATTAATGCTGGCTGCTCACATCACTGTGGAAGTAAGGATATGGGTTGCGCTAGAGTTTATTTAGTGTGCTACTCTTAATAATAATAATAATCCTTGCATTTGATATAGATTCATAGATTCATAGAATTTTACGGCACAAAAGGAGGCCATTCGGCCCATCTAGTCTGTGCCGGCTCTTTGAAAAGAGCGATTCAATCCCACTGCCCTGCCCGCTCCCCATAGCCTAATAGACCTGTTCTCCCTAAATAAAGATCTAATTCCCTTTTAAAAGTTGTTATCGAATCAGCCTCCACCACCTTTTCAGGCAATGCATTCCAGATTCGAACAACTCGCTGAGTGAAAAAAATTCTCCTCAGCTCCCCTCTACTTCGCCTTGAAACTATTTTAAATCTGTGACCACGAGTCACAGATTCACCCACGAGTGGAAATAGTTTTTCTCTATTTACCCTGTCGAAACCCCTCATGATCTTATAAACCTCTATTAGGTCTCCCCTCAATCTTCTCTGCTCCAGAGAGAATAACCCTAGCCTATCTAGCCTCTCCTCATAGCTGAAGTCCCTCAATCCTGGCACCATCCTAGTAAATCTTCGCTGCACCCTTTCCAATGCCTTCACATCCTTTCTGTAGTGTGGTGACCAGAATTGAACACAGTATTCCAGCTGAGGCCTCACCAAAGTCCTATAGAGGTTAGTCAGCACTTCCTGACTTTTGTACTCTATACCCCTATTTATAAAGCCTAGTATCCCATATGCCTTCTTAACAGCCTTGTCTACCTGTCCTGTAGATATAATGCTTTTCATTTCTTCTACACATGTCAAAGTGTTTAAAATGATTTTAAAAATTCAGGAAAGTTGACTTAAATAGGCCAAGTGCCTGTTCAGAGAAACTTTAAAGATCTTATGGCACAAATCAAAAAGAGAAGGGAATGAATGACTCCTAATGTAATGGTCAACAATCTTCCAGATGAAACGGGTCATTCAATTCATGATTAATTACAGGAGCTCGCTGAGCACAAATTGGCTGCTGTTTGCCCACAAATACAGTCTTTACACTTGACAGCTGGAGCTCCTGTGGCTCAGTGGTTAGAGCACTTGTCTTGCAAGCTGGGGAGACCAAGCTGGGGAGACCTGTGTTCGAATCCAGGCAGGTCAGGGCGAAACCTTGGGCAAGTTTCCTCACTCCACACGCCTAATAATAATCTCTCCCCGCCAAAAAAACCCAATAATAAAAAATTGGTTATTTCAATCCACGACTGTTTGTGGGACACTGCTGTGCGCAATTGGCTGCCGCGTTTTGCCCACAAATATACAGTCAATTCACTTTACAGTATATTTTGTGAAGCGCTTTGAGACGTCGATAAGATGTGAAAAGCGCTATATCAAATGCAAAGATTATTATTATTTTTTATTTGTTTATGATGACATTTTGACATTATAGGTATTGTAAGGGTAGACATATCTGATGGATTCCCTGCAACCAATTGTAGCGACTACGTATAGGGTATGCAATCTGTCAATAGGTTTAAGGCTCACATAAATTGCAGGTTCCTAGAACATAACATATGGATTTCAAGGGTGATTTCTGACCAATTAGGGATGATGTGTTTAATAACAGCAAGTGCCTAAAACAGTAGTCACCATTATCTTAGGCTTCTCACGACTAGCGCTTTGGGACGTCCTCCTGACATGAAATTTAATCATTTTAAACACTTCTATCAAATCCCTTTTTGATCATTTCATTTCCAGGGAGAAAAATTCTTATCTGTCCAATCATTCTTGATACACTCATCCCTAGTAATACCTTAGCAAAGTAAGAGTGAACTTCTAATTAGTGACCTTGCTATGGACAGTTTTAAATTATCGAGTTATAACCACGAGGAACTGGTAGCAATCACTTCACGAGGGCTGTTTCAAGAGTTCTGGATAAGTTATTCGTAGCTGCACCAATACTTTATGTTTTCCTCAACTGAGGGCAAAATCTTTGACCCAACCATTGCTGAAGGAATATCAGAGAATGGTAGAGAATAGGATTGGTATCCAGGAAGATGAGTATCAAATAACAAAAGTACAAGGGTTTGTTACAGGGTAAATAGGGAGAAGCTATTTTCCCTCGTAGGGAGTCACAGATAGTCACAAGAAAGCAGGCAACCAGTTTTGAGAAAAGGTAATCAACCTGAAAAGTCAACTTGCTTTTCTCTCTACCCTCTGCTGCCTGGGGTACTGAGTGTCCCCAGGGACATCTGTTTTTATTTTAGATTTCCAGCATCTGCAGTATTCGTCTTAATTTCACTCGGGGAGTTGTTGGGATGTGGAATACGCCTTCCAAGTAACAGTGGTATCAAATAACAAAAGTGGAGTCCTGTAGCTCAGTGGTTAGAGCAGTCCTCTTGCAAATGAGAGACCTGGGTTCAATTCCCGGCAGGGTGAAACCTTGGGCAAATTTCTTTACTCCACACGCCCAATAATAATCCCCAAAAACCTCCCAATAATTAATTGGTCATTTCAATCTATGACTGTTTCTGGGACACTGTTGTGTGCAAATTGGTTGCTGCGTTTCACCCACAAATATACAGTCAATTCACTTTACAGTATATTCTGTGAAGCGCTTTGAAACGTCTAGAAGACGTGAAAAGCGTTATATCAAATGCAACGATTAATACTGGCTGTGGGTTTTAAGAGGGAAAGTAGATAAATATATGAAGAATAGAGGCTTGAAGGAGTATAGGGATATGGCAGGGCAGTAGAATTGAATAAACAGCTTCCTCTGAGAGCCTGTGCAGACTCGAATGGCCAAATGGTCTCCAGTAAATTGCTGTGATTCTATGATAATTTTACAAGAACAATAGCTACAAAATGACATTTGTAAAGTGACTTTCACGTCGGGAGGATGTCCCAAGGCGCTGAACTGTTTTATGAGGCTGAAAGGCCGTCTTCATCTCCTCTGTTATGCTTTTGTGAACAAACACACCATTAAACCATCGCATAACTAGTCAAAAGATATTGCACAGTTGTTTCTTCCCGACCACACCACCATCACCACCACAGAATCTTGGGATTTGCTACACAAATGTAATTGTGCATTGCAAAATACATTATGTATTTAGTAAAGTGCATACATTATAATTTAACAATAATAAGACTGGTAGTTCACAAAATCTTTTTGACATTTGGAACACAAATGGAAGCGACATGTCACCCATGGACTCTACTAACAGTGAAGATTGATGATATTTACTGTATAATAACGCAATAGTCTAACCCTTATTTGGCACAATATCAGCTGGAGCTTACAGTGAGGGAAAAGTCATTTAAAATCACATAACATCAATAATAGGTTTTTAAAAAATTCCTGTCTGCAGATTGTTTTTTTGCTATAAATGCAGCATTATGTATCGAAAATGTCTCTGTACTTTGCCAAGTATTTGGCTAATCTTCAAGGGTTGGGTAAATTCTCCACTTGATTTCAACCAGGCAGAAAATTTGTTTCGGAGGAGATTATTCTTTCCCAGTGATTTTCCAATTTTTCGAGTCTATGCTCATAGCTATAATCTCTCATTCCTGATATCATCTGTATGCATCTTCTCTGTAGCATTTCCATGACTCTGTTGACCTTTCTATAATAGGGTGTCCATAAATTGCAAGCCGTGCTCCAACTTAAGCTCAATCAGTGCCTTGAATAATTTAAAAATAATGCTCTTGCTTTCGCATTCAATATCCATTGAATAAAACCCCAAGGTCTCATTGCCTTTTTACAGCCTCTTTTCTACCAGCACTGTTACTTTTAAAGATCTATTGATCTGTATTCCTAGATTTCACTGTTTCTCAACATCATTAGGAACTATTCCATTTATAAGTCTTGTTTTTCTTATTCTTTCCCCCATAATATATTTGAATCAAATTGTATCTCTGCCCAATCGGCAAATTCACATATTGTATCTATTTATCCTTTTTTCTCTAACAAAAAATTGTAACAAGCTCTCTTGCTTGTAAGGCGAGTTCTCTAACTGCAGGACTCCACAATTATGCCACAAATAATAATAATTATATAATTATGTAAATAATACTTGTAAATAACATCTATAGCATAAATCATATCAAAGCTATTTACATGGAATTAATGTAAAGTGACATTGACTGTGTTTATAAGTGAATATAGCAGCCAATTTGTGGATAGCAAAGTTTTACAAAGATTGATTGTAAAATTGCAATTGTCCAGGACGCAGGCAAAAATCTCCCTCCCCTTTATAATTAGTGTCATTAGATCTTGAACATCTACCTAACAGGCATATGGGACATCGCCAATACTGATCTGGTGGAGCTGATTTACTGCAGTTATATTCCTTCTACTCAAGTGAATATACACCAAATGGAGCTACAGTATAGTAATCAAAAAAATCTTGTACTTTTGCCACAATAATCAATATGTCCGTTCAAAGGTTCCATATGCTTCTCCATACTACTGAGCGTATAGTAAACAGGCTCCCCACCGAGTTGGTTGATGCAGAAAAAATGTCCTCTACCGCTCCAAGCTCCATGACCCCATCTCCCCCATCCTCGCCCGACTCCATTGGCTCCCCATCATCCAGAGGATCCAATTCAAGATCCTGGTCCTCACATTTCCCTCCCTCCCCCATCCCCAACTTGGGTCTGAAACAATCACTGTCCAGCGCCTTGGGACGTCCTCCTGACGTGAAAGGTGCTCTACAAGTGTAATTTTGTTGTTGCTGTTGTTGATGCTTTCAAACAGAGATGAGATAGTTTTCTTTTAGGAAATAATATTATGGAACATTATACATAGGTAGTTTGGGACTTGTGTGATCCAACCCCAGGAAGGTAGTAGGTGAACTAGATGGATATTGGTCTTTTTTACATGTATCATTCCTTATGTTCTTATGTGCTCATGAAAAGTTTATTTATAAAAGTTATTTCATACTGGCCTGGGCACTTTGAACATTTTAATATTTAAGTGTTAAATTTATTGTGATATTTTTAAAACAATTTATTTTTCTGGAAGTTTTATCTTTCCCTTTTATTTTAGCAATGTTTAGCAAATCGCCAATTATTTGCGATTTAAAAAATAGAAACATAACATTTTAGAGTTGTATGTTCGCAGCAATGTATAAACAACAATTAAAAATTCACTCAACCTCTTCCAAGCGTTTTACATCAAAGTGAAAAATTGAAGACAGAGATAAATTCTATGCAGTGAGTTGAATTCAAATGTAGAGCCCAAGGCAGTGATGTACTAGCTCATAAATTCAAAGCAATAGAAAAGGGATCACAGGGAGGTTATCAAATGGATTCTTGTATAAGCAAACACACTGCAATTGTCATTAGATGGCTATTTATTTTAAGCTAGTTTCTAGACTAGGAGAAGAAGTTTGTGTTTCAATGTCCTGCCATCTTTTGGAGCACATCGATGTGTTCCCATCTTTTGCCATACAAGTAAAACAAATAACAATTTCTATCCATTAGACAAGATATTTACACTAGTCACCATGACTTAATCGGCTTAATTTATTACCATGCTCTGGGTGCTGCAGCACACATCTCCTCTAGTCTGGAAGATTATTTGTTGCTTGTATTATATTCCAATATATATGTTCTATCTGCCTTTTTGTTTAGAGGTCGCTGTTGAGTGTAACGCTAGTGTAGCAGTTTTATTTTACTGTTTAGCATCTTTCAGCAACATTACCTTTTACTATTCAGGTGTAATTTTTTAGTACCATTAGTGCTATGACTTCACTTGTTTGCCTGGCTCTTAGCCAATGCACTGACCTGGGTGGTTTCCAATTTTGCAATGTTCCCAATATTAACAGGATAGTCACACCAAGAGACACAAAACAAATGTTAGCAGAAGCAACTGAGAGGAGTGTTTGTTGTTGAAGATTAGTCGAAGTTCTCCTGTCCTTCCCTTGTTGAGTTACCCATCTCAAGACTGTGCTTTTCCCCTCCCCACTCCCTTCAGCTCCCACCACCACCCTGGGTGCCCAGGCAGATGTATTAGAGTAAAACTGTCGATAATCCATCATTCCAAAATTCGCCAACTCCCTAAAACCGGCAAGATTTCAAAATACAAACAGCGTTAATTTTTTTCTGATGTGTGGCAAATTCCCCAAAATTCAGAACAAATCTGGGAGGGCCCAACCGTGCAGGATTATCAAGGTTTTACTGTATTGTATTCTAATAACAAATGTAAATAACATAAATAGAAAAGTAAAAGCAGGAGAACTAAATCAATGTGTTTCTCTTAAACTCAGATCCTACTCTTATGAACATGCCCATACAATATTTGTCTGTTGACATTTCCAATTCTACATTACTATCTTTCAATCTTGCGTTGCCATTTTCATGAAACAGAATTTTCAGAGACTAGTCAAAAACAAAGAACAATAAAATATTACCTACCAGATATAAAGATCCACATGCCTGAAAAGCACAATGATCAGACATTTATAAAATGAATATAACACTTTCCCAGGAGATGTTTCGAGGGATAACATTGCTACAGTTAGTGGAGTCCAGTAGCTCAGTAGTTAGAGCACTCACCACACAAGCAAGAGACCTGGGTTCGATTCTTGGCAGGGCAAAACCTTGGGCAAGTTTCCTTACTTCACACGCTTGATAACAATTTCTCAAGAAAAAATAATAATAATTTGATCACTCAATCCAGTCAATTCACTTTACAGTATATTCTGTGAAGCACTTTGAGACGTCCAGAAGATGTAAAAAGCGCTATATCAAATGCAAGGATTACTACTATATTATTACGCTATGTTCAGACAAGGTGAAACATAGGGCATGCCTCTGGTTACCTAGCAGTAAATAGGAACTCGCTTATTAGTTGAGTACTCGCTTATTAGTATTAGCCTTTCCCTGGAGTAATAATTCCTTAAAAAAAGTAAAATAAATAATAATAATAAATTGTTCACTTCAATCTACAAATGTTTGTAGGACACTGCTGTGCATAATTGACTGCCACAGCAATAACTGGAGTGCAGGTTTGGGTCCAGAGAAGGTTTTATCAACCTGTCCTCTCCCTCTACTCAGCGGCCTCCATATCCCCCGCCCCACCTGCCCCACCATCAGTGGGCGAGCCTTCAGCCACTCTGCCCTGGAATTCCATCTCGCAATCACTCGGCCTCGTCCCCTCCCTAGCCTCCTTGAAATCCATGTGCCATCGGTCACCCCCTTTCCCCTCCCGTCACTTCACCCTCCCCAGTCCCGATCACAGCTGAAGCACTGACTGTCCAGCGGCTTGGGACTCCTCCCCGACCTGAAAGGCACCATAGAAATGTACTCTGTTGTTGTTGTTGTTTTGGAGAACGTGGGTGATGAAAGGTGTTTTTAAGGGGATGGGAACAGTGCAAGTGGTCAAGGAGAGGTTCATGATATCTGTGAGTAGTGGAGCAAGGAGGTGGAGCTGGGCAGTAATGAGAGGGTATTGTGGTGGTGGGTTTCATTTGGGTTATAAAGGTGGTGAGAGAGGAGTGGGAGACAAGGCTAAAAGTATGGAGGGAGGGATGGCAGAGGGTGGAGTGTGAGATCGAAATGAATCCCCTCAATTTGGTCTTGAGGAAGTCCAGCATCTCCTCGCAGTTGGAGTTGAAGGAGAGGATGGGCGAGGTGTGAGAGAGTGGACGGATGAGCCGGTTAGAAAAGTGGAGCCTAAAGTAGTCCTTGGCCTTTAAGATGATCTTGAAGTAGGATTTGAAAAAGCTTACAACAGTTGGGAAGTGACACAACCTATCATAACATAATGTATGCCTATGTATCTGGCTTCAAAATACATAACCTTACAGTTAATTACAGTAATGGCCTTGAAACATTCCTTAACAATCCATTTAATATTTCTACAACCATTTGAAACCAGTTAACTTCTCTTAAACTGATTGTGGTGGTGTTTAAGAGCTCTGAGACTCTGCTCCCACGCGATATATACGTAAGTTGTTGTTGTCGTCGTCGTCAGTAATTCTGATATGTCAGAAACTGCCTTCTCCAGATTGTTGTGGAATAATGAGAAGAGAAGAGACCCAGATTAGACCCAAAACACAAAGCTTCTCCTCCTCTAATCCTTGTTTAGCCCCAAACCTTTACTTATTGTGTATCAGGCCTTTTCTCCCTCTATTCTGTCTCATTTTACCCCGAAAATCTTAGTGTGGGCAATCTAGCACTTTTATACTGTACTAACTTCAGTTTTGCTGGCAACCAAACGATTTAATATGGAATATAGATTAACAGCAATTTGATTAGCGTATCTTAATCAATATTTAGTATTTATATTTGTATTTGTACTTCACATAACAAGATATAACTGTTTCAGTAACGTTTATCCTGAGGAATCTATCAATGTCAAAACATGTAAGATTTATAAAGTACGTGATGATATGTGATATACCAGCACTAAACATAGTTATCTAAAGATGTGTGTTACCTCTACAAGTCTTAGACGAGATAATACTTTATCCTAACCTGGGGCAGTAACCAGTGTTTCTAACTAAGACATAAGAACATAGAAAAAAAGGAACAACAGAAGGCCACTCATCATACCCAGTCATTTCCACCATTTTGTTATCTTGTCTGATCTTTTAATCCCATCGCCTTAACCTTTCACCACAAACCTTGACATCGGAACACTGCAGCAAGAGAAGGGTTGGTAAAGGAATGTTTTACAGCAGGCAAGATGGATAAGGATACTATTCAGCTCTGACTGGAGAGTGATGGAATGATTAATTAAATGGCTGCAAACAGCAGAGCTGACGATTGATTCATTCTGCACTGCTGTAAGGCAAAAGCGCTGAATAAGTGACAAACTCACATTGAGCCTCCTACAGTATTCATATCCTGCATGAGTCATGGTTCAGCAGTCAAATGGTTTAATTGAGCCATTTGTCATCTGTAAGGCTGAACACAGGGTAACAAAAAAAATGCCCCATTGTTTGCTTCATTTGTTACAAACATTTGTGCAACAGAAAGAGATTTGAATAAATACCACAGTGGTTATGTTGTATTCTCTACAGGGTTGAAATTCCAGGGGATGTACTGTACTGTACAGTGAAAGAGTTTAAGGGCTGTTTTGGTTGGAAGAGGAAAGTTGTTTATGCGGGAAAGTTAACACAATCAAATTCCTCCATGTGAATGATGGACGCTGGGAAAGTCACAATTTAATGGCAAAAGGAAAGCAAAACAGTGAGAGGTTCTGGAAACACCAACAAGCTGTCAATCAGCAAACCCAGCCAGGAGCTTGTTGGGATTGGGAACATTTCTTTGGTAACATTAACACAGATTTCAATAGAGAAAATCATTATGCAGATGAGGATATTGAAAACTGGATATGGTGAAGAATGGTCGATGTCAAATGCGAGGGTTAATATTACTTTACAAGGGCCTGAAAGAGTCAGGATGACCCAAAGGGAGTCTTTTGGAGCTTCAGGATAATAACTGCCCAGATAGTACTGTTCCCTCACTTCATGGCTCTTTGTGTGCGCAAATTGGCTGCCACATTCGCCAATAAAATACATTTGCAATATCAAATGGAAGTATTATCATTATTGTATTACTACTAGCAACAAGCGGGAGAAGGACAAGGGGCAACTGAGACTGACAGAGGGAGTGATACCACCCCAGGAGCTGCTTTCTACATGGGAGACTGAAGTAGATGATCATCTCCAAGTTCTTTCTCCCACAACCCCCTCCCTCCCTCCCTCCCTCCCTCCCTCCCAGAACCACAGATCCAGAGAGTACCAAGAGAATGTCACCCAGATATTTACCCACACAAAACTCTGTACCCCGTCACACTCGTCCATGTTAAGCTCTACTGGCTCCCAATTACCAAATTGATTGATTTCAAGATTCTCTCACTCATTTTCAAAACCCTTCATACCTCTCTACCTATCCGATCTGCTGACCCCCAAACCACCATCCACTGCCTCCGCTCGGCTGGCTCCAGTCACCTGTTTGTGATTCGTGCCCTTCATTCCAACATCGGTGGTTGTACCTTCAGTCACTATACCAGAAATTCTGGAACATTCTCTCTCAATCCCTTTGCCTTGTCCCGGACCTCCCCCCCATCAAATCCCACCAAACACCTTCCTTTTTGATTGTGTTTACAGTTACCTCCACCCCTATTTCACCCTGGCTGGTTGTCAGACTCCACCACTGTGAAGCGCTTCGGGACGCTATCGCACTTGAAGGGCGCAATATGAATGCAAGTTGTTGTTGCTGGATGAGGAATGAAAAGCCACAGAATTGTCTCACGCATTCAATTAGCATATGATGATCTTACATAACAACGACATAAAGAAAGATATCCATAGCATGCTTCATTTAACACTTAGGGGAGGCAAAGGGGTTGAGAAATCACTCCCTCAACCGCTTTGTCTCACCATCCTCCTTCCCCAGCTTCAGGTCATGTCTGAAGAGCTTTTTCTTCGACTGTGCTTACAGTCAACTTCCACCTCCCACTGGCTCGACCTCGGGCTCCTCTATTGTTAAGTGATCTGAGATGCCGCCCGGCATGGAGGGCGCTATATTAATATACATTATTGTTGAGTATCTGGTTGGAAGGTACTATTAATCACCTGGAACCCGCCGTCAAAAGACTGGGAGGCAAATTTGACCAGTGTGTAATAGAGATGTGCCATGACATAACTCAAGAGATGCCAACAGTATTTACATGGGCTATGACCTGGGTTAGGAACATTTGGGCAGATTTCACCAAGTCCATGTGTTGTCTTCTGGATGAAGGACTCCCTGTGGGCTTGAAAGCTCAAATGTTGCTGAAGGATGTATAGGGCCTGCCACAAGCAGGCCATTTAGGAAAGGGTCCTTTATTGCTGAGGTTTCCCCCAATGAAGCTGCCAGTATCTCTGGTAGTGCTGCCAGGGCAGGAGAATGATTCTAGGGACCAGGAGGGTAGGCTGTAGCCCCAAAAGGAGCGATCAAACAACTTTTATGTATCTGAGGGAAGGAGGGAGCGAGGGAAATGCCAGGTGCCCCATCTACTCAGGAATGGAGTTCACGTTAAATGTCTTACCCCCAGCACCGGGGTGAAGTCTGTGAGGCATTTTGGACGAGCTGCTCTGGAGGATCATGGTGTAACCTAAGCAGATGGTGGTAAGCAGAAGTGTGGCTATTTCCTACTTCCATCAACCAGCAAGGCATCAAACACACATCGACCATATGGTAATGTGTGAGGAGGACTCATTTTCCCCATCAACCCTCTCACATACCTGCGGGTGAGGGGACATCAGACTATCCAGTAACACAAGACCCTGCCCTTTCACAAGACCCTTTCTGAGCAGGTAGATTCCTCAAAGTTGAATCTTTGCCTCTTGGCAACTTGTTCCGAATACGTATCGGAATTGGCGAACCGATGTGTGTCCATCTGGGGAGGGAATGGGACTCGATTACAGACATGGAAACATCTGCGCCTGTAGTTAGCAGGCATATGTGGAACTCTTGGATACTCTTACGAATGACGATTGTTTTCCTCATGTTTGTGACAGCCAGCTGGCCCACAAAGTAAAATAACGTTAATAGTATCAAATGTATGGATTATTATCAGTTGACATATGGAAGAAATAAGGTTCAATAAAGAGAAGGCTTTTCTCTGTAAGTAACACCCATCAGGGCGTGTATCTCAGATTTGCATTGAAAATGTGCGGCATGAATTTGTAGTTGTACTCAACCTTGATGGGTGATGAGGTTGCCTTGGAACAGTAGTGTGAGGAGGAGAAGCTGTCTGAAATGCAGTGGCAAGTATCTCTTGAGGGCTCTCTCTATATGTGCGGTGGGATACTGAGGCCATTGAAAACCCCAGCAGGGAGAAATTTAGGTACTTAATCCTAGTAAATATGACAGCATCATGGATTTCAGAAGACCCCATAATAAGAGCTCTTTACTGGGAAGCAATATGGTTACGGTTTATCATCATCTGTTTTAAAAAAGGACATTGGGGAGTTAGTGTTGCCAATTCCCCACTGTGCTATTTAGATTTCTTTGAGAAAATGAATTTGCAGATATCATTTCTTCTTGATGAATTATCAGCTATGAAGCGAGAAATTACATCTGGGTCTACATTTGCTCTATTCAGAAATTTGGAGCATTCAGGCATTTTTAAATGCAACGTTGAAGCCTGTTTTCTTTTTTTCTTAAATGTTAAGAACCACTAACTTCAAATTTGCCCAATTCTGGATGCTCTGAAACACTGCCTAAAAAGCAGGAGAACATCTCAAAGCGCTTCACATGATTTACTTTAGGGCTAGCTGATAATAGCTATTGGTTTAGATTTACCTCAATTTACACATTAATAGAAATAGCTGAAACTAATTCCATATTCTCTCTTGTATAAACCAAGTCGCAATCCAAAACCAATTGCAACTTGCTTTTCAAAGATTGGAAATGTGACCTCCCTGGAGAGGCTAGCCCCCACCCTCCCACCACCATCACACACGCACCCTTGTCCATCTCCTTGATTATGTGCTTCAATGAATGTTAGTGAAGAGCTATAAACCAATATAAATTGTGTTGACAGACAACTTCGCCTCATTTCACTCTCTGAATGTAAAATGAAAGCGACAATACCCTTACCAATATCACTCATATCTTACAGGATGCTAATTTTCCCTGCCTATTGACTTGGAAGCTAAAGATCCCATGACCTCAACAAGAGAAGGGAGTTTCTGACCAATAATCCCTTAAATAAGGTTGATCAGTCACTTTTTGCCTATTCATAGGACATTGGTTTTCAGAAATTGGCTGTTACATTCACCTCCAAAATACACAGCCATTACGCTTTGCATTAAATTCTGAAAGTGCTTTGAGATGGCTTCTCTCTATGAAAGGTGCTATATCTCCCTTGTATAAAAAGGGGCAGAAGGACAAGCCTGGTAACTACAGACCAGTCAGTCTAACGTCGGTAGTGGGCAAACTTCTAGAGTCCATAATCAGGGACAAGGTAGATCTTCACTTAGAAAGATATAGGCTAATAAAGGACAGTCAACATGGATTTGTTAAAGGCAAATCTTGCCTTACAAATCTGATAGAATTTTTTGATGAGGTAACGGAATGGGTGGATAATGGTAGCGCAGGTGATGTAGTTTACATGGACTTTCAAAAGGCATTTGACAAAGTGCCACATGAGAGACTTATTATGAAATTAAAGGCCCATGGCGTAAAAGGGACAGTGGCAGCGTGGATCCACAACTGGCTGCGAGACAGAAAGCAGAGAGTTGTAGTGAGCGGCTGTTTTTCAGACTGGAGGGAAGTGAGCAGTGGTGTGCCACAGGGATCAGTTTTGGGACCATTGCTGTTTGTAATCTACATCAATGATCTGGACTTGGGTGTACGGAGTACAGTTTCCAAGTTTGCAGATGACACTAAGTTAGGGAGAATAGTAAATAGTGAGGAGGATAGTAGCCATCTGCAAGAGGATATAGACAAATTGGTAAAGTGGGCAGACACATGGCAGATGAAGTTTAATGCAGAGAAGTGTGAGGTGATGCATTTTGGGAGAAGAAATGAAGGGAGGCAATATAGACTAGATAGTACAATTTTAAATGGTGTGAAGGAACAGAGAGACCTGGGGATTTGTGTTAGTGACTCGTTGAAGGTGGCAGGACAGGTAGACAAGGCTGTTAAGAAGGCATATGGGATACTAGGCTTTATAAATAGGGGTATAGAGTACAAAAGTCAGGAAGTGCTGACTAACCTCTATAAGACTTTGGTGAGGCCTCAGCTGGAATATTGTGTTCAATTCTGGTCACCACATTACAGAAAGGATGTGAAGACATTAGAAAGGGTACAAAGAAGATTTACTAGGATGGTGCCAGGATTGAGGGACTTCAGCTATGAGGAGAGGCTAGATAGGCTAGGGTTATTCTCTCTGGAGCAGAGAAGATTGAGGGGAGACCTAATAGAGGTTTATAAGATCATGAGGGGTTTCGACAGGGCAAATAGAGAAAAACTATTTCCACTCGTGGGCGAATCTGTGACTCGTGGTCACAGATTTAAAATAGTTTCAAGGCGCAGTAGAGGGGAGCTGAGGAGAATTTTTTTCACTCAGCGAGTTGTTCGAATCTGGAATGCATTGCCTGAAAAGGTGGTGGAGGCTGATTCGATAACAACTTTTAAAAGGGAATTAGATCTTTATTTAGGGAGAACAGGTCTATTAGGCTATGGGGAGCGGGCAGGGCAGTGGGATTAAATCGCTCTTTTCAAAGAGCCGGCACAGACTAGATGGGCCGATGGCCTCCTTTTGTGCCGTAAAATTCTATGAATCTATGAATCTATGAATCTATATCAAATACAAGGATTATTAATTTTCATTATTTCAATTGCGTCAATAGGAAATCTAAACGCAGAAAGCATTTTGAAACAAAAGCTTAGATAAAACTTTTTCTATGTCCAAGTATGTAGCCGTGATAATTGCTGATTATACCGTGTTTCATAAAAATCCTGAAAAAGTTAATTGATTTATGTTAGGTCAGAAGTGATTTCCTCATTTATTCCTTGTATTGAAGAGATCTTGGAAAGCTCATCTGTCTTTCTTAACAATTTTGCTAACACATTCCTTGCTATCTCTGTGTTTATGAATGTTACCTCAGCTCACGCTACAAATAATAATAATTTGGTTACTCAATCCACGATTGTTTGTGGGACACTGATATGCACAATTAGCTAAAATGTTTCTCCCATAAAATATACAGTCTATTCACTTGACAGTATATTTTGTGACGCACTTTGAGACGTCTCGATGATGTGATAAAGCGCTCTATAAATGTAATTTTGTTGTATATCAAATGCAAGGATTATGATTATTAAACGGCTTTTTAGCTTCAAGCAAACATCTTAATTTCTACTTCAGTCTTTATTGCATTTAAACCAGATTCGAGAGATTCTGATTCCATTTGTTTGCTTTTGAAGTCATTCTTATTTCTCTCTTTTTCCAAGAATGCATTATGTCTCTAATAATAAAAAAGCTTAAAGATTTCCCACAATATTATTAGTGAGGCCCCATGGGATTCGATTGATTTCCAAGAACAAAATGATTTTGTCTTGTGACTAACTCACTTTGACTACATTTTTTAACTAAAAAAAACTCAATTCCTGGGGGACATGTAATGCATATTAAATTATAATCTGATCATAATCAAACTTCAATATCAAAATTAATTCCTTTGTTAAGGACTTTGAGACGAGCAGCATATCATTTTCTAGAGACTGTATCTATAGGGAAAGCATTCACTAAATTGCAGGATAATGTAGTCTACAGACCCAAGGGTCTGACAAAGACTGTGAAGCTTGTAATGATTTAGGTCTATGACCCCCCATTTGCTTAGAATTTCACCGACAACTGAATGAGTATCCCTGCACAAAGTATTGGTGCTAAATCATTTCCTTTATTACTACTATTATTATATTATCATATATTACACTGACAATCTTTTCCTGAAAAATTGCAACTGTCCAGCTGTGAATGAGCCTGTCGCCAAACCAAATGTTTTGCCAAGTGCATATGTTCACATGCTGGCCATGTTGGATATCACATTCACCAGCTTTCGAATGAATGATTTGGAAAGTCACCTGGATTCCTGCCATGGCTGCTGACTGCTATCACAGAATTACAGATAATCTACAGCCCAGTCACTGTTTACATGAGTCTCCACCCAACCTAATCCTCCCCTCCTAGTCTCTCAGCAACAACAAAATTACATTTGTAGAGTGCCTTTAACATCGGGAGGTCGACACCTTGAGGTGACAAATGCATGTACGAGGGTTTCGGTGGCCTGAGGGGTGAGCCAGTGGCTGAGTTGGGCAATGTTGCGGAGGTGGTGGAAGGCAGAACTAGTTATGGCATGGATATGGGGGAGAAAGGACAGTTGAGGGTTAAACAAGAAACCCAGGTTCCTGACTGGCTTGGTGAGGAGTGTGTATCTGTTTTAAAGCCTCCACAATCAGGCAAGGGCAGCTCCGTGAAGATTGAGCAAGGAGGAGAGGCGGTGTAGAAGGATAGAATGGTTGACAGTGTTGAAGGCAGCAGAGCGGTCAAGAGAGGCATGCTAGTACAGTATTATATTAAACTCTGTTTGTATTAAACTCTCATCCAAACCTTCATTGTATTCCGGCTCAATTATACAAACGTCCTGTTGGTCGGCCTTCCCAATTCCTCCCTCCACAGGCTGCAGATAATCCAGAACTCTGCAGCCCGTCTCCTCTACCGTTCCAAACTCTGTGACCCCCATTTCCCTCATCCTCGCCCATCTCCACTGGCTCCCCATCATCCAGAGGATCCAATTCAAGATCCTGGTCCTCATATTTAAAGCCCTTCACAACCTGGCCCCACCCTATATCTGTGACCTCCTATCCCCTTACCAACATGCCCACCCACTCCGCTCAGCAGGCTCTGGCCTGCTCCACGTCCCTGCCGCACATGCCCCACCATTGGCGGATGAGCCTTCAGCTACTCTGTCCCCCAATCTCTGGAACTCCATCCTGCAGTCCCTCTGCCTCGCCCCCTCCCTGGGCTCCTTCAAATCCCACCTCAAGACTCTCCTCTTCTATTGGCCCATTGACACCTCCTAATCCCACCCCCCCTTCCCTCCCCACCCACTCTCCTAAACTCGGGTCTGCAGTAGTAACTGTTCAGCACCATGGGACATCCTCCTGATGTAAAAGCTGCGATACAAGTGTAATTTTGTTGTTGTTGCTGATGCTGCCAATGCCTGAGGTGTGGAGGCGCCAGCTCAAGCCAATCAGGAGGGGCTGAGTCACGCTGACATTCATCTGTAGAAACTTGTCTCTTCTCAATACGCCTCGAATCCCTTCTTTTTCAATCCTAAATATTAATTAAAATCATTCTTCTGAAGTTCTCCATAATCTTTTCAGGGCCGTACGCAGGATTTTTTTTGGGGGGGTGCGAATTGCTAGTGATGGGACCAACAATGGCCGGGGGCTTGGGGGCTGCCCCCGAAGCCCCCTCGAGGCTCCGACGTTTTACACAGTTTGAGGTCTTATTTAATCGATTCAGAAGATCCAATATGAACGGTATTTATGCCCTTGGTGTTTAAGAGCATCATTATTTATTCAGTGTTTTTATTTTCCTCGGTAGTCCGTGTCTAATTGGGAAGTTCGAATGTGTTCGCCGATAAAAGCCAACACGATTGTTGACTCGATGATGTAAGGAATGCGAACGATAAAGTAAATTACAATCCAATTAACACAGTACAATGACGAATGCTTGATAAATGTATGCGTATAGAGAAAATGATCATAAACTACAGATTGACGGTAATTAATAAGTTGTTCTGCATTGTTATCCTAAGACTAAATTTCTTTCGGACTGTAATGAACAATAATGTAAGAGTAAACTATGAATCATGTGCTCAGATATTCCAGCAAAGCAAATTTTATAAAAGACAAGAAAATATACAGAAACTGAAAATCAGTGTCAAACAGTTAATTCGCACGTGTTACAAGCCTGTTATCAGCATTATCCTGAAAATATCGTTGAACTGTGAGCAATAGTGTAGTTAGTTTTTATTTATTTAGAATCAAAATTAAAGGAAGTGACCCATCAAGCAATACTGATCTGACGAAAAATACTTGAAAAAATAAGGGAGGGGAAATTAATTCTTTAATAGCGTTCCGTATTCGAGACGCCTCGGTCGCTTTGAAGCGAATACGTCAACCGCTCTACCAATATCGATTTCCATATTATAATGAATGTGCATTAACGCGAGGGCTGAAAGTCGCTCCTATATGGAGCAGAATGCTGGACACTTAGGCAAACCTCGACCAGGAGATTAGGTGACTCGTGAGGTATATACCAGGCTTCTAAGAGACGCCCTGAACGTTTACTGGCGACAGCATCTGACAAATAGTGAGCTATATGGTACACTACCACACTGGTATCACAGACATTACCGCAGAGGCGTCTTAGGTTTAGCGGACATAGCTGGAGAAGCCGGGAGGAAACTGTCCATAGTCCTACTATCCTATGGGAACCATTGCACGGTCACAGAACACGAGGTAGACCGACCCTAACCTACCTCGCTACATGAAATGCACGGATTATATTATTATTCAATGAGAGAAAGAGTGACTTTCAGAGGAGTCACGTTGAAGAGATTTGTGTAGGAAGAGCTGTTGCTTTGCAGACTCGACTGCACCTGTCCTTTATATCCCGCTGGTGTGAGGCAGCAGTTCTGGGGACCTCAACTCTAACAGGTGCAGGTTAACAATCCTTTAAGTTATAGCCAATTACGTGACACTGCCCACAAACCCTGAAAAGAAATCTCAGTTGTCAATCAGTCAGATATGCAACCTCGACCTTGGGAATGTCTTCAGATTCAGAGGCACTGAGTAGGAGGGAAAGAAAGTTTCCCACAGGTGATAGAAGACAGCAGCATCACCTGGCGAGTCGCCTGGCACAGTGAATAGCACTCTGGCCTCTGAGTCAGAAAGTTGTGGGTTCAAACCCCACGTCGGCACTCGGTATCACACAGAGGAAGCTGACACTTCAATGTGGTGCTGTGGGGGGGGGGGGGGGGTTAGAGGCTGTTCTTTTGGTTGAGATGCTGAACCGAGGTCTGATCCGTCTGTTTAGATGGATGTGAAAAGATCCTCTGACACTACTCGAAAAGCGGAGGGAAGTCTCTCTCCTGTTGTCCTGGCCAACAAACGCCCCCAAATAAAATCGGTGACTCACTCCATCGGTGTTTGTGGGACAATCCTGGGCAAAAACTGGCCACTTTACAGTACGTTCTGTGAAGTGCTCTGAGCTGTCTCGACAATGTACTAAGGCACTATTATCAATTGCTAACATTATCAGATTAAAATACGATTTCAGCTTCCACAAAGTGGTGCTACCTTTTTATGTAGTGACTGTATACGGGATGATTTCCGATTGACACACCACGTGGAATAGGCGCTAAAGCATAGGTCTATGTCCATGAGTATTTTTTTTAAAGATAGGCATTCCCGTCCAGCATATAACTTTTTGTTGGGTTCTCAAAAGCTTTAATTTCTCAGAATCTTGTAAATATGTTGTCATTGTTTGCCAGCATTACAGTCACACCTCTCAAAACTTGAGTCATTTTTACTTACGGTGATCAGATGAAAAGATGATTTTAACTCCAGAATTGGTGCTGCCCCTTGTGGCTGTTTACGGGATGATTTCCAAACGAGGATTTGAGTCTTGGCGCCTATGTTTATCCAATCACGAGTCACAGACTCGCCGCGTCATGGACTGGTCTATCAACGCGGTATGTTTTGGGGTAGACGCCGATTCTGGTGTGCGACTCGATAATTTTATATTAATACTAAATCATTCAAAGATGTGAGTTTATAATTTATACATAGTTTTGAAGAACTGATTGTTACTCAAATGTTCAATAAATTTACTTGGTATTTAAATTTGATTAAAAAATGCAATTCTCTACCCCGGAAAATGTGGACCTTTTATAATTTGGGGGGGTGCGTACGCACCCGTCGCACCCCCCCTGCGTACGGCCTTGATCTTTTGTCAGATAACATATCTGTATGATTTCAGTGAAAGGTCACCCACAATCGTTAAATTGCTGTATTTCATTGTGGGAAACAAACTTCATCATTGATTACATATAAGTTTAGACATAAAGGAGAAGGGAATAGAAGGAAGGGTATGGCAGGGAGATAGTGTCTGGCGATATATTGGTTATATCTGTATAATTTTTCATATCGATATGCCGATATTGGAAATTTGAATATATAGGTATATCAAAAAATTTGGTGTAAAAAAATCAGTATATCACAAAATATCGGTATACAGTATCTGGCGATATATCGATACATCGGTTATATCGGTATAATATGAACATTTTCAACATACCTTGTTGCCGGCATTGCAAACCTCCTGGGTGTAGAGCACACACATCGGAATGCGCCCTTATACACAGGATAAAAAAACCTGGCGATATCGGTATATATCGGTATATATCGATATGAGCCCACTGATATATCGATATCGGAAAAATTCCATATCGCCGGACACTACAGAGAGATGGAGCTAGTGTGGCATATAAACATATCACAGGTTAGATGGATTGAATGGGCTGATTTGATGTTGAAAAGTCTACACATGTAGAGTGTTAGCAGTTTGCATTTCAGCATGTAAACATATCACAGGTTAGATGGATTGAATGGCCTGATTTGATGTTGAAAAGTCCACACATGTAGAGTGTTAGCAGTTTGCATTTCAGCATGTAGAGATTCACAGCATATGCGGCATTTATGAACTGTAATTATGCAAAGAATGTAAACAAGCAAACAGGCTACTTGTGCTGCCGCCAGTGTTTATACTCCACACAAATCTTCATCCATTTCTTATTCCCTCTCATACCCTCTTATTCCCCTCTCCCTCATGTAAAGGTCTAGTTTCCTCTTCAATGCATCTATACTATCTGATTCAATCAGAGTTTCAAGCAATAAGAGCCACAATAATCCCACTACAATCTGTGGGAAATGGATCTTGCTAAATTTTCTTTTTAGATCCCCATAGTCACTATCTTATCCTTGTGTATATCCATCATAAAGTAATGCCTCTGCTGCTGCTTTGATCAAACACTCGGAAATCTAGGACTTTGCACTTCATTATGAATGAGAGCTAAACTGCTTAACAAATATTTTAATATAACATTGCCAGTGCCATGCATTCCTCAAAGCTGTTTGTGAGAAATGTGACTTTACTACTACCAAAAATCTGTAGTTGTAATGAGTAGCTCACGCTTCTGAAGCAGCTAATGAGCCAATTGAATGGTATGGAAATTGCAAACTCGATGAGTGCAGTTACACATTGCTGAATGCAGAAGGAAAATGACTGAATGGAAAATTCCTAACAGACAATTTTTGTACGGTGACCTGCAGATTAATTGTAATAATAAGTATGTACAGTGCTCAGTTCAGGAACAATAACAACAAAAATAATAATGCAGTTTTATTTAGGTGGTCATTCTAAATGACTACAATCTACAAAATAAGGAACAAGAGAAAATCAGGAAGTATATTGACCTACAAATTGGATGTGGACATCTGTGGCCATATGAGACAAACACAGTTCCTATGATCATTGGTGCCACTGGGACTGTTCGTAAGACAATTCAGAAATGGCTTAAAGGATACTCAGTGCACAAAATGTTCACCGTCTGCAGAAAATAGTTGTTTTGGGAAGTTCAAATATACTAAACAAAGTAACATCCATTAAGGTGTAACATGGCAGTGTTATTGGTCTGTCTTATCCATCATTGAAAACCAATTAGAAACTACCTCTAATAGATGATCTAAACTGTAATAACATAACCATCCTTGTGTTTGATGTACTGCCTTTCATGTTGTGAGGATATCTCAAACTGCTTCAAAATAATTTACTGAAAAGTAATTTTTGTGTATTTTTGTGGCAGCAAATTTGCACAAATTGCTGTGTCAATTTATGCACAGAAGGGTCCCACAAACAGATATCAAGTGAATGATTGATTTTATCATGGGAATTGGTGGTCAAAACACGAGGAGAAACTCCCTTTTTGGGGGGATAGTGCCACAGAATAGAGCCACATTTTGTTTCATCCCAAAAATATACAGTCAATTCACTTTACAGAAAATTCTGTGAAGTGCTTTGAGACGTCTCAAAGACATGATAAGGTGGCACTATATCAGATGTAAGTATTATCTATTTCCCCTTGGAAAGATTATTGTCTTTGATGTCCACCAGTGGATGCAGGACCTGGTTTAATAGCTCATCTGAAGGATGACACCTCCAACAATGCAGCACACCCACAGCACTGCATAGGAATATCATCTTAGACTGTGATGACAACAAGAAAACATTGCATATGTATAATGCCTATCACATCAGGAGGACAGCCCAAAGAACGTGACAATGAAAGGTTTGCTCCCGAGCTGCGAGTTGGGATCATAGAGGTTGTGGAGGGCAAGGGGTTGGAGAAGGGAAGATGATCAAAGCATGGTTGAAAAGGAAGATCTGGAGATCTTGAAGAGACAATTGAGGGGTCTTGGTGGAGGGGATCTGGGATGGAATTCCAGAAGATGGGGGCAGAAAGGCTGAAGGCCTGCCTGCCAATAGTGGAGGAGGCAGGGCAAGGAACATTGAACATTGAGCAGGCCAGTGCCTCCCAGTGTGGTGGGAGGGGTTGGTGAAGTTTTAAAGGTCTCAGAGGTAGGGAGGACATGGGAATTGAACCCACAATTTTTAGATTCAAAGGCCAGAGTACTACTAGCTGAGCCAGGTTAACCTCTATTCTGGTGAACAAAATAAGAGGATACTGTGATCTTTTTACTGGGCAAGAGTCAACCCACAACATGAACAGAGGGTCTACAGTGGTGGGAGCATGTGGTGGATGGCTGAGCCACTGGAAGATCTGGCTGAAGCACCTGGAGGACCTGACCTGAGGTGGAAGAATCTGTGATCTGACGAAAAGCATGAGGTTAATGAGTTAAAGAGGCAGAGAATACAAATGTAGAACACAACTAGGGGATCAAAAAGAGAATTTCGGAGGAACAACGTCACACAAACAATAGTGAGATTGTGGAACCCTGTGCCTAAAGTGATGGTTGAATCAGATACAATAGATAATAGTAATGACCCTTGTATTTATAGATGTCTTCAAAAGGAAAGCAGATGCACAAACGAGAGAGAGGAAGTGAAGGGTATGGGAGGGAATAAGAAGTAGGTGGAGACTTGTGTGGTATATAAATGCTGGCACACACTGGTTTGGCCTATTTCTGTGCTGTACATTCTTTATAAATCTTTGCTTAATTGTACAGGAGAAGAGAACATATATGGATATTACAGAAAGGTATAGTTCTAAACTATTTATGCTAAAAAGCTGCACAGACATACAATAGCTCATGTATAGCTGAGCTACACATGTATAGCTGAGCTACACATCAGCCAATCCAGTTCCAAGGAGATCCACTTACTCCCCCTCCCAAGTAGTTGGTCATTTGACATCTGACAATCCAATATTTGTGATAGTGTGAGAAATGGCTGAGCTACACATGTCTTTCACCTGTTGGAAAGAAGCCCTGCTCAATGCTCATTTACAGTAACCTGCGAGAATAGCAGAGTTGATGGGAACATAGGAGCAGGACGAGGCCATTCGGCCTATCAAGCTCATACCATTATCGAAGATCTTTGGCTAATCCACAACTCAATTCCAACTCCTTGCCCTCTCTCTATATCTCTTGACACCCCTGTTTATCAAGCATATATCTAATTCCTTTTTAAATTCTTCTCTGTCTGCACTGCCCTCTGGGGAGTAAACTCCAGACTCCTAATGCCTGCTGCATGAAAAAGACACTTGTTTATTTAACTTCTAAATAATATAGTCTCAATCATAGAATTATAGAATCATAAAATTTTACGGCACAAAAGGAGGCCATTCGGCCCATCTAGTCTGTGCCGGCTCTTTGAAAAGAGCAACTCAATCCCATTGCCCAGCTCTCTCCTCATAACCTAACAGATTTGTTCTCCCTAAATAAAGATCTAATTCTCTTTTAGAAGCTGTTATCGAATTGGCCTCCACCACCTTTTCTGGCAATGCATTCCAGATTCGAACAACCCGCTGAGTGAAAACATTTCTCCTCAGCTCCCCTCTGCTTCATTTTGAAACTATTTTAAATCTGTGACCACAAGTCAAAAATTCTAAAGAGAATAAACCTAGCCTATCTAGCCTTCCTCATAACTGAAGTCCCTCAATCCTGGTACCATTCTAGTAAACCTTCTTTGCACCCTTTCCAAAGCCTTAGCATCCTTTCTATAGTGTGGTGAGGTCTAACCAAAGTTTTATAGAGGTTAAATGCCTTCAGAATTTTATTAGCTTAATCAACTCACTCCTCAACATCCTGAAATCGAGAGAATACAAATCAAGTTTTTCCATCCTTTCATTGTAATTATAGCCCTTGACACCAGGTAAATTCTTGTAAATCTACACTGCACTCTCTCTGAGGCCAAGATATCCTTCTTAATACTCCAATTCTCCAAATAGGATCTGACTGGTATTTTATACAGCTGTGGCATCACTTCCTGACACTTTTATTCCAGTCCCCTTGTGATTAGTGCCAGGGTTAGTGTTAACCCTGTAACTGTAAGATTAACAGCATTAACCTTTTTGATAACCTTCTGCACCAGTTTGTTACTTTTTAAAGATTTATGAATGTGAACAACTAGATTAGTTTGCTCATTAATCTCACTAAGAGTTTTTCCTATCTAGAATCTAGTTTGACACAGCGTTCTTGGGCCAAAATATGCCACCTCATACTTTGCCACATTAAACTCCATTTGCCACATTTCTACCCATTCTCTTCATCTGGAATCAGTTGTGAAAGAGTGAGATGACAGATACCTGTGCATGTTACGTGGGTTGAGGATAAATTGTTGCATAGCAGCAATCTTTGTTTCAAGATAAACCATTTACTTGTCCATGGGCAGGGCCGTACGCAGGATTTTTTTTGGGGGGGTGTGAATTGCTAGTGGTGGGACCAACAATGGCCGGGGGCTTGCGGGCTGCCCCCGAAGCCCCCTCGAGGCTCCGATGTTTTACACAGTTTGAGGTCTTATTTAATCGGTTCAGAAGATCCAATATGAACGGTAAATGTTTCATGTCCTTGGTATTTAAGAGCATCATTATTTATTCAGTGTTTTTATTTTCCCCGGTAGTCCATGTCTAATTGGGAAGGTAGAATGTGTTCGCCGATAAAAGCCAACACGATTGTTGACTCGATGATGTAAGGAATGCGAACGATAAAGTAAATTACAATCCAATTAACACAGTACAATGACGAATGCTTGATAAATGTAGGCGTATAGAGAAAATGATCATAAACTACAGATTGACGGTAATTAATAAGTTGTTCTGCATTGTTATCCTAAGACTAAATTTATTTCGGACTGTAATGGACAATAATGTAAGAGTAAAGTATGAATTGTGTGCTCAGATATTCCAGCAAAGCAAATTTTATAAAAGACAAGAAAATATACAGAAACTGAAAATCAGTGTCAAACAGTTAATTCACACGTGTTACAAGCCTGTTATCAGCATTATCAAACAAACAAACAAACAAAACTTACATTTATATAGCGCCTTTCACGTCGAGAGGACATCCCAAGGCGCTGTACAGTCAGGTAGGACAAGAGCAGGGTGGGAAGCATCAGGGCAGGATAAAGCATAGTAGGAAAAGTAACTGTATATTAGAGGGCGAAACGCCCTCTAATATAATTTTATCCTGAAAATATCGTTGAACTGTGAGCAATAGTGTAGTTAGTTTTTATTTATTTATTTAGAATCAAAATGAAAAGCAGTGACCCATCAAGCAATACTGACCTGACGAAAAAATACTTGAAAAAATAAGGGAGGGGAAATTAATTCTTTAATAGCGTTCCGTATTCGAGACGCCTCGGTCGCTTTGAAGCCAATACGTCAACCGCTCTACCAATATCGATTTCCATATTATAATGAATGTGCATTAACGCGAGGGCTGAAAGTCGCTCCTATACGGAGCAGAATGCTGGACACTTAGGCAAACCTCGACCAGGAGATTAGATGACTCATGAGGTATATACGAGGCTTCTAAGAGACGCCCTGAATGTTTACTGGCGACAGCATCTGACAAATAGTGAGCTATACGGTACACTACCACACTGGTATTACAGACATCACCGCAGAGGCGTCTTAGATTTAGCGGACATAGCTGGAGAAGCCGGGAGGAAACTGTCCATAGTGCTACTATCCTATGGGAACCATTGCACGGTCACAGAACACGAGGTAGACCGGCCCTAACCTACATCGATACTCTGGAGCGCGATTCGGGTATTGGCAGGCGGGAGTTGTCAGGCTGCATGGAGAGAAGGGATCAGTGGAGAAGTGTGGTTGTCAATGCCCGAGTTCGCTCGATCAGATGATGGTGAAACTATTTTTATGCCAAATTCGTGCGACATTGATGTTTTTTCACTCTGGGTACAAAACTGAATGTGAAATAAAGTCGCACTGTTTATCTTTGCGGTCATATTTTTTTTGCATGCCAGTGGACGTCTCTAAAAGCAATTTTTAATGACAGGAATACATCTTTAATAATATAAATCAAATGTGATAATCAAGACAAAACAAGAAACATATTTCAGAAACACGCCTATCAAAACTTAAGTCATTTTTACTTACATTTATCAGATTAAAATACGATTTCAGCTTCCACAAAGTGGTGCTACCTTTTTATGTAGTGACTGTATACGGGATGATTTCCGATTGACACACCACGTGGAATAGGCGCTAAAGCATAGGCCTACGTCCATGAGTATTTTTTTTAAAGATAGGCATTCCCGTCCAGCATATAACTTTTTTGTTGGGTTCTCAAAAGCTTTAAGTTCTCAGAAGCTTGTAAATATGTTGTCATTGTTTGCTAGCATTACAGTCACACCTCTCAAAACTTGAGTAATTTTTACTTACGGTGATCAGATGAAAAGATGATTTTAACTCCAGAATTGGTGCTGCCCCTTGTGGCTGTTTACGGGATGATTTCCAAACGAGGATGGATTTGAGTCTTGGCGCCTATGTTTATCCAATCACGAGTCACAGACTCGCCGCGTCATGGACTGGTCTATCGACGCGGTATGTTTTGGGGTAGACGCCGATTCTGGTGTGCGACTCGATAATTTTATATTAATACTAAATCATTCAAAGATGTGTGTTTATAATTTATACATAGTTTTGAAGAACTGATTGTTGCACAAATGTTCAATAAATTTACTTGGTATTTAAATTTGATAAAAAATACAATTCTCTACCCCGGAAAATGTGGACCTTTTATAATTTGGGGGGGTGCGTACGCACCCGTCGCACCCCCCCTGCGTACGGCCTTGATGGGGATGTAATATTTAAGTCTGTATATAACAACGATACTGCAGTTGAATTTGATATGGTGCCTATAATGTTACTGCATCTCAAAACATTTCAAGTACTGTGAATTGTAAGATAAGTTACACATGTAGCTGTGAAGTCCTTTTACCTGGAGGATTAAACGGAGAAACTGCCTTCGCTTTTTTAAAATGTGTCCTAAATGTCCATCTGAACAGTCACTTTTATTGTCTCAGACAAAGAACAGCACCTCCCACAATGTTTCACTCTCTCAGTATTGCGTTTGAAATGTTAGTTTCTACTGTGAGCTCAAAATCCCAATATAGGTTTTGAACTCATAATCATTTGTCTTAGAGGTAAGAGTGCTACCGACTTAGTTAACTCTGTGCGAGAACCCAAGCTGCATTATTACTATGTCTAGGTGTAATAACAAAATTATATGCAGGCAGTGGAACCTGAATTTTAATATAAGATTAGATGGCAGATGTATATGGAAACATACTGAAATAGCTGAAAATAAATTACTGCAACTACTTGGATGATTTTGTATAGACATAATAAGACAGGCAAGTCATTGGTTGTTGATGGATCTTAAGGGAAGAAAGAACAGAGGCTCTGACCATAATTTTCCAAAATACTCTGAAAAGAAAAATTACCTCAAACAAATCAGTCAAATGTATGACAACCCTTCAGCAAAGGAGGTGCCACAGGGACTCGGCCTGGCTCAGTTGGTTGCAATCTTGCTTTTGATTGAGCAGGTTGGGAGTTTCATGCTCTACATTGAGACTTTGAACTCATTGTATAGACTGTCTCTCCAATGCAGTGCTGCATTGTCAGGGGTGTTGTTTGGATGAGTTGTTAAACTGGATTCCTATCTGCCTGTTAAGGTGGATGTTAAATATCCCTATGTGAACAGAGAAGGAAGCTTTTCTCACTACCCTGGCCAACATTTCTTCAGATAAAAATTGGTGATTCACTTCATAGCTGTTTAATATTGTGCTATGCAAATTGGCTGCTGAGTTTGCTCATGAATATATAGACAATATACAATAATTCCTATGAAGGGCTTAGAGGAATCTCAAACAATGTGATAAGTTGCGTTACATCGAGTCTAAGGATTATTATGATTGTATTCCCTTGGACTGTATAACTTTTCTGCTGGGGATATATCTGCTATGTCAACAATACTATCCGAGGCAACTATCTGGAAGTAGTCTTTTCACAATACTTTTAGGAAACCTGGCATCACAGGTAGCACTATTTGTCCCAAATTGACAGAATTTAGTTGCATCTCTGAGCGGAATTCTAATGGAAGCTTGAACTTCTATTTAACCATTGCAGAATGCCACCTTTCCAATTACTCTGGTTCTACTGAAATGGGATAAGGGTAATTTGTTCAATGTATTCATAGATCGTCCTTACTAACAATATCATACTGACCCTGCTCCTTAAACCTTCCCCCAATTAATTCTGCATAGCTCTTATCGGGCTTCTCACAGTGTGACAACACGCAGGCCTTCATGCAATCTACCTGGCAATTCATTCTCAATAGCAGACACTGTAAAGGTCAATCCACTGTAGATTCCCAAAATAAATTAATGTTTCACGTAGGTATAGATGAGCTCTTCACAAATGCCCTTACTGCTCTGAGATGCACATGAGGGCGTTATATAAAGTTGTTGTTGCAATCTTTTTACATATTCAAATAGCACCATGGGATCTTTAAACAGGTAGGTAGGGCTTTGGTTTCACATCTCAAACCGAAAGATGGCACCTCCCAAATGCCCCAGCTAAGACCATGTTCCAACATAGAGCATAAACCCACATAAACCTAATTTATTTCTATCTACTCTTCACACAAACAAAATCATGGCTATTTTTAAATGTTCTCTGCAGCCATGATCTATCTGTTCCATCATTTCATTTCAACTAATTGAGATAGTTTTCGTCATGTTTTAATATAACTTTGTCATTTAACTTCCCTTCTAGAGACAGTATTCCCTTCTTACAAACCATTGTCTGACTACTCGCCACATAGACCTTCCACTATTTGACACAAAAATAGCCTTGACTGCCTAGATTCATTATCTAAAGCTCTCCCGACGTTCGTCACTTTTTTGCCAGACTCGATGCGCTGTACCACCTCCAATTTAATATTTAAAGTGATAACTTTGCGGGGTCGCTTGCTGCTAGTGGTATTACCGCTGCTCATTTCACTTACTGCTGTCTTTTCCCTGACTTGGTATAAGGCGGTAGAGGCTGTAAATCGCTCAAAGTCGCTCGGGAATGTTCGGAAATTACTGTAATACTAACGTGGTGCAGTGTTGCTTAAAAAACCAGCTGCTTTTAAACAATGACGTAGTGACACGTTGTTGGCCAGTTCAAACACTTGGATACACTATATCAGGTGCGAGCGCGATTTACCCGCGAATACACTATGGACTGCGCGTATGGACAAAAAGGACGCGCCAAATACGACTGCAATATACTACATGTACTGCGCATGCGCAAAAAAACATTTTGTTCGTTAAAACAAAACCAAGTGTCCTATATCGATAAAAAGGTGTTAAAAAATGTTGTTTGTTCAATCGAAACGTCCTAAATAGAAGCATCCTAAATCAGGGCTTACCCATACATCATAGTGGGGCCCAATTTTGAGTGTTGCAATTGTAGTGCTTACTATGATATTTATATAAATACTGTATATGACAAAATATTTGGTTACTCAATCCATGACTGCTCTGGCAGACTGCTTGTCGGACATCAAGTCCTGGATGAGAGCTAACTTTATACGGTTGAACATCAATATGTCCAAGGCCCTCCTGATTGTCTGGTGTCAATGCCCCCACACCTGGCATGCTGGCAGCATCACCCTCCATGGATGCACAAAATCTCACCAAGCCGGTCAGGAACTTGTGACTTGTTCGACCCTCAACTGTCTTTTCTCCTACACATCTGTGCCTTAACTCGCTCTGCATTCCCTCACCTCTGCAGCATTGCCCGACTCCCCCATTACCTCACCCCTCAGGCCACTAAAACTCTCATTCATGCCTTCATCACATCCAGACTCAACAATGCCAACACACACCCTGCTTGTTGGTCTTCCCAACTCCCAACTTCCCAACTCCTCCCTCCATAGGCTGCAGATAATCCAGAACTCATGTATCCCATGCCCTCTTCTGCACCAAGCTCCGCGACCCTATCTCCCCCATTTTCACCCGAATCTATTGGCTTCCCATCATTCAGAGGATTCAATTCTGGTCCTCATCCTCAAAGCCCTCTATGGCCTTGTCCACCTTACCTCTGTTACCTCCTAACCCCCTACCAACCTGTCCACTCCCTCTGCTCATCAGGCTCCAGCCTGCTCCATGTGCCCGACCCTCCCATACCACCATCGGCGGGTAAGCCTTCAGCCACTCTGCCCCCAACCTTTGGAATTCCATCCCCAAATCCTTCTGCCTCGCCCCCTCCTTAGCTTCCTTCAAGTCCCGCCTTAAGACCCTCCTCTTCGACTGTCTACTTTCCCTCCCTTGGATTGGATATAGATAGCTTCTTTCACATCGTGAGGATGTCTCAAAGCACTTCACAAGATTTATTGTAAAGTATATTAACTCGTCTTGTTGGTAAATGTAAATATTCCTTGAGGTGATGACATGATGAAGTTTGGGGTTGTAACCTCCATATCTGGGCTGCTGTTAAATTCTCCCTTTCAATACCTGAGTTTCACTTTCTCAGCCATTCTAGTTCCTGTGTCAAAAGAATGCTGCAAGTAAAGTCAAACACTGTTTGTTCAACCATTGGAGCAATCTCCCATTGTTCTCTGCATCCTGACGCACAATACATTATTGCTTCGATTAGTGAAGATAGAAATGTCAGGCCATTAATTCTCAATCTGTGTTGACAGGTGAATATTTGGAGGATGAAATGCTGTCAAGAAAATTAGGCAGATGGTTCAAAGAAGCTTTTGTGCTGTAGATTTTCACTGACTGGGAATTACACTGCGGTAATCTAAACTGATTTCAGTTAGAACCTCACGTTATCAGAAAGAGAGGAAATATTAATGTCTTCAGTCTGCACTGGGTTCTAACTCAAGTTCCACAGATAAGTAAAAACTGTCTCATCAAATATGCTACCCTCACTCCTGCCATTAAATGTGCATTACTTTCATGGTATGCTGCTGAAACGCGATGAGTTTAAATTCCAACTCTCCCAACATGAAAGTGCTTTACAATTTTGTATTGTAATTTTGTAAAAAGAACACAAATTTTACAGTTTCAATACTAAATGTGGAAAACAGTGGAACTTTTGTGCACATACACAACTTCAAGGCACTAGTGGGTATAATTTGCAATGTTAGTTAATCCTACACTAATTTAAGAGCACGTATTTAATGACATGATGAAGTGATCGGAAAACAATGTGTATTTCAAAGATTCCCACTGCCCCCTCTCCCCCGTGCTTTCTTTGGGACTTTGGAGAAAAAAAACAGTGATGTCATCAATGCTTTTGGTTTCCAATCAGCCTTGCCAAAATAACCTAAAGATATATTACCATTAAGTTTTATATATACATATATAATAATATAATATATTATATTATAATAATATATAATAGTATATAATAATAATACAGTACTGTAATATAATAATAATCGATGCATTTGATATAGTGCTTTTCACATCTTATCAACATCTCAAAGCGCTTCACAGAATATACTGTAAAGTAAATTGACTGTATATTTGTGGATGAAACGCGGCAGCCAATTGCGCACAGCAGTGTCCCACAAACAGTCATAGATTGAAATGACCAATTTTTATTTTTGAGGGATTATTATTAGGGGTGTGGAGTAAGGAAACTTGTCCAAGGTTTCGCCCTGACCTGCCTGGATTCGAACACAGGTCTCACGCTTGTAAGGTGAGTGCTCTAACCACTGAGCTACAGGAGCTCCACAAGTTTTGCATCATGAAGATTACTAAACATTCTGTAAGCCCTGCCAAGTTGGTAGCATTCTTGCCTCTGCGTCACCAAATTTTGAGATCAAGCCCCACATCAAGACTTGAATTCATATCGTATAGGATTACACTCCAAAGCAGGGCTGGGAGTTTGCTGCATTGTTGGACGTGTCATGTTTCAGATGAGACATTAAACCGAGGTCCCGTCTACCTGTTCAAGTAGTTGTTAAAGACCTCATGGTTCTATTTGAGAAGAGAAATTTCTCCCAGTGTCCTGGCTAACTATCCCCCAAATAAAGACAGGTCGTTTGTTTCATGGCTGTTTGTGGGAAAGTGCTGTATGCACACGCATTGCCATGTTCATCCTTGAAGCCAATCTCTCCATTTGAAAGTAAAAAGATGATTTATCTTTTTGGGTGAACTGTTATGATAATGCCTTTAGCACTTTAATTACTTTGAAGTTGTTTCTCTGCGGGTTTGATTTTACATTTACAAATAATCATCTTCTTTCAACATTTCCTTCCTTGCTCCCTGTACTAAACATGTCACTTTCAGGACATATCACTTTCACATGCGAAAGTGATACAACCACATGGTTTTCCCAATGATGAGGAAGTTATGTTGTGGGATCCATCATTCACTGTGAATACTATTTACATTCAGGTTTCGGTTCTCTTCTTACAAAATGTTTTTCTTTTATGCATTTTATATCGCTTTCAAATAAATATACAGTATCTTCAACAATCTATGCAACATTATAATTATTGGTGCACTGAATATAAATGCTTCACATTAAGTTCCACACTACTCCAAACTCATGATAGCCAATCAAATTTAAATTGTGGAGTCCTGTAGCTCAGTGGTTAGAGCACTCGCCTTAGAAGCGTGAGACCTGTGTTTCAAATCCATGCAGGTCAGGGCGAAACCTTAGGCAAGTTTCCTTACTCCACTGTCTAATAATAATCTGCCCAAAAAAACCACGATAATAAAAATAAATTGGTCATTTCAATCCATGACTGTTTGTGGGACACTGCTGTGTGCAATGGCTGCCACGTTTGCCCACAAATATACAGTCAGTTCATTTTACAGTATATTCTGTGAAGCGCTTTGGGATGTCTAGAAGACATGTAAAAACGCTATGTCACATTCAAGAATTGTTATTTTATATTTTAAATTATACCTACAGTAATCACTGGATAATGGAAACCAGTGGAGCTGAGTGTAATGTTATTTGATCAACACAACTCAAATCTTTCATGCAAACTTTACAATTCACCGTCTTTCAAATCAATATCTTTCACACACTCATTCAAAATCCCTCAAGTCACTCTTCCCACAATCCTTTTATATTTGCACATCCTTAATCGATTGCCACTTACATCATTAAAGCTAATATGCAACACAAGGATTGGAATAATGGAGCTACCGTGTTTTGCGCAGGAGAGGTCATTGTTTGCAGAGTCCTGATAGTAACCCAGGTGCAGAAGAGGATTTGGTATTTTTAATGAACCTGAATTAGGATTTTTAATGCAGTTCAATGCAGGATTGCCAACAATGATTTTTGACAGATATGATAAATATACTGGGATATGCGCACACTACTTAATGCGATTTTCATTTTGTTTGTATAATCTAGCCAGGAATTGATTCATTTCCCTTCTTTAGCTGCACGCTAATTTTTCTTTCTGCGCATGCAAAACCATCAGCGGATAATCTGTCGTCTGCTGCAGAGAATATGATTTACACTCTTGGAACGGATTGCAATCACACTAGATGGATTTAAAGTGTGTTTGTCACATTTCTCAGTAACCCAAAAACAGTCTTAACCTGTTCACATTTTAACCTGAAACAGATGCTGCAGTACTATTAGCCCCAAAAGAGATTGCCATAACTTAACAATATCCTAAAACATTCTTCATAAATAATGTAGTATGACACAAAATGAATCAGCTCTTCACATTGTGCAGTCTTTGCACCACTCTCAGTTTTTAAGCCGCAGTTAATAGCTTGAACAATCATGTTCCTTTTGAATATCAAACAGAATTAGGTGTATAGGAAAACCTGGGCGCAAAACGATGATTAAACCACTTTCATCGGAAAATAAGGCTTCAGGCAGCAAATTCAAAAACTGGAATTCTACAAAGTACATGTCATTGCTGCAAAACTCCATCTGGTAAATCTTTCTCCAAACTCCTCAAATCGTCCAAATCGTATTTAAAAATATTCTCAAGTGATTCCAAGAGCTCATTGATAATCAGCTTCACGGCCACATTACTGACAGCATTGAGAACATGTTTGCACCTTTTGGAGAGATAATCACTAAAATGTCAAAAATGCACAAAGGATACTGTTTTTATCCTTTTTTTTTCTAAAACAGATACGTGGAATGTTTCACCGTTTCATATGCTGAGATCAGCGTAAGGTGAAGAATATTTTATTAGATACTTGATATGCAGCAATAAAGTTACAATAATTGTCCTTGGTTGCAATAAGATTTTTAAAAAAGGAAGTGGTTTTATTACATCTGTTAACACTTGCTTATGTAATGAGCCTAGTAATGAGACTCTGATTTAAAAGCTGCTTCCAAAAGATTTTACAATCAAGATTTCTGACAACCCGATGGGGAAGTGGTGTATTTTATTGTGTTAAAAAAACACAGATTGCAGCCAAGAAGCAGGTTGAATAATGATTTTTAATAACATTAAGAACATGGTAATTTTAGGACTTTCTTAAATATAAGAGCATCAATTGAAATATAAATAATAAATATTCCTCGCTTTTGATATAGTACTCCATCATGTTGCTCAAACATCTCACAGGATTTACGGTGAAGTGTAGTGACTGTATTCAAAGCCATACACCAATGTCTCACAAACAGACATTAAGCAAATTACCAATTTTATCTGGTGTTTTGTTGGCGGGGCGAGACACTGGGATTAACTCCCTTCTCTTTACGAATAGAACCGTGGGATATTTAAAGTCCACCTGAATAGTTTTTCACACACAGCGGTAAGGATATGGAATACCCTGCTTGGACCAGTGGTTGAGGCAGAATCCATGTTAGCCTTCAAGAGCGAACTAGCTAAATAGCTAAAAAAAAACGGAGTCAACTAATACTGGCATGGGAAAAGGGCAGGTAAATGGGGCTGAAATGATGCTCTTAAAGTACCCAGCACAGACACGATGGGCCAATTGGCACTATTGTTTACTGTTATTTTCTATGGCTCTATGGCATAAACTTCTGCCACAATGGATGAGGGTCTCGGCAGCTCAGATAGTGACCAAGGTGCACTATTACGGAGGTGAGGGAAAGCTGAGTGAGTAGGAGGCCAGATGTTGGGTGGATATCATTTCCTCCCCAAATACAATTGGGGTGGTGGGGGTGGGGGGATGGGAGGGGTGGGGGGCTGTTGATGATGGGTGAGGGGGTGACAGGCCGGGGAAACGTGATCCAGATCTTTAATATGCTGAGGCATAGATGATACTGATTTAAGCAAGTCATATGAACACCCGACTGTAGGAAAAAGGTTTACACTTAACAATTCTCAATAGGAAAGTAAATGGGGAGAATTATAATTGCCATCTAACAGTGAATACATGGAATCGATGATGCAGTGAATACTCTTGAGAGTTAAAGGAAAATGAATGATGGAAACCTGAAATGAAACAGGAACATGCATAAAATGCAAAGTAGGCTGATCAGTGTCTCAATGAGAAAACTACAATAACACTTTAGATTTACCCCTTACCCCTCTGATGAAGCATCAGATTCCGTTTATTGATGAGTTCCCATCCATGTACGTCTACTGACAATTAAATAACTGGGACAGTTAGGATCATTATAGGATTGTACACAGTTGAAGGATAGTTCAATATTACAGTGACGTACAGATAGAACACATGAGGAATTAACTGGGTAGGGAAAAAATATTTGGGAGGATGTCCCAAGGCGCTGAACAGTCAGGTCGGGAGCCGAGCAAGGAGGAGGGACATGGTAGGGGGGAGGGGAGGGAGAGAGTTAGGCGGGGAGGGGGAGAGTTGGGAAGGAGGCAGAAGGCACGATCGAAGAGGAGGATCTTGGGACTGGCCTTGAAGAAGGCAAGGGAGGAAGTGAGGCAAAAGGACTGTGGGATGGAGTTCCAGAGTGTTACAGCATGAAATCAAGCCATTTGTACCGAGTAGTGCGTGGTGAGATTTATACGCCACATGAACCACAGGTCCTCCTAATCCCCTCTCAAAACCCTATCCCCTTGTACAGTATATTTAATCCATAGATTGACAATCCTCTAGGGAATTGGTTATTTCTCTTGGGCCGCTGGGTTGGTATACCTGTACTTCAGCTCACCCACATAGGTGCTAGAGTAAATGTTAATATAGATTCAGATCTACTCAAATAAGATGTTGATTTATCATTGTAGCATTAAGAAGAAATAATTAATGAAAATAATGTTCTGTAATGATATTGAGGAATTTTGCCTAACAGTTAATTAATGAGACTGTTTTAGTACTTACAGGTTTGCTTGTTATTATGGCATGTTATATCATGTCTGTGAGGAATAAAATCTGGAATAGCATTTATTGTTCACCATCTGGTATAGTTGCTGGAATATTCAACCAACCTAATAACCTAACCAACCTACCTGTTTTGGGAGATTTTAGGAGCTAAGGTTTGGAGACGCCAGAGTGAGTGCTGGAGTTTAACCAACCCAAATCTCATAGCTTGCCATTGATAACACTGTCTGAACAGCTTCCCATTGCTGGTCCATGTGGGCCAATCTTGCCCATTAGAGCGTTGGCTTGCAGGGTTAATAGGAGCTGAGTAAACTAGGCCTATATTCTCTAGCATATAGAAGAATTAGAGGATTCGTAAGGGGCATGACAGAGTAGACAGTGGGAAACTGTTTCCCTGGTAGAAGAAACTACAGCCAGGGGTCACAATCTGAAGATTAAGGGTCAGCCTTTTTGAACAGAGTTGAGGAAACACTTCTTCACTCAGAGGGTAGTGAATTTATGGAATTCTCTATCCCCGAAAGGCTGTAGATGCTCAGTCCTTTAACATATTCAAGAATGAGATTGATAGATTTCTTATAGATAGAGGGATATGGGGATAAGGTGGGCAGATGGAGTTAGATTAGAAGATTAGCCATGATCTTATTGAATAGCGGGGCAGGCTCGAGGGGCTGAATGGCCTACTCCTGCTCCTAATTCTTATATTATTATGTTCTTATAGGAAGAATCGATGCTTCCAGTGACTGGTCCACCCCAATTAATTTCTGATGATGAGCCAGGAGGGGTGGTCTGTGTGGCCTGGAATATAAAAGCAATGAGGTGTTTCTCCAATTATGTAAAATGGTGATCAGACCTCAGTGGAAGTTCTTTGTTCAGTGTTGGGCACCCAAACTTTGGAAGGATAAACTAGAGTTGAGGGTGTCCAAGAATGGCTCACTAGGTTACAACGGCTAACAAAAACAACTTGCATTTATATAATGGCCTTCAGCCGGGATAGCAGCTTGGGGCACTTAACTATGGATGCCGAATTGGGGAGAGAGGGAAGCTGATCAACGGGAAATGTTTTCAGAAGCAACTTGAAAACAAGCAAGTTGGGGTAAGGCAGAGGGATTCAGGCACAGAAGTCTGGAGTTTCAGGGTGTAGCGACTGAAAGCATAGCCACAGATGGTGTAGCAGAGAGGTGTTATTCAGAGTAACCTCAGTTAAGGGGGGAAATATTAGAGTGGGGTGTAAGCAGTTTGGAGAGGTAAAGACGTGCTAGGACATGAGAGTGAAGTGGGAAAATTGACGTGTTCTGAAATAGGGAGTAAATGGAGCCTGGCAAGGACATAGATGATGGGTACCGTTTGGTACTAGTGAGAATAAAGGGTGCTGGAGCTGGGGAGAACATTATGGCCCACATTGCAAAAATCAAAGCAAGAGATGATGAATGTGTGAATTAATAATATTAATTAATTATTATTAATATTATTAATTGTGATTAATAATATTAATTGTTGTTGTTGCTGCAATCAATAAAAAAATGGATAAATAAATAAGAAACTCTGCATTTGATATAATTCCTCATCACATCAATGAGACATCGCAATGCACTTCACAGGATTTTACTGTGAAATATAGTATGTTTATTAGTAGTTGAACATGGCAGACAATTTCAACACATAAACTGCCATGAATGAATAGGTTCAGGTTTGGTCTGAAGAAGCTGAGCTATTATGAGAGACTGAGTACACTGGGGTTATATATCTTAGAGCAGAGAAGGTTAAGGAGTAATTTGATTGAGGCATTTCAATAATGAAATGGATTGATAGATTAAATAACGGATGATTCTTCCCTTTGGTAGAGGGGGTCACAGTATTAAAATCAGAACTAAGACGGTTGGAACTGAGTTAGAACTGAGGTCAGGAACCATTACAGAGTGTTGTAAAGCTGTGGACTGCTCCTCCCTAGCAAGCTTAGAGATGATCAAATGAGAGATAGACAGATACTTGGATAGTAGAGGTATTAACAGGTACAGCGAAAGGACTGAGCATTGGGAGTAAAAGATTTGTGAAGATCTAATAGACAATAGTTCTTTTTGTTCCCCAACAGCATCAAACTGCAATTATGGGGAAAGGCTAGACAGGCTAGGTTTATTCTCTTTAGAACAGAGAAGGTTGAGAGGAGACCTAATAGAGGTTTATAAAATCATGAGGGGATTCGACAGGGTGAATAAGGAAAAACTGTTTCCACTGGTGGGCGAATCTGTGACTCGTGGTCTCAGATTTAAAATAGTTTCAAAACGAAGCAGAGGGGAGCTGAGGAGAAATGTTTTCACTCGAATCTGGAATGCATTGTTCAGATTGTTCGAATCTGGAATGCATTGCCTGAAAAGGTGGTTGAGGCTGATTCGATAACAGCTTTAAAAGAGAATTAGATCTTTATTTAGGGAGGAACAGGTCTGTTAGGTTATGGGGAGAGAGCTGGACAGTGAGATTGAGTTGCTCTTTTCAAAGAGCCGGCACAGACTAGATGGGCCGAATGGCCTCCTTTCGTGCTGTAAAATTCTGATTCTATAAAACTGTTTCTCAGATGAGTCTTCTTTGTTATATTCTTTGTGATCTTGCACATCACATGCACAGACACAGGGAATTAATCATGGTGGGAATTAATCCTTCTTTAATAGAGAAATTGTTCATATACACACATTACATTTGAAACATTCCATATATTTAGAAACCACATGAAATATCCCAAGTTTAACATCCTCTTGAGTACAATAGGATTTTGTGTGGTTCCCACAAACAGTCTCATTGCAGTAATCCTGATGTGGTACTGCAGCTTAAGTGCAGTTACTGTGTAACATAAGTTTTCCATATCATTTCTTTGGCTATGGGTTTCACTTTGAAAATCAAAGCAAGCAAAAGTGAATGAAGCTACGCAATTGGGACATCAGGACATTAGAATGTGCATGACATCCTGAAATCAAGCAGGGCAGACACAGAAAGTAAGCTGGTGCTGCTTGCCGTATTGTCCATTTAATTATCCTAGGGCTGTCGATATAAATGGTAAAGGCTGTGAAGCAGCATATTCAATTCAAATGCTAATGCTTTGAATTGAATTCGCCAGCCAAGGATAAACATAATATTAGAGATGAATGCGGTGGAGTGGGTTCTGAGGACAGGAGGCAGGAAGTCTTCAGTTGCTTTGAGCTGTCAACAGGGCAAAGCCGTTGATTGAAATATTTTTAAAAATGTGATATGAATGTATGATTATTCTGATTTATTGATTGTTATCTCCCTGTGATCTACTCTTGGATAAAAATGTAAAAGTTTGTTTTTAATGTCAGGAAACTTTCCCCCGTGACACAAGGTTACATATCCGTTGCCTGATTTAGTGCTATTTCAGTATCCACTAAAATAGCTAAAATAATAATAATCCTTGAATTTGATATAGTGCTTTTCACTTCTTCTAGACATCTCAAAGCGTAAAGTGAATTGAATGTATATATGTGGACGAAACACGGCAGCCAATTGCGGACAGTAGTGTCCCACAAACAGTCGTGGATTGAAATGACCAATTTATTATTGCTTTTTTTGAGGGATTATTTTTAGGCGTGTGGAGTAAGGAAACTTGCCCAAGGTTTCGCCCGGCCTGGAACTGAACCCAGGTCTCCCGCTTGTAAGACGTGTGCTCTAACCACTGAGCTACAGAACTCCAGGACTCGGATGGTTTCTGATATACTGTAGTTGATCTGTAATTAATTTTAAATCCAATTTCAACTAATACCAATATTCAGAAGTTATTTCAAACTAATAAAGGTGGAGCATTTCTATACATAAAAGAGATAGAATGTCCTCAAAGGAAAGTGTTTCAAAAATAAGTTGACAAGAAATTAAACTTTACTTAAATAAACAGTTTGTGTTTATTTTAATTTTGTTTTGCACAGTTGCTGTGTGCTGATAACATCACGAGGAGAGGAGCGCTGGCTTGAGGAATTGTTCAAACCACTTGTGTAGGAGTAATTGCTTCCAAAACTAAGCCCGGTTGTGTGGGGAGAGCTGGCTTGTAATAATTAGTGAACCCAGTTATATAGCAGAGCTGGTTCACACTATGTACAGTATGGATTTCTGCAGCAAAGCTGGCTTGCAGTACAGTATTTATTGAATCAAGTTGTGTAGCAGAGCTGGCTTGCACTAGCTACTGAACGCAATTGTGCAGGGAAATAAATTAAATACATCTATGAAATAACAGCACCCTGAAGTAATGACTGTGGGTATTCATTTCTATGTAAATGTTTGTGTGCTCTCAATGAAAAATTGCTTTCAAGCTATTTAGTTTTCCCACAACACCATTGTTCCTAATTCACATTTAACAAATTAATTGTAGATATTAAACCAATGTTTTGTGGAGCTCCTCTGGCTCAGTGGTTAGAGCACTTGTTTTGCAAGCTGGGGAGACCAAGCTGGGGAGACCTGTGTTTGAATCCAGGCAGGTCAGGGCGAAACCTTGGGCAAGTTTCCTTACTCCACACGCCTAATAATAATCCCTCCAAAAAACCACAATAATAAAATTGGTCATTTCAATCCACGACTGTGTGTGGGACACTGCTGTGCGCAATTGGCTGCCACGATTCGCCCACAAATATACAGTCAATTCACTTTACAGTATATTCTGTGAAGTCTTTTGGGACGTCGATAAGATGTGGAAAGCGCTATATCAAATGCAAGGATTATTATTATTATTATTAGTTTGCTTTACAGTCTCAAAAAGAATGGATATTTTCCTTCAAATTTTTAAAGCATGAATATCCTTGTTCTGCTTAGATGTAAGCTATATTGTATGTTCTGCTTTAATAATAATATAATAATAAATAAGAATCCTTGCATTTGATATAGCATTTTTCACATCTTATTGACGTCTCAAAGCGCTTCACAAAATACACTGTAAAGTGAATCGACTGTATATTTGTGGGTGAAACGCCGCAGCTAATTGCACTCAGCAGTCCCACAAACAGTCGTGGATTGATATGACCTTTTTTTTATTATTGTGGGAGTTTTTTGTACAGATTATTATTAGGCATGTGGAGTAAGGAAACGTGCCCAAAGTTTCGCCCTGACCTGCCCTTAAATGAGAGTATTGTAATTTATGAATTATTGGAATGCATTAGCATTGAGTGCTGCAATCATAGAGGAGTACAGTATTAGGATTTGAAAACAACCTCTTAACTTCTGTTGACAGGCTCTAATATATATACTGTAATATTTAATACAGTATATTCTGTAAAGCGCTTTGAGACGTCTAGAAAATGTGAAAAAGCGCTACATCAAATACAATGATTATTATTATTATAACGACTGATCTACATAACAATTGTGTTATGTATAGCATTGTTCAATCAATCAATCAATCAATCAATCAATCAAAATTACATTTATATAGTACATTTCACATGAGGAGGACGTCCCAAGGCACTGAACAGTCAGGTAGGGACCAGAGCAGGGGTAAGTGGTCAGGGTAGGGGGAAGGAGAGTAGGAAAATTGACTGTGTATTTGTGGGTGAAACACGGCAGCCACATTCATGTAAAAGAACCTCAAAGTGCTTCATAGCATTTGCTATAAAGTGTACTAATGATGCACCTGTAGGTGGTCATGGCTGTCAATTTGTGTACAGCAATGTCTCACAAACAAACATGAAGTGACCGACCATGTGGATTGTTGACCAGCGCATTGGAAGATATTTCGCTTTCTTTTCTAATAGTGCCATAGAAATCTTTAGCATATATATATCTATATATACATATATACAGTCAATTCACTTTACAGTGTATTCCGTGAAGCGCTTTGAGACGTCTAGAAGATGTGAAAAATGTCAAATACCTGTACAAGGATTACTATTATTATCAGCCTGTTCAGAGCACAGTTCAGTGCCTCATTAGAAGAATAGCATCTCTGACAATGCAGCACACCATGTTCACTGCACTGCAGTGTTACAATAGACTCTGAGCTCATAGTCTCGATGCATTGCGTGAACCCATAACAACAAAAACAAATCATTTGCATTTATATATCACCCTTTACGCACATAGTGTCTCACAGCTCATAACAACAACACAATTTGACAACCTTCTGACTTAGAGTTAAGAGTGCTACCAACCTGGCAATCCGGAGTGAAAGTTCAAATGAATGGGTCAGATTATTGAACAGCCTCCGGATTGTATTTTCAAAAATTTGAGTAGGAACTAATTTTCCAACATTGAAGAAAAACAGGCAGGATGGAGGTAGTGACACAAATGATTGTGTTTGACAAGTAAATAAATCTGCATGCTTTACAACATTTTAAAAAAAATTATTGAACAATACTTACCTTCACTCCAGTTTACGCTTACCCACAGAATAACTGCAATTTACTGTACTTTCAATGAATTTTGCCAGGAATCTTTAAAATGTGTGTTTTCTGAGAGAAGTGGCATGTCAGCCGCATGTGAAGTCAAGGTTGCTTCCAATGTGGCTCTTAGAAGGGAGAGCTGACTGGCTAAATCTTTCATCTCCATAGAGCAGGATGTCTGATGGATAACTAGTGTGTTCAATGAGTTGATAAGAGAGACAGCCTACCTGGTTAACTGTGCCCAATGAACTTGCAAAATGTGGCACAAAGATGGAAATGGTAGAGCCGTTTGGCAGCACATCATTTTCATTTTAATGCTCTAAGGCCGTGTTGTACAATCACCTACTAGTTACTCTTGTTACCTGTCCACTGATACCCCAAGCTGTGCCATGAGAGACGATAACGCATGACCCTTGTAGCCTATGTAGAGCCTCTTGTTGTCAGAGGAAGTGGAATAAAGGCTTTCCTACTTGTGAGAAAGTCTGTGGATGTTACTACAAATGAGCTGCCAGGCTCCAACCTCGATGTGTTATTCCTCTCAGATGTAGTTTGACATTTTACATTGCCAGGTCTGTTTACTACAATTTCTTCTGCTTGTTTCCTCTCATGTTCACCATGCTTCACAGATAAAGCTTTCTAGAAGAATCTCCAAAGGCATGACATACCCTAGCCTTGAAACCTATTTCATTAAATGTAAACTCATGTAGAACATTTTTAAATTCTGTCTTAATCTGTTTTTTTTCAAAATTGAAGCCGTATTTAAACTTAAGATGTATCTGTGTGATCCCCAATGTTAAGGTATTGGTTGTGAGAAATTTGGGGCATTAGGTATGTTTTGATGTAGATTAATTATTTGTGTGGATAGGAATGTAAGGTACTTCATTAAATACTACTGTGGGGGTTGATTGACTTAGGTACTTGTGTTTACACCCCAGTACTGAAGTGGTGCTCAGCCTCAAGCAGAACCACTGCAGGGTTACTGATGTGAGAAATTATATTGCTAGTAAAGCATTGAGACATAATTGTTGTTTAATACAGTGAGGAATCTTTACTCAGCATTTAATTGATATGTTATCCTACAAAATAAGGTCACTACAGGACTACAAGGTGCGGTAAATCCTGTGAATCCGCAACATTGCCAGACTCCGCCACTATCTCACCCCCCCCACCCCCCCCCACCCCCCCCCCCCCCACCAACCCCCCCACCCCCACCCCCCACCCGTACAACAACAACAACAACAAAATTGCACTTATAAAGCGCCTTTCACGTCAGGAGGACGTCCCAAAGCGCTGAACAGTCAGGTCGGGACCCGAGCAGGTGGGGGAGAGGGTTGGGGGAAGGGGAAGGAGAGTGGGAGAGGGGGAAGAGTTGGTGGGGCAGCCGAAGGCATGGTCGAAGAGGAAGATCTGGAGACCGGCCTTGAAGGAGGAAAGGGAGGAAGCGAGGCCGAGGGGCTGTGGGATGGAGTTCCACAGTGTTGCCAAAACACTCATCCACGCATTCATCACATCTAGGCTCGACTACGGGAACTACGACTACCGTGCCTTCTGCTCCCTTCCTAACTCTCCCCCCTCTCCTACTCTCCTTCCCCCTACCCCGACCCCTCTCCCACTGCTCGGGTCCCAACCTAACTGTTCAGTGCCTTGGGACGTCCTCCCGACATGAAAGGCGCTCTATAAAAGTTATTTTGTTGATGTTGAATGCTTTGAGACATTCTCCTGATGTGAAAGACACTATATCAAATGTATGAATTATTATTATTACATACGTGACCTGGGAGCTGACACGTGAGAGAACTCTATTATTACAGATTCATACTGTGTATAATTTTCAGAAATCAAACCTTAATAGTTGTATTAAGGTTTGATTGTATTAAGGTTTGAAAGCTTGTAGTTCATGTTCATTAACGGTTGACATTATGAGTACCTTTGACAATCCATGATTATAGTGGAGATATCCCATCGCAGACCGACACTGTCAGAATTTCAGTCCAGAAAGAGTTAAAAGCAGGTGAAGAGTAACATTCCAGGTTTGTGAATTTAGTTCTGATTAAAGGCACGAGGAGAAAACAATTTAGAATCGAGGAAGTCACAATGTTCTGATCAATAGCCAAACGTCTGGCAATTTGTTTGCCTGATGTTAGATTTCCACAGACCAATCTGGTTTTGCTTCTGCGAGCTCCGATTTATCCCAGCACGTTTCAGAAAATGGTGTAGTTTTTCAATCAACGAATGTTGTTAAAAGGTGGTCTATCAAGCATAGACTATCAAAAAAATCAATGTGATATTTTTAATGAGGCACAGTACAAAATATAAATTATTTTAAATGCACTTCGTGTTGCTGTGATCGTTATCGCTGTCATCAAAGCGCAATGTGACAGCCATTTGTTTTCCAAGTGTGCATTGTGACTCATTTATATTGGATTACTTTTAGCCTTGTAAAGAAAAGCAATTTCACAGCAAATAGCATTTGAGAACTTGTTAACATTTATCTGATTCAAGATTTTTTTTTACACACAGCACTAAATGGCCAATCAATCACGGCAACATCCAAACCAACATCAAGTAGTAATATATGTGGTATCTCTCTTAAAAACTTTGCCATCAAGTCAGAAATAATCTTTATTTGGGGGGGAGAAATGAACCGGGAACTTTGTTTTCTGTCCTCTGTTCTAGGTACAGTATTTATTTACCAGGGCGATGAGTGAAGATTGATACGTTTCAGATGTTCTTGCCTGCTAAGGTTCATGTGTTAAAAATTGACACCAAGCTGTAGAGAGAATAAAATATGCCCTAGGAGCATAAAATATGCACCTGGAAGCTAAAAGCTAAAACTTTTAGTTTGAATTTAAGTGTTCGTATATGTATCTATCATTCTCTTAGATCTAGTTTTCAGATTATGTCCATTTTCTTCTGAATCTTTAGAAAGTGTTCCTTTACAGACACACACACTTTATAAATTCCCTTTATTTCAACACCCTAATGTCTTCACAGATGAGCTACTTGTCTCTGCAACCAACTCTGAGGGATGTGCGTACGAACAACTTGCATTTATATAGTGCCCTTTACTTGGGGTAGCATCCCAGAGCACTTGACAGAGTCCGACCTCGAGCCAGGGGGAGAGAGAAGGGGGAGCTGAATGTAAGAACAATCAAAAAGGAAGGTCTTTAGGCAGGATTTGCAATTATCCCTCTCGGCATAATTATCTTTTGGGGAATCAGTCTATGTGGGCTCACATGAGGTGACTGCAATCACATGTGCATGGCTATATAATGGCACGAAGCAGGCACTGTCAACTAATTTTACTTGGGGAGGATTTCTAGGTCCACGGATGGCAGAGGCCATATTTTCAGCACATCTCCACAGAACTGAGTGAGGAAAGAACAATGGGTATCTGACGGGTTGATAAAATCTCCCTCAGGATTACAGGTAACTGTAACCTACTAAGTAGGAATCCTCAGGGCTTTTGTGCCAGGCAAATGGAATATCGGACTGAAGTCGATCCTCTGTGCATTCTTAGTAATCCAAATCCTGAACCAGATGGGTCCGCTATACTCCAAGATAGTACTGATGACAGTGTTGCCAGTCAAGCCTGTCAGCAGGACTTGGACGGGCAAACCAGTCATGGGGGCAATGATTGTTTCAGCTCTACAACTCAAAGCTGTTATCAGATAGGGTGGTCCTATCTCGACAAGCTTGCCAGACAGTGTATTGCAATGATGGATTGCTTACATTTAGCTGGTTAAATTCCAGAGGGAACCCAACACGCCCTCGGAGCCCCCAAGTTCAGTCTTCTGCTAAGTGAAGTGTGTCTCCCTGATATAAAGTGTGTATTTCATTCCCGACAAAGGGAAATTTCCATGCACATTTTCAGTGAAGAATAGATATGGATTTCTGCTTGTTGGACAACCAGCAGACACCCCCAAAAAAAAAATTACGGAGAAAAGATAGAACAATGGAATTGAAAAGAGTTGCCATCAACTGAATGAAAGCGGCAACACAATGGACAACATGGCCTACTCCTGTTCCTTACATCTACTATTTGTTTCAATAATTGGTGAGTCAGTGACTATAGGGCATCAATGTTACATAGCCTGCAATTGGGGAGATTATACGAAATGTTTTCATACATAGAGTTGTTAAATGCCTTGCCAGGAATCATGGTTGCGGCAAAATCCATTTTAGTTTTCAAAAGAAACTGGACAGGTAGCTAAAAAGGAGTAAAGGACATCATGGTTATGTGGAAAGGGCAGGTAAATAGAACCAAAAGAGTCATCCCAGACACAGTCAGCTGAATGACCTTCTTCTGGGCTGTAAATGTCTCTGCTTCTATGGTTTTTCTTCAGTTGCATTTCATTCAGTTGCGCACTGTGTGTAATTTGGACAATTATGTGTAACTTTGTGTAACTTGGACAATTATGTATGCAGGAAGTGCCTCTGGCTGCTCAAGCTTGAGCTCACGATTTCTGAGCTTGAAGAGAGACTGGAGTCACCACATTGTATACAGGAGGCTGAGGATTTCATGGATTGAACATTTCAGGAGGTGATCACCCCACAGTGAGAGTTCAGAGGGAGAGTGACTGGGTGACAACCCGGTGTTGTAGGAAGAAGAAACGGGCTTGACAGAAATCCCCCGAAAGTGTGGCATTCACAAACCGGGACTCTGTACTGAATACTGATGAAGGTGTTGATACCTCGGGGGAGAGTAATAAAAGGCAAGTGTTTGCACAATGGGACACAGGGACGTGTATCAATGGAGATGCCATTGGGGAAACAAACAGTCAAAGGTATAGACAGGCATTTCTGAAACCGAAGACGTGAGTCTCGGATGGTATGTTGCCTCCCTGGTGCCAGGGTTGAAGACGTCACAGAACGGGTGCATAAAATTCTACAGGGGCAAGGGGAACATCCAGAAGTGGTGGTCCATATTAAGATCCATAATGTCGGGAAAAAAAGTTGAGATACTACTAGGAGAGTATCAGCAGTTGGGGAAAAAGCCAGAGTAGAAACTCAAAAGTGTGGTATCTGGATTACTCCCAGTGCCTTCTGCGACTGAGTTTCAAAATGGCAGGGTGAGGCACATGAATGCATGGTTGGAGAAATGGTGCAGAAAGGAGGGATTCAGGTTCCTGGAAAATTGGAACCAGTTCTGAGGCAGGTGGGACCTGTACAAGATGGATGGTTTACACCTAAACAGGACTGGGACCAATGTCCTTACAGGGAGGTTATATAGTGCTATAGGGGAAGGTTTAAACTAATTTAATGGGGGGGAAGGGAATGCAAAAGTAGTAATCCAGAACAAGGAGGGATAAGATGGGAATGCAGAACAGGCTAAGTCAGCGCAGGTGCGTAAATGCACAGAGTTTGACAAACAAGATTTGGTGATCTGCAGGCTCAAGTTGTCACATGGGGATATGATATAGTAGCAGTAATGGAGACACAGCTCAAACAAGGGCAGGAATGGGAGGTGAATATTCTTGGCTATAATATATTCAGGAGGGATAGGAAAGGAAAAAAAGGAGGGGGAGTGGCAATATTAATTAAAGACATGGTTGCAGCCTTGTAAAGGGACGAGGTGCTGGAGCGGCTAAAAACAGAATCTATCTGGTTAGAGTTAAGGAACACAAAAGGAGCTGTTATGCTATTAGGGGTGTACTACAGATCACAAAATAGTGGGAAGGGGATAGATGAGGAGATTTCAGAAAGATGCAAAAACAATATAGTGATAATGGGACTTCAATTATCCCAACATAGACTGGCAAAATAATAGCGTGAAGGGCAAGGATACACATTCCTGAAATGTGTATAGGACAACTTTCTTGATCAGTATGTTTCCAACCCAATGAGGAAGGAAGGAAGCAGCGCTGGCTATAGTTCTGGGGAATGAAGTGGGGCAAGTGGAGCAGGTTTCAGTAGGAGAGCATCCGGGCAATAGTGATCACAGTTTATAATAATAAATAATCCTTGCTCAAGCGCTTCACAGAATATACTGTAAAGTGAATTAACTGTATATTTGTGGCTGAAATATGGCAGCCAATTGCGCACAGCAGTATCCCCCAAACAATTGTGATTGAAATGACCCATTTATTATAGTTTTCTTTAACGGATTATTATTAGACATGTGGTGTAAAGAAACTTGCCCAAGGTTTCATCCTGACCTGCCTGGATTCGAACACAGGTCTCATGCTTGTAAGGCGAGTGCACTAACCATTGAGCTACAGAAATCCATCTAACTTCATTAGATTCAGAGTACTTATGGAATGGGACAAGGAACAATTAAAGGTGAAGATACTCAACCGGAAGCTGGCTAATTTCAGTGAGTTAAAAAGGGACCTAGCCAAGGTGGACTGGAAAGAAAAATTGGCAGGCAAAACAGTTAAAAAGCAATGGGAAGTCTTCAAGGAGGAGCTAGTTTGCGGGCAGAACACATTTTTTCATGCATAAATGGATATGCACTGCCTGAAAGGGTGATGGAGGCCAATTCGTAAACAACTTTTAAAAGAGAGGTGCGTGGTTATTTGGGGGGGACATGTTTGCAGGGTGATGGGGAGAGAGCTGGAAGTGGGATTGACTTTGAATAGCTCTTTTCAAAGAGCCGGCACAGACACGATGGGCTGAACGGGCTCCTTTTGTGCTGTAAAATTCTATGAATTTATGATTTTGCTCAAAGTAGAAGATTTAAATGCAAGTCATTTTGTATGTAACAATGAAGAAACATCTGTACCAATCACACAATTTATTGCGTAATTTAGATTTTTTTTCTCCAGCTGCTCACATAAGGATCTGCACTTCAGATTAGGTTACATATAACAACAACAACAAAATTAAATGTTAGAGGGCTTTTCACGTTGGGAGGACGTCCCAAGGCACTGAACAGTTAGGTCGAGAGTGTCCATGCAAGTGTCCATGTATCATTTAATGCGAGATGGTGGTTTCAAGGCATACTCAACCATCTTATTGATGTTTGTTGTTTCCATAGTTACTGTCTGCCTTCAGAATTAATGGAAGATTGCATGTGTGAATCTCATTGTGGCAAAATGCGTCCTCCATTGATTCCAACAATCTGAAGGCTTTTGTAGGGAAATACAACAGAATTGCTGTGGCAGGAAATATTCAGGCACACAGCAAAATAGTGCTTATGATGAAATGGGTCTTCTAGATGTCTCAAAGCGCTTCACAGAATATACTGTAAAGTGAATTGCTGTACAATAGTGGACAACGCTGTAGTGCTCCTGTGGCTCAGTGGTTAGACCACTTGTCTTGCAAGCTGGGAAGACCTGTGTTCGAATCCAGGCAGGTCAGGGCGAAACCTTGGGCAAGTTTCCTTACTCCACACGCCTAATAATAATCCCTCCAAAGAAACCACAATAATAAAGTTGGTCATTTCAATCCACGACTGTGTGTGGGACACTGCTGTGTGCAATTGGCTGCCGCGATTCACCCACAAATATATACAGTCAATTCACTTTACAGTATATTCTGTGAAGCGCTTTGGGACGTCGATAAGATGTGAAAAGCGCTATATCAAATGCAAGGATTATATTATTATATAGTGCAATGTGTAATTTGTAGGTGAAAGCAATAGCCAATTTGTGCACATTAAGGGAGTATAGCAAAAGGCCAGGGAATTGAGATTAAAAGATCTGCCGAAATCTAATAAATTGATGGAACAGTCTTGATGCATTGATTGCCTCTTTCTGTTGCTGTTTTCCTGTGTCCTAGTTCAGTACTGGAGGCTAAAAATAGGAACTCAAATTGTTGAACTAACATGTACTTATGCTGGTATTATACAGAAATGTAACATTTTCTCCACCCTTTATTGTAACCTAGGCTTTCGATACATATTATGATGGGTTTATATCAATTGATAAGAATAAATAACTGAGTAATCTCTTCTGTGTAGTTTGTTCGTAGGGAAGGTCGAATCTCAACAATAACATGGTACATACAATAACTGTTTTTTTACACGCATAAATCTATTTTTCCATAGATTTCTCTATATAATATAAAGATCAAAAACCTTAATCAAAAATCTTGTGAGTTGTGACATTCAAATCAAAGGTTGTACATTATTCACTGCCACGTGGTTTGCCGATGGAAGTTTTATATTCATAGAACTGATCACAACTAAACTAATTTCATTTCAAAATTGCAGCAACTAAATTAAGTGTTTAATGCTTGTGTGTGGGTAAAAATTGTTGGAAATGCAAATCATATTTCCACAAAAATGAAACTGAACATATCAGTACAGTATTATGTATGAAAAGATAACTCAATGTCTTAACATTTTAAGTGTTAACCTTCAGACATTTACTCATCTATTAAATTAACTTCCTTTCACATTCCTTCAGCCTCCTTTTCCTCCTTGATCCGCCTACCAGTTATGACAAGGTTGACTAATCCATCCTCTCCTAGGATCTCTGATCCCTCATCCACCTTGTCAGACAGGCTTCTGCTGGTCCCATTCCTACCTGACCCACTGCCTCCACTTTATCTCCAGATGGTGTCAAGTGGTTTCTCCTCTCACCCTCATATCTGTCTGATCCACAAATATTTGTAACTTAATATTGAAAGACAGAAGCTACAAGAATGCCTCACATATGCAAGATATTATTGTTATTTCTCGTTTAACCCCAAATTTTATCCGGGCAATTTTGCTTGTGGAAACAAATATTGTGTAATATTGGCATCTAACATTTGAAATTCCCCTTCAGACAATTTTCTTAAACATTTAAGACTGTACAGAATTTTGGAAATTTCTGGAATTTGAATTAAATGTCAGTTTCCATAGATCTTTGAAAGATCCAGATAAGAATACAACTTCAAAAAGTAGCCTGAATGCTAAGACTATGCTGCAGCTTGGGCTTTTCTGTACAATGTTAACATGTACATTTTGGCTTTACCATGAAAATACTCACTGACCAGTAGTTGATTTGAGGGAGGGAAGTATCTCCATTCAATGTCTATTTGATATCTATTTTTTTCCTTTTAGCTATAGATATCATAGAAAATTAGGCTATTCGAACCCATTCTTATTTCTGAGGAACCATTCTGAGTTGACTCTCTGGTATGGTGATCAGTTTATCCCAATTCATGCTTGAACAGATCTATAAAATACCCATAATTTCCTCTCTGCTATCAATGATGTGATTAAGCCATGTATTTGAATCAACAAGACCAACAACAAATTGCATTTATAGTGAGCATTTCATGTCCTTTTGTGGAGTCCTATAGCTCAGTGGTTAGAGCACTCGCCTTCCAAGTGAGAGACCTGGGTTCAATTCCATGCAGGGCAAAATCTTGGGCAAATTTCCTTACTCCATATGCCTAATAATAATTCCTCGAAAAATACAATAATATATTGGTCATTTCAATGTTTATGGGACACGGCTGTGCACAATTGGCATCTGTGTTATGCCCACAAATATACAGTCAATTCACTTTACAGCATGTACTGAATGAGTACTTCGCCTCTGTCTTCACAAAAGAAAAGGATACAGCCAATGCCATGGTATTAGAGGAGAGGGTAGGAGAAATGGATAGAATAATTATAACCAGAGAGGAAGTTCTAAAAAGGTTGACGTCGCTCAAGGTGGATAAGTCACCTGGTCCGGATGGGATGCACCCTAGGTTACTAAGTGAGGCACGGGAGCAAATAGCAGGGACTCTGGCCACGATCTTTCAATCTTCCTTGGACACAGGGGTCGTGCCAGAGGACTGGAGGATAGCTAATGTTACTCCCTTGTATAAAAAGGGGCAGAAGGACAAGCCTGGTAACTACAGACCAGTCAGTCTAACGTCGGTAGTGGGCAAACTTCTAGAGTCCATAATCAGGGACAAGGTAGATCTTCACTTAGAAAGATATAGGCTAATAAAGGACAGTCAACATGGATTTGTTAAAGGCAAATCTTGCCTTACAAATCTGATAGAATTTTTTGATGAGGTAACGGAATGGGTGGATAATGGTAGCGCAGTTGATGTAGTTTACATGGACTTTCAAAAGGCATTTGACAAAGTGCCACATGAGAGACTTATTATGAAATTAAAGGCCCATGGCGTAAAAGGGACAGTGGCAGCGTGGATCCACAACTGGCTGCGAGACAGAAAGCAGAGAGTTGTAGTGAGCGGTTGTTTTTCAGATTGGAGGGAAGTGAGCAGTGGTGTGCCACAGGGATCAGTTTTGGGACCATTGCTGTTTGTAATCTACATCAGTGATCTGGACTTGGGTGTACGGAGTACAGTTTCCAAGTTTGCAGATGACACTAAGTTAGGGAGAATAGTAAACAGTGAGGAGGATAGTAGCCATCTGCAAGAGGATATAGACAAATTGGTAAAGTGGGCAGACACATGGCAGATGAAGTTTAATGCAGAGAAGTGTGAGGTGATGCATTTTGGGAGAAGAAATGAAGGGAGGCAATATAGGCTAGATAGTAAAATTTTAAATGGTGTGAAGGAACAGAGAGACCTGGGGATTTGTGTTAGTGACTCGTTGAAGGTGGCAGGACAGGTAGACAAGGCTGTTAAGAAGGCATATGGGATACTAGGCTTTATAAATAGTGGTATAGAGTACAAAAGTCAGGAAGTGCTGACTAACCTCTATAGGACTTTGGTGAGGCCTCAGCTGGAATACTGTGTTCAATTCTGGTCACCACACTACAGAAAGGATGTGAAGGCATTGGAAAGGGTACAGCGAAGATTTACTAGGATGGTGCCAGGATTGAGGGACTTCAGCTATGAGGAGAGGCTAGATAGGCTAGGGTTATTCTCTCTGGAGCAGAGAAGATTGAGGGGAGACCTAATAGAGGTTTATAAGATCATGAGGGGTTTCGACAGGGCAAATAGAGAAAAACTATTTCCACTCGTGGGTGAATCTGTGACTCGTGGTCACAGATTTAAAATAGTTTCAAGGCGAAGTAGAGGGGAGCTGAGGAGAATTTTTTTCACTCAGCGAATTGTTCGAATCTGGAATGCATTGCCTGAAAAGGTGGTGGAGGCTGATTCGATAACAACTTTTAAAAGGGAATTAGATCTTTATTTAGGGAGAACAGGTCTATTAGGCTATGGGGAGCGGGCAGGGCAGTGGGATTGAATCGCTCTTTTCAAAGAGCCGGCACAGACTAGATGGGCCGAATGGCCTCTTTTTGGGCCGTAAAATTCTATGAATCTATGAATCTATATTCTGTGAAGCGCTTTTGAGACATCAAGAAGACGTCAAAAGCACTATATGAAATGCAAGGATTATTATTGTATCAGGTGGACATTCCAAATTGCTAGACAATTAAAGGTTTGTACCTGAGCTGGAGGTTGGATTTGGGGGCAATCAAACAAAGCAATGTTTCAAAATTCCTACCTTGAGAATGTTATGGGATTGCAAATCTCTAACAACAAAAAACGGTAACAGTAGCTCTCTATTCTGGCAGTAAATAATAATAATAATAAATAATCCTTGCATTTGACATAGCGCTTTCCACATCTTATCAACGTCCCAAAGCGCTTCACAGAATATACTGTAAAGTGAATTGACTGTATATTTGTGGGTGAATCGCGGCAGCCAATTGCGCACAGCAGTGTCCCACACACAGTCGTGGATTGAAATGACCAATTTTGTTATTGTGGTTTTTTGGAGGGATTATTATTAGGCGTGTGGAGTAAGGAAACTTGCCCAAGGTTTCGCACTGACCTGCCTGGATTCGAACACAGGTCTCCCCAGCTTGGTCTCCCCAGCTTGCAAGACAAGTGCTCTAACCACTGAGCCACAGGAGCTCCACAAAATTCAAGCTTGTGTCTCAAATCTATGACCATCTGGATACCAGAAAAATAATCTACCTCCTGTGAATCTAAACGACTTTGATTAATAAATCTAAAGCTTCTCAAGGACCAATTTTATTTCATAATCTAACTAATAGCATTATAATTATAGCTAGGATTCATCTTGTTAACGCTGTAATTAGGAAACTAAACTCGTATCTCAGCAGGCCCAGAAATGACCGCTCCAAAAATCTATTCAATCATGTGTAAGATGGAAATAAAATAAACAAGATCTTAGGTGACTGATTTCATGATAAAACTCTGGGGTTTTAGTTTCATACTATGCATTTGATGTTACTATTAAAATACACCATCTGCTGACATTTTCAAACACAGTGAAGTCTTCTTCCTCGCTAAATAAAATAAATATTGGGAATCCACAGCCAATCATTCTGCATATAAAAAGATAGTTTAATAGTTCACAACAGAGCCTCCATCAGAAATGGCTATTGATCCATTAAGGAAGCCTAACTTGGTTTTTTGTTTATCTTATCCAGGGTACTCAACAGTAATTGTAATGGCACCCACTCGCCCTGAAATTAGCCAATTCAGCTCAACCTAGTGATTGAAGATGGCACTTTTCCTACTCACTGTAGCCATAGCCGGATCACATGGTGCATTCAGCTAGTGAGCCATGAAGGAAGCTTTATCCCTGAGTGTATAGGTCACATCTAAGCAACTATTGAAGTACAGGACTTTAAACCAGCACAGTGGTTATGAATGATATGTGTAAAAGAAAAATGAGCTTTTCTCATAATTAGTTGAACTGTCTTCTCTTTTAGTAAATTAAACAGTTGTGGTTTGGACTGTCACATTTACAGTTAAGTCACTTTAGACAGTTTTGTAGCAATAATGACATACAATTAACACCAAACCTTGACCTCAATAAATAACACAGAAGAGATATCCTTGGCAATGATGCACACAAATCATAATGGGAGTTATTCCACCTGGGTCTCGATTTACTTTATTTTCTTAGCAATTCAGAGTGTCCAGAATTTGGCAAATTGTTCAATTAAATCTTAACTTTAATATACTTTACAGAAAATAAGCTTCGCAATCAAGAGTTTGCCAAATTAAAGGTCGATAAGGTGATGACTCTGAGAGCTCAAATCTTCAACAGTGGGATGAGGAAAGAAATTTGCAGTCCGATACTATTCTATGCAATATGAAGAGGCAGGTTCCTGTAAGTAGTTTGCAAATGGTTCATTGATATGGAAAAGGCTGAACAACAACAACTTGCACTTATATAGCACCCTCCACACAGGGTAGTGTCTCGAGAGCTTAACAAGAACAAAGCACAAGGACAGAGTGGCATTCAGTCACTAATCCAGCACAGGAAGAGGATCTGAGCAGCTACGGGAGCTCATAAAATAATAATAATCCTTGCATTTGATATAGCACTTTTCACGTCTTCTAGACAAGAACAACAACAACAAAATTATATTTCTAGAGTGCCTTTTGTGTTGGGAGGATGTCCCAAGGTGCTGAACAGTCAGGGGAGCGGGGCGGGGTAGGGGGGAGGTGAGGGAGAGTTAGGAGGGAGGGAGTTGGGAGGGCAGCAGAAGGCATGATCGAATAGACATCTCAAAGCACTTCACAGAATATACTGTAAAGTGAATTGACTGTATATGTGTGGGTGAAACGCGGCAGCCAATTGCGCACATCAGGGTCCCAAACAGTCTTGGATTGAAAAGACCAATTTATTATTGTATTTTTCGAGGCATTATTATGAGGCGTGTGGAGTAAGAAAACTTGCCCAAAGTTTTGCCCTGCCTGGAATTGAGCCCAAGTCTCTCGCTTAAAAGGCAAGTGCTCTAACCACTGAGCTACAGGACTCCACATCCTGAGAAAGGAACAGGTCAAATGGTTCAGACGAGATGGAAAATATACCCAACACCCACTTGTTGGAGTTTTATATCTGAGTTTTTTTTCTCTAAAAGATCAGTTTACAATATGACTGCAAACTGTACTAATGGCAAAATGTTCTGTAAATATTTGTGCAACAATCTGACATTAGAGATTAAGTGATCGAAGTAATCTTTTTCAACAGATGTTACTGATTTATACTGAACTGGACAGGCACTCCTCCTCATCATCCATCCTTCGGATAAGACATTAAACCAAAGTTCCATCTGTTTTGGATGGCACTATTCAAAAAGAAAAGGGAGTTTCTTGAAGTGGTCTGGACAACAATCCCCCAGATAAAATTTGTAACTCATTTAATGACGGTTTGTTGGACATTGCTGTATGTACATTTGCTATCACATTCACCTACAAAATACAGTCACTACATTTTTATGTACATTATCTGAAGTGATTTAGGATGCCCTCCTACTGTGGAAGGTGCCTTATCAAATGCAAGTATTATTATTGTTATATTAACTTCTCCCTTGGATGAAACCCAAACATCTGCAGTTAAGGTTCAATTGGTAAGATTCAGGTTGTGCTGGCAGTACAGTGATTGCACTAGAGATACATCACACAGGGCTCATCATCCAGTATGGTGACTGGCTTATAATATAGTCACTATGTAGATAGTAAGTGGATGCAGCAACACAGGACCAATGTCGTAAAACATTCTGACAATCACTGTATCTGACATGGATTCAACTGCTCAACAACTTTAACAGTGGTTGAAGCATGTTTCATAATAGCTTTTAAGGGGGAATTAAACACATATTTGGAAAAGAAAATTATAAAAGGACATAAATATAAAAATATGTGAGGAACAAAGGGCTGGGGAGTGAGAGCAATTACAATAGATGGTTTTTTCAGTGAGTCAGCAGAGGACCAGTGGGCTGAATTTCCTCCTCCAGCATAATAAACATCTTTAAAGGAAATGCTTGAAAATCTTATTGAAAGATTGTAATCTTCAATACAGGAAGGTTTGCAGAGGTGTAGGCTGAAAATCAGTCTGCTCTCAGTCTGAGCAATGGCAGCAATCAATATGTAGGAAAATTATAGTGCAGTCAGCAACAGGATAGTCAGTGTGAATTCTCAAACCATCTGTGATGTCTGAATACGAACATTGTTTCATTGTGCAATCTGTACAGGTAGACAACTGGGTGGCAGGCACAGTTTCCTGTTGCGAAATGTACAATTGCAAATGTACAATTGAAGAAAGAAAACTAGAAGTGTACATTACAATGGTAGAGTTCATAATCATCCTGAATTACATAGGAATACATGGAATGATATGGCCCAGAAACGGGTCATTTGCTCAACCAGTCCGTGCCAGTGTTTGTACTCCACGTGTTCTCCTATTTCCCTGTTGATTAACATCAACATGTGCAACAATTTATGTAGCACTCTTCATGCGCTGAAGAGAGAACAGAAAGACCTAGGGACGGCAGGCACTAGGATCAGGTGATAAAAAAGCACAAACAGGGTATCCAAAATTTTGGGTTCTACATATTTGGGCAACTAATACAAAGCAGTCAAGTTATTAGTTAGGCCAAAGTTGGTTTACTGTATAAAACAATAGGAACACTGTCACAGAAAGGACTTTAGAATAGGAACAGTTTAAGTTCACAGGGTATAAGAATAATAAATAGCAAAAGATTGTTCCTTTTGGTTGGTTAATTACTAGCTAATCGATATATGATCAGAACTGTCGGTGAAAGAATTAAGGCAAAAGATTTTATAAGCTGTGCAATTTAGCGACTGAGACCGTAAACATTTTTTCAGGGAAATTTTATAAGTATCTAAAGAGGAATATTATAAAAATGATAAGTGGGAGGTAGCAGTGATTGGATTAGAGTGGTAGAACATAATTTTTTGTATTGTCTCCTATTACATTATGTTATATATCAAATGATTCAAGCACCTATAGATAAATCCTTACTTAGTTCAACCAAATGTCCCTTCTATATTACTGCTGGTGACTGTACCAGTATCGAGCTGGTATTTGGAGGTACAGTAGTGTCAAACACAGCCAGGAATCTGGGAATGCCTTAACATTACTGAACCTATGCTGCCAGGTCCAAATATCTCTCAGGACTCCCAGCAAAACAAATGAATCTGCCAGCATTCTGGAACAGGGCATCAATCACTCTCTGAATATAGATGGACACAGTACTCTGTACTAATGCCAGCAAAACCAACCTGGAACATGAAAAAAAAACGTAGCAAGAAGATTTATGGCTGCTGTCAGTTTAACAGCCATAATGTGAACACTTGAAGTCACTGAGGGCCCATCCAAACCTATGCTGTTAGTCAGCATTGGCTCAATTATGATCACTCTTCTCAGTCTCAACTTCCTTCAACTTCCTTCATCCCTCAGAACTCGTGCTTCGGACACGAGCAGGTATGAATTTTCGGGATGTGTGTCCCCATTCTCTCTCTCGGGAATAAGTCTGGATCTCGGTTGTTTTTCTCCTGTTTGGATGTTGAATTAAGTTGTGCCGCGAAAGTTTTTGTGCCATTCATATTGTAAACACTCCATTGGTGGTAGCAGATCCTGGCCAAAAGGACATTTTTCATTCTTTTTTTTTAATTTAGCCTTTTAAAGAAGCTGTAAATAATGAGATACATGTTTAGTTCCCTGTTCTCTTTCATTGAATTATTACTCCACGACATGGACAGTTAGTTAAACACGTGGAAAATACAATTTGCTGTTAATATGACAAATACCCTTTTATAGCTTTTGTTATTCAATCGTCTGAGTAAAAAAGATCCAACACAGTTCAAGAATGCATGATTTATAAATGATTGCAATAATCCTGAATATGCAGCAGATGGAGCTCATATCTGTTGACGCCTAAGAATCATTAGATTTTATAAAAGTGCGAACATATTTATAATTTCACACCGTCTAGACTCTGAGCTGACTGCATGCAAGCAGTCTATACCTCCCTATTGGGATTGCATTGTTTCAGAAAGCCCTCAGCTCTTGGAAGTAGCTTCAAACTAATTTGCACGCCGAACACTTGCTTCTAATAACCTCGCCACAGATTTGACAAACAACACTAATTCCCCATTGTACAAAGAACTCCAAACATACAGAAATTACCAATTTACTGCACCAGGAAGGGTCTTGAGATTCAGAGAAGGAATAATTTGTCACTTGAGTTTCCTTTTAATCATAACATTAATTAGGGGTTTAACAAAAGAAGTGAGATATAGCACAATTACTGTGTCACTTACAGCTACATCACATTTTTAAAGACAGAATTTGACTGCATTATTTGAAATACAGTAATAGGGGCTTTTAATAGCAAGCTAAATGCAGCAATACTGCATTCCTTGAAAAGTTGCCATCCTAATGGAATAGGATAAAGAGCCCTCGTCAAGGCCAAAACAATGTAGTGGGGAGAGGCGTTGGAATAAAATAGAGCTGGTAGCACAACCTCATTCTGCTGACTGTTGTTGGTTTTTGCACTCAGTCATGGTTGAAAATGCCTTCTTTCCTTTCATGACTATTAACCATTCCCCCCATTACTCTTTGCCGTTTGTTACACCTGTACTTGGCTACAATTAATTGGCAACAGGTTGTGTGCTGTTGGCGTGTGCGTTTTGGGGATGTACATATGGACAAAATGTATGCCTGTACCAGTGACATACCTCCTTGGCGGAAGCTAAGCAGAGTCTCATTGCAATAGGGATTATTTCCTATCAGCTACTGCCTGACAGGTGTTTTACCACATGCACAAACCCACTATAGTCTACCTCATCATTGTTAGTCCTGATCTTTACAACTGTGAGACTCAGGTTCTATGAAAATTGAACTCATCCCCAGGGTCTTTCTATGATTTGTAAGAGAGCCGTGTTTATTCTAAGTTTGAATGTTCTTTCCTTTGTAATGCAATGCAAACAATAAAAAATATTTTAGGGAAACGTGCGTGTTAAGTACCTGGCCACACCAAGATAAGTTGTAAAGCATCCTCACAAAGTTTGACAGACTCGAATTGCACACACACGCATACAAAGATTGCTGGTTCTCGAATTATACATTATGAATATTTATGACCACGTCTATCGCTCTGGAAGTCTTGCATCTTATTAGATTGTATGTACACAGAGAGGTTAATTGTTAAGTGCTGGATGGAGACGCATAACATTGCTGTTTGGAATTAGTGCTAATGATTTGGAATTTAGGATCCCAAGAGTGGGAATATGCAAAGTTGCTCAATGTCTGTCTGGTTGGAATCTATCGGATTTGTTCTCGGGCTGTGGATGCCTGTTCTGCCTTAGGAGCGATTGTTTTTCAGGTCATGTCAAAGAAAATGTCCAGAGTCTCGCTAATGTACCATTGAGGCCTTATTTCAAGACTTGGAAACACAGCTTCCAAATTAAGGCTGAATCCAAGAATTCTCTAAAGCAGTTCGCAATATTTAATTTCGAAGACAATAATCTTAAAATTAAAATTCATGAGAAATCTCAGGTGTCCCAAAGCTTATCAGTGATTGCAGCATTGTTTAGTTATGCCATTATACCATTATTTCTACCCCTGCCCCTGGCTCGGTCCCGGGATCTGCTACTGTGAAACGCTCTGAGACACCGCACAGCGTGGAGGGCGCTATATAAATCGAAGTTGTTGTTGTATTATAGGGGTAATGCAAACTTATATTGTCAATAAAGAGAAAACAAATTATGCTTATACAGCACCTTTGATGTAGGCAAATGTCTCAAAGTGCCATCTACCAAGTGCCATGGAATGGGAGCTGGTTAAGAGATATCAGGGCAGAGGTCAGTTGACTGAGTTGCTTGGTTCCATCCTGCTAACTCGTGGGTTCAAGCCCCACATTGGGATGTGGAACTCATATAGTCTGCTGAGCAGGGGTGTGCTGCATTGTTAGAGAGACTTTCCTTTGTATGAGAATCTCCCTGTTGCTGCCTGCCTGCAGATCATCCCAACCTCTCCAGCTCGTATCCACTCCCGCACCAGACTCTGCAACCCCATCAACCCCACCTTCACCCAGCTCCAATGCCTCCCCATTCCTCAGAGGATAGAATTCAAGATCTTTGTCCTCACTTTCAAGGTCCTCCACAGCCTTCCCCCTTCTATCTCTCTGACCTGCTGAACCTGTATCAAACTGTCCATTCCTTCCGTTCGGCAGGCTCCGGCCTGCTCCGTGTCTTCTGCCCAACCTGCCCTACCATCAACAGTCAGGCTTTCAGCTTCTCTGCCCCAATGTTTTGGAACTCCATGCCACAATCCCTTCGCCTTGCCCCCTCCCTTGCCTCCTTCAAGACCAATCTCAGAAGCTTCCTCTTCAGCCATGCCTTCAGTTGTCCTCCTACCTCTCTGTCCTCCCTCATCCCAACCCTGAACAACCTCCATGCTTGGATTCTAACTCCGTTCAGCGCCTTGGAACGTCCTCCCAATGTGAAAGGCACCCTACAAATGTAATTTTGTTGTTGTTAAATTATTTCAAAAGAAAAGCAGGTTTCACCTGGCCTTCTGGACAACAATTTCCCAAATACAATTGTTCATTCACTTCAATACTGTTTCTGGGACATGAAATACATTCCCTTTTTACAGTATATTCTGTAAAGCACTTTGAGACATCCACTCCAATGTGAAAGGCACTATATAATACAGTAAGGATTATTTTATTGTATTTTTATATGCCTATTAGTTGACTCATTCACTAATTATTGTGTGGCTCGAAACAAAAACAGAGGTTGCTGGGAACACTCAGCAGGTCAGGCAGTATCTGTACAACAACAACAACAACAAAACTTACATTTATATAGCGCCTTTCACGTCGAGAGGACATCCCAAGGCGCTGTACAGTCAGGTAGGACAAGAGCAGGGTGGGAAGGATCAGGGCAGGATGAAGAACAGAAGGAAAAGTAACTGTATATTAGTGGGCGAAACGCGGCAGCCAAATTGCGCACAGCAGTGTCCCACAATCAGTCACGGAAGTGGGACTAGGGGCAAAAGGGGGTAAAGAAGCAAAAGGGGAGGGGTCGAGGCAGGGGGAAGAAAGGCAGGAAAGTCGACTGTATACTTGTGGGCGAAACGCGGCAGCCAAATTGCGCACAGCAGTGTCCCCACAAACAATCGCGAAAATGGGGCCAGGGGAGAAAGGGGGAAAATAGGGTAAGGGTAAGGGGGGAGAGGGAGGGAAAGGTGGGATGGGTTAGGGTTAGGGAGGAAGAGGGGGGAGAAAAGGGGGCAAGGAAGAGAGGGAGGGAAAGATGGGTGGGGGCAAGATCAGGAAGAGGGAGGAAAGGGGAAAAGGGAGGAGAGAAAGTGGGGAAAGGGAGTGAGGGAAGAAGAAGATGGGGGCAGGGGTGGGGGGAATCAAACAACAATAATAAACAATAATAAACAACAAAAACAATAATATTAACAACAAAAACAGCAACAAACTATAACCAACAATCGTCCAACAATCGTCCAGCAACCACTCCCTGTCCTCGCCGCCCGCCCGGACGATCCCTGAGATGGCGGGAAAAAAAAGGGCGCGGAAAGGAAAAGTGAGTCAACGTTTCCATGACCCTTTGTCAGAACTGTGGCTCGAACTTTTTTTTTTTACAAATTATTTCTAGTTTTCAGTGATCCATACGTCTTTTGCAATTACATTTTATGTATTTCAACCATGACTTAAAATTTTAATTCGTTTTGTAATTTACGAATAACTACAAGGTTAAATTTAAAAGAATCTATGCCCTGCTGGTGCAAATTAATAGCAAATACAATACTGTTTAATCAACTTATCAAATGATTGTGGCCCAGATATTAGGAAAGACTCCTGTCTCTTTTTGAATAGTGCAGTGGATCTGGCAGACGCAAACACTCTGTTGGCCTTCCCAATTCCTCCAACCATAGGCTGCAGATAATCCAGAACTCTGTGGCCCGTGTGCTTAGTGACCCCCATCCTTGACTCCATTGGCTCCCGATCACCCAGAGGATTCATTTCAAGATTCTGGTCCTCAAATTCAAAGCCCTCCATGGCCTCGCCGCACCCTACCTCTGTGACCTTCTAGTCCCTTACCAACCTGCCCCACCCTCCAAGTCCATTGGTGGGCGAGCCTTCAGCCACTCTGGTCCCAACCTCTGGAACTCCATCCCGCAGTCTCATCACCTTGCCCACTCTCGAGCCTCCTTCAAGTCCCGCCTAAGACCCTCCTCTTCGGCGGTTCCATTGGTCACCCCAAATAACCCCCCTTCCCTCCACCGTCCCCGTCCCCGACCACAGCTCAAGTCTGAAACAATGACTGTCCAGCACCTTGGGACATCCTCCTGATGTTAAAATATGCTATACAAGTGTAATTTTGTTGTTGCTGGTTTAATATCTCATCTGACCTCTGAAAATGCAATGCTCCCTCAGAACTCACTCTGCAGTGTCTCTCTGGTCTATCAATTCAAATCCCAATCTGGGACTTGAACCTGATCTGTCACTTTCCCTAACCCACCTTATGTAGGATATCTTGTTTATCTTTCTCAAAGTCTCTACGCTTAGCTATGAAGTCCTATTCTAGGCTGCACCTCAAATTCAGTGCTGGGGCAGTTCTGTATTGTCAGAGGTACTGTCCTTTGCATGAGACAATAAACCAAGATATAAACTGACCTATTCTAGAGGACATTAAAGATCCCATGGAACCATTCAATACAAAAAAATTACATTTATATAGCGCTTTTCACTTTAGGAGGACATCTCAAAGTCATTCACATAACTGACTCAGCAAAAAGAAAACAGAGTTTTCTCCCAGTGTCCTGACTGAAATCTCCCAAGTAAATTTGGTCATACGCTTCACAGCTGTTTGTGGGACATTGCTATTTGCAAATTGGCTGCTGTGTTTCAAATCGCCTATGAAAACAGTCACTACCCTTCACTGCAAAATCCTCTGAAGAACTTTAAAATATTTTAGTGATGTGATTAAATCACTGTATCAAATGGAAAGATTATTATTACAGTAAGATATGACAACAACAAAATTACACTTGTATAGTGCCTTTCATTTCAGGAGGATATGGAGATATGGAGCAAGCAGGAGCCTGCTGAGCAGAGGGGGCGGGCAGATTGGTAGGGGATTAGAGGTCGCAGATATAAGGTGGATTGAGGCTGTGGAGGGCTTTGAATGTGAGGACCAGTATCTTGAAGTGGATCCTCTGGGTGATGGGGATCCAATGAGTCAGCAATGATTGGTGGGAGATGGAGTCACGAAGCTTGGAATGGTAGGTGACACAGGCCACAGAGTTCTGGATTATCTGCAACCTATGGAGGGAGGAATTGGGAAGTCCGATAAGGGCATTGACGTAGTTGACCCGGGAACATTCACATGAAGGTGTGAATGAGGATTTCAGTGGCCTGGGGGTGGGTGAGATAATGGCAGAGATCTTGGAGATCTTGGGCAATATTGCAGAGATGAGGGAAGGCAGAGTGGGTCATGGCTTAAGATGTGGGGGAGGAAAGACGTTTGAGGATCGAACAAGCCCCCTAGGTTCCTGACTGGCTTGGTGAGGTTGAGTGTGTAACCATGGAGGTTGATGCTGCCAGCACCTGATGTGTGAAGGAGCTGGTGTGAGCCAATGAGGAGGGCCTTGGTCTTGTTGAAATTCATTACTATAGTACTTGGCACACTGCCAGGCTCCACACTCCATCCTTAGAGTTCCACCCACATCACAATCACAAGTGTGGCACAGTGTGAGAGTGCTAGTTCTTGGGTGTGTGATTTAACCTTGCTGTAATGCTGTCACTCTTTACCTTTAGGTTTGCTGTATTAGGAACGGATGTAGACCATTTGATCCATCATGTTCTGTCACTTTACTAGTTCATTCCCACTCTTTAACTTTTAAATCCCTTTTCTCTGGCTTTTCAATCTGTGCTTTGTGATCTCATTCACTTTTGTGAGATTCAGTTCCCAATTTGAGAAATGTGAAAGGTGGAGATAACATATCACTACTTTTATTGTTCCCATTCAAAATGACCAAAGAAGTGCAGCCTCGACTTGTTTAGCCTATTAATGCACCTTTGGCAGCTACCTTAACTGCAGGATTTCAATTCCTAATCAGTGCCCACCTAAAGAACTATATATTTGAACCCCATCAACACTCATCCACCCCAGCTCGATCTTACAGTCAGCTTTGAGACAACCCTCCGATGTCATGGGTGATACATAAAATCTAAATTGTCATTGTCTTCATTCATGACACTTTACCTCAGAGACGTAACTCCCATTTTAATTACAGTAGCTTCCTATTTCTAATGTCTGAGGATCTCAGTATCTCTCTCATGTCCTCATTATTATCTCGGTACCACAGGAACAAGTCTCCAGTTTTAACTCAATCCACTACACCCTCTGGAACCATGCTGGGTTTGGTTAATAATAGATCCTAAATGTTTGAATTAATGCATGAACACAATGTTTAAATTAATATATTTTTATTGGATTTAAAGGCCAACTGAACAAGTAACTTGCCTTGGGATGTTCTACCAAATGTAAGTTTTTATTGCCTCAAAGGGATAAATACATTTTTTTAAACTATTGAAAATTTTGGGGCTGAATGGAATAAACTAATCATTTTATAAAATAAACAGATTAGTTAAATTCATAATCAGCTGCTTCTGGTTATGAATTCATTTGTTGACTGAAATAAATCAATGCATATACCTGTTTCACATAAATACAAAGATAATGAATTCATCCATTGGAACAAATAAATAACTGATTACTGATTTGATTCTCTGATAGAACTATTCACAGAAGCTTTGTTTTACTTAAATAACTAAGTAAATAACACTCCCTACCCTTGAATAAGTAAATGAACGGATGGATTCCTCTCAACAAAAACAATAAATTACATTTGTATTGAGTGTTTCATCAGGAGGACGTACAGTCAGGGATTCACACCCAAGCTGGTGGTTGTGATCAGGAAGTGTGGAGGGTGGGCAGGGTAGGGTAGGAGGGTGACTGAAGGCACTGACAAAGAGGAGGGTCTTGAGATACTTATCCCTCACATGTTCCCTCAATTTCTACGAACCCTATAATCTCACTGTCCACCAGTTGCATTATTTGACGTTTGTTGAGAATAGATAGTGTCCATTCATGTCCCTACATGGCCCTACATGTCCATTCCTTCTACAGTCCATGGACAATCATGTCCAACAATTTCATCTCCCGAGGAAAGTTTTTTGTTTCACCCCTTCACTTCCGATGAATACCAGAAACTTTCTGTCCTTAGATTACACCCTTCCAATCCTTGACTGGTTGACTTCATTGACATGATGTTTCTATGGTCCCAGCTGTTGAGGTTTCATCATGTTCCATAAAGTATTTAATTCGACTGATACAAAAGCTTCATGACACAGAAGTCGACAACCCTGATACACAGCTCAAGAGATTTTGTGCAGCAAATCAAAGCAATCAGATGCTATTCCCATCTCTAAGTGAAGAAGACACACTGGCATTTTAATTTATTTAATTTTGATGCTGAGTTTTATAAAATGTACAGACTTTCTCAAGTTGTGGTATGCATTATTGAGTGTGCGGTCTTTGCAAATATACTTTCAAGGTCATGTATTGTTCTGTTATTCAGTGAGATGGCAGTGATTTATTGTTGATGGGGAAGAAGTGGTCATAGGGAAATAATTACTGTAAATACTAGCCCATTACCAATGAGCATAGACACATGGACAACACATAAAACTAAGACCTATTCATGGTGAAGAGTGACACAGTAAATCTGTTTACCAATTTTAGCTATTTAGAGCTATGGAATGTTAAGGTGTGACTTAATGAGAGTAATTCCCTCGCCCCAGGTTCCCAATCTCAGAAGCCATATAATAAAATTCTATGCGATTACTCAAAAGGATGAGATGAAAATAGATGGGTCATTGTTAATTGAACTCAACCATCTTTTAGTAGAAGAACAGGTTACTGGTGGTGTTGGTGGCACTGGGGTAGGGGACAAAGGTGTTGGGGACAAGTGATCTGTGTACTTCCTCTATCACCCTAACGCTCCCTAAGAACTCTGGGATGCCACCTTGTGTGAGGGTTATTATATAACTGCAAGTTGTTGCCGTTGTTATTACCCACATTCTTGCACGACTTCGCTGTCTTCCCATTCCTCAGAGAATCGAGTACCAAACCCATGTTCTTACATTCAAGGCCCCCCATGATCTTCCTCCTCCCTATATCCCCAACCTCATAATCCCATATCAGCCTGTCCACGTTCTCCACTCGATGGAAACAGGCCTGCTTCAGGTCAGCAATAATTCTCACCCTACCATTGGTGGTCTGGCATTCAGCATCTCTCCCCCCACATTGAAACTCTGGTACATAATCCCTCCACTTCAGCTCTCTTGCCTTCTTCAAGTCCCATCTGAAGACCTTCCTCTTCGACTGTGCCTTTGGCCTCTCTCTTGTCATTTAATGACTATCTTCAGTTCCAGGTTGCTGTGGATGCTGCTTGAAAGTTGAACTAATTTGTCACCATGTACAGCATCTTAGGCTGACCTGGGCAGAAAGAGTTGTGTACAACAACAACATCAATAACTTGGCTTTATATAGTGCTCTCCATACCAGGAGGCATCTCAGAGCGCTTCACAACGGCGGAACCCAAGAGTGAGCCGGGGGAAGGTGACCATAAGTAGGGTCGAAGAGAAGAGTCTTCAGGCATGACCTGAAGATGGTGAAGGAGGAGGGTGAGGCGATAGGGTTGAGTTCCAAAGTTTCGGGCCATAATGGTTGAAAACGCAGCTGCCGATGTTGGAGTGCAGGTTTTGGGGGAGAAGGAGGAGATCGGACCCAGTAAAGTAAAGGCAGCAGGCACTGGTGTGAGGAGAAAAGAAGAGAGGTAGGGGAGTGCTGAGGAGTGAAGGGATTTAAACACAAGAGTGAGGATTTTGAAGTTAATCCACTCTGTGACAGGGAGCCAGTGCAGTTTGGTAAGGACTGGGGTAATTGGGGTATAAAGTTTGGTGCTGGTGAGAATGTAGGCGGCGGAGTTTTGGATGAGCTGAATTTTGTGATTTGTGCAGGAGGGGAGACCAGTGAGGAGGGTGTTTGAGTAGTCCAGCCAAGAGGTGACAAATGCATGGACCAGGCTTTGGGCAGTTTTTGGGTTGAGGTATTGATGGAGACGGGCAATGTGGTGGAGGTGAAAGCAAGCAGTGCTTGTCAGGGACCAGATGTGGGAGGAAGGATAACTGGAGATCGAACCAGATGCCTAAGTTGCACACGGGTTCAGAGACTTTTAAGGACAGGTCAGGTAGGTTGAGGAGGTTGGAACCGTGGGACAGAAGACATTGACGGGAGCCAAAGAGTAAGGCTTCCGTCTTATTGATATTTACCTTCAGGGAATTTATAATATTATAATAATAATCATTGCATTTGATATAACACTTTTCACATCTTCTAGACGTCTCAAAGCGCTTCACAGAATATACCATAAAGTGAATTGACTGCACTTTTTTTTTGAAACGCAGCAGCCATTTCACAGCAGTGTCCCACAAACAGTCATGGATTGAAGTGACCAATTTTATTTTTAGGGATTATTATTAGGTGTGTGGAGTAAGGAAACTTGCCCAAGATTTCAACCTGCCTGGATTCGAACACAGGTGTTCCAGCTTGTAAGGTGAGTGCTCTAACCACTAAGTTACAGGACTCCACTTTGTGCTCATCCAGCTCTTGAAGTCCGACAGACAGAACATCAGGGGATTGGGGATCATAACTGGAGGTGGAAATGTAGAGTTGGGCGTCATCCCTACACATGTGAATGTTAACCCCTTGTCTGTGGATGACATCACCAAGGGTGAGCATGTAAACGAGGAAGAGAAGGATGGATCTGTGGGGTAGCCCGCAGGAGACTGGAGAAGTAAAATCATTTGCAGAAATGTAGTGCTGACAGTTTGAGAGGTAAGACTTGAAACAAGCAAATGCAGTCCCACTGAGGTGGATGATGGAGGACAGGCAGGGGAGGAGGATGGAATGATCGATCATGTCAAACATGGCAGAGACGTGCAGGAGGACAAGGAGGCAGAGGGAGCCATGGTCACAGATAGACAGAACATCACTTGTGACTTTCACAAGCACTGTCTCTGTACTGTGGGCAGGGTGGAAGCCGGACTGCTTGGGTTCAAGTAGAGTATGGAGGGAGAGGTGTGCGTGAAGTTGGTTGGCAGCAGCATGTTTCAGAGCTTTTTTAAGTAGGGGCAGGTTTGAACTAGGGCGGCAGTGGCAGATATAGGAGGGATCAAGAGTATATTTAAGGGGTGGGGCTGATGACTGCGGGTTTGAGGGAGGGTGGGAATTATCCTGAGGAGCGGGACTGGTTAATGGTGTCTGGCAGCAGTGGGCAGAGGAGGGGGTAACTGGGTGATCAGCAAATGGGTGGGGAGGGGGCAAGGCAGCAGGCAGTGGGTTACATTGTGGTGATGTGGGTGAGAGGGAGGAAAGAAATGGGGGGAAATGAATGTAGGATGGGGGCCGTGGTAGGATTTGAGGGCGGGATAGGTGAGGGAGACAGAACGGGGAAGGTGGTGGGTGTCATGGGGCAGAAGGATGAGGCTGCCAGATGGATGTGGTCAATTTTGGAGGTAAGGAAGACAACAACAACAATAACAAATTACATTTTTTTTTACAAAATTACATTTATAGAGCGCCTTTCAAGTTGGGAGGACGGCTTCCTCCCTAGACCCTCACCAAGGCCCTCTCATCCTCAGACCTTCCATCCCTCTGGCTTTCCACCCACAGTGGCCCTAAAGCAGCTGTCAAGCTGCTCCATGATCACCTTTCCTCCACCTTCAACTCCCTTGTTCCCTGAAGATCCAGGACCATCTCTAGACCCACCCGCTCCCACTGCTACAATAGCCATCAACAATGATCTCCTCGCACTTGACGTTGGATGTGATGATTGCGGATGCTTGAGGGGCTGCATGGAGGAGTTTATGGGTGGTGGAGAATAGGATTTTGGAATTATTTTTGGCCTCCAGAATGATATTTGAGTAGTGCGCAGTTTTTGTTTGTGACCACGGAATGGCGGTAGCTATGAAGATGATTGAGCCACAGCTGATGGTGAACCGTGAGGCTGGTTTTCCGCCATCTGCACTCGAGCAGCTGGGTTTGGGATTTTAGGAAGTGCTGATGGCTGTTGTAGCAGTGGGAGCGGATGGGTGTAGAGATGGTCCTGGATTTTATGGGGACAAGGGAGTTGAAGTTGGTTAGGTCACTGTGGGTGGAAGGCCAGAGGGATAGAAGGTCTGAGGATGAGAGGGCCTTGGTGAGGGTCTTGGGAGGAAGCCTTTTCCATGGGCGGAAATGTATGGTTGAGGGCTTGATGGAGGAAACAGGGATGCGAGAGGAGAAGGAGACGAGGAAGTGGTCCGATAAGGCCTTGTCCATGATGCACAGGTTGGAGATGTCAAGGCCATGTGTGATGATGAGGTTGAGGGGCTGGTCACGGTTGTGGGTCGGCGAGTTTATGTGGACGGTGAGGTTTAGGGAGGAGAGGAAGGCAGTCAAATCTAAGGATGTGGTGCAAGGGGAATTTAGGTGGAGGTTGAAGTCACCCATTATGAACAGGCATTTTGAGCAGAGGGAGGAGAAGAGAATGGAGATATCACAAAGGAAGGAGCCAGGGGGTTTGGGGGGGGCGGTAGACCTGGAGAATTTTGAGCGAATAACAGAGCAACAGGGTGACAGAGCAAACCATGATAGTGAGTGCTGCTTCTTCACTCAATCCGAATCCCCCAAATTAGTCTTGCCATTCCAAAAAATGAATTTCGCAAAGTTGTATAACAGGATTGGCTGAACGCCACACATATTTCAGTTATTGTTGCCCATCACTGTAGCTAATTGTTACTATGAGCTAATTTGCAAACCAGCAATTAGATCCAAAAACTACCACATTGACTACTATTCTCACGCAGTCGAGTTTCAGTAAAAGATACCCAAACTAAATCGCTACATTTCTAATGGGATTTGTGCCACCTTTCGTGGTGTAACATTACTGCCTAGCTAGCAACTCAATCCTGTTATATGGAACTAACAATCTTTTCTGTTCACAGGGTAGAAGATTATTCAAAACTATAAATTCAGCAACCTTTGAAAAATTTATCTTGGTTTGGAAGGATTTCAAATGCTCACGGATGCTAGTCTAATGTATTTGTGTCACTTTTCATGGAGTAATGCTTCAGTCGAACAGGATTTTAATCCCATTGATAAAGCTGGAACTCTTTACAATGACATTTTCTCATTTTCTGTTTGAACCCTTATTAAAATAGGATTCTAACCACAAATTGCATTTCAAGCGTAATGCCCTTTCAGAGATGTGGTCACATTTATGTGGGTGAGTCAAGCTCCACATCTTCACATTTGGCTTGTGGCCAGTCCTTTGCCTTCAGCGATTGACAGAAACCAGCATTACACCTTAAACCAACACACACAATACACTGTACTTCAGAATTATACTGATCTTGTGAATTTCTCAAGCAACCCTCATTGTACCTACTTCATTTTCTGGGAGAAATACATTTCCCAAGCAGGAAGCTAACAAGGAAGGTACTATGTTATAATAATAATACCGTAATCCTTTAATATAGAAAACCCCCTACATAGACACACACTGACCATATTCTGTGATGCAGCCGAAAAGAAACAATTCTAAGATGCCAACAAACCCAGTGGGAGGTGGGAAATTAAGCTTGACCACGTGGAAAGAGTCTAAATGTTCCAGGTGAGTCGGCAGAGGAACCAGACTGCATGAGCATCCAATGTTATATCTATTTGCAGTGTAACGCAGCCTGTCTAGATCTCCTCTATCAATCAGTCCTAATGAAAGAGGCGTATACAATGTGAATCAGCGAGCCACCTGCAGAATTCTTACTAACAAGGAAGGTACGTACTGTATACAGTATATGTTATACTAAAGTTACCATACCTGGGATTTCATGAAATCCTTGAAATTTTCAATAAAATTGTCAAACTGTGAAATTACTGAAATTAGGAGTCAGGCATTTTGATAAACTAATAATTTCTTCACATTGATAACATTTCCTTGACACTTGTTAGCATTATCAACAAATAAATGTCACGTTATGAAAATGTATATTTTATTTATCATAAACTTCATGTGACATTTCATTCACTGATAAGTCAAAGCTTCATTTGTTAATACAAGTGAGGCTTCCATGACGCTGTGAGTTACATTTTAGCTTTGATTGGAAGGAATGTTCCTGAGATCTCCTCTATCTACGCCCACTGCTGGGATGGGGACGGCCACATTGCCTCCAGGTGTAGCAGTTGAAGATCAGCCGACTCCACTTCACCATCCTCTGTCTGGGCTACGTGATACTTGTGCAGCAGCTCTTCGCTTTCTGATCTAGGTCATGGGATCTTTCAGGGCCGGTGATAAACTGGAGTCTGTACACGAGGATCACTGAACATCCCTACTGTGGAGGACATGCAGACTACAGAGCAAAGCTGTGGCGGATCTGTGGCACTGGGGACTTGAGAAACAGATGGACTGTTAGTGAATGTCTCGATGACCTCGATTGGACTGGGTGCCAGCTGACAAAGGGGTGGGTTCAGCGGTGCATGTAGCCCCATCGCTGCCACTCAGTGATGGGATCAAAGCTTCTGTGGAGGCTTTACTTGAGGTGGAATGGTTGTCAGCTGGTACTTCTTCTGGCACATTACCAGCAAGAATAGCCAAGAGATCAATCAAATCAAATCAATCAAATCAAAACTTACATCAAGCTCACTTTCCCGTGTGGAAATCACCTCTGTTGGCAGTGATGAAGATATTAGACCAACACAACCCTTATTGCCAAACATAGCAGCATAAGGAAAGCAATTTATTCCTGAATGGTGAATTTTTGAATTCATAAATTTATTGGCAACTGTCCAATCCCAATGTTAATAATATTATTATTTATTTAATAATAATAATCCTTGCATTTCAAATAGCACTCTTCAGGTCTTCTAGACGTCTCAAAAGCTTCACAGAATATATTGTAAAGTGAATTGTCTGTACATTAGTGGGCGAAACACGGCAGCCAATTGTGTACAGCAGTGTCCCACAAACAGTCGTGGATTCAGTGACCAAATTATTATTAGCATTTTTCTTTTAGGGATTATTATTAGGCATGTGGAGTAAGGATACTTGCCCGAGGTTTCTCCCTGCCTGGAATTGAATTCAGGTCTCTCGCTTGCGAGGCAAGTGCTCTAACCACTGAGCTACAGAACTCAATTTGTTGATAATACTCACAAGTGTCAAGGCAAGGTTATCAATATGATGAAATATTCGTTGATTCCTGTAGCTCAGTGGTTAGAGCACTCACCTCACAAGCGAGAAATGTTGGGCGAGTTTAGTTACTCCACACGCCTCTGTTTATCTAGCAGTAAGGGATAATAATTCCTCAGGGAAAATACAATCATCATTAGGTCACTTAATCCATGACTCTGTGCGATACTGCTGTGTGCAATTGTCTGCTATGTTTTGCCCACAAATATACAGTTAATTCACTTTATAGTAAACTGTGTGAAGAGCTTTGAGATATCACAAAGTCGTGAAAAGCATTAGATCAAGTGCAAGGATAATTATTAAATGATCACTTTTTCATAAAATCTTAATTTCAGTGATTTCATGGTTTCACAATTTTACTGAAATGTCAGGAATTTAGCAAAATCCCTGGTTTCACAACTTTATTATTTATCCCTGAGCTACAAAAAGGAGGAGATCTACTCGATGGATTACCGCCAACAATACATCTCAACAAACGGCTTTTCCTCCCGCTCTTACCCAGTTACCTGTGGGGTACCCCAGGGATCCATCCTTGGCCCCCTCCTTTTCCTCATCTACACGCTCCCTCTTGGGGATGTGATCCGCACACATGGGGCACACTTCCACATGTACACGGATGACACCCAACTCTATCTCTCCACTTCACTTTGTGACCCCCAGGCCTCTGATGTTCTGTCAGCCGCCTGTCAGACATCAGGGGCTGGATGAGCGCGAATTTCTTGCAGCTGAATGTTGACAAGACGGAAGCCATACTCCTTGGCTCTCGTCAACGTCTCCAGTCTCCATTCACACGGCTCTCACCTCCTCCACCTTCCCGGCCTGGCCCTAAAACTCACCTAACCTGAGCGCAACCCAGGCGTCAGGTTCAACCCCCAACTGTCCTTCCTCCCCCACATCCGGTCCATTACCAGCACCGCCTTCTACCACCTCCGATGGATCGCCCGTCTCCGGCAATACCTCAACAACAACAACAACAAATTACATTTATAGAGCGCCTTTCACGTCAGGAGGACGTCCCAAAAGCCACTGAAACCCTGGTCCAGGCCTTTGTCACCTCTCGGCTGGACTATTGCAACGCCCTCCTCTCCGGTCTCCCCTCCACCACAATCCACAAAATCCAGCTTATCCAAAATTCTGTACCCACATACTCACCCGCTCTAAGCTTCGCTCCCCCATCACCCCAGTCCTTGCCAGACTTCACTGGCTCCCTGTCCCAGAGAGGATCGACTTCAAGATCCTCACCCTTGTTTTCAAATCCCTCCACTCCTCTGCACCCCCCCTATCTCTCTGATCTCCTCTCCCCCCCAACCCAGCACCCGCTGCCTTCGCTCCTCTGGGTCTGGCCTCCTCCATGTCCCCCGAGTCCTCCGCTCCACCCTCGGCGGCCGGGCCTTCAGCCTCTACGCCCCGAGGCTCTGGAACTCCCTTCCTCACTCCCTTCGCCTCGCCCCCTTTCTTCCCAGTATCAGGTCACAGTTAAAGACCTTTCTTTTCGACCGCACTCTTGGTCACCTTTCTGCTCGGGCCCCTGGCTCGGTCCTGGGATCCGCTATTGTGAAGCGCTCTGAGATGCCGTCCGGTGTGGAGGGCGCTATTTAAATCAAAGTTGTTGTTGTTGTTGTTGGGTGGACTATATTGGAGTCTAATGGGATTTCAACTGTTGACTCAGTATACAATGTAGAAGATAGACATAAATTATAACGTCTGGTTCCAGATCACCACTCAGAAGATCTGAACCTTCGGAGATAAAAGTGTGACAGATATGGAAGGAAATCTTACATTTATGTTGTAAGTCCTATGAAACAGTTTCCGCTGTCCTTCTCACAATATGGTTGTTGGTAAATTTGAAGAACAGAATCTATTGTTGGGAGGTGGAGGAAGGGGATCCCAATTCCATGTCTAAACTTGTGAATAATGACCACTGGCTTCCTCAAATGGCTTGGGATTATCATGTAAAACGGGTGTGTTGAATGGGGTGTGTTGATTGATTGCTAGGGGTATAAAAACTTTGTCAGGCTTCAATGGAACTTATTAACTGGGCTGCACGAGGTGTTAAGCATCAGAGGCCAATCATGGGTGCATTCAGGAAGTTTCCTGATTTCCTGTCTACTCAATCCAACCCTGCTTGTGAATTACTAGTGGATTATAAATAACCCGCGACAAACAGCCCCTGTTTTAACTATGGTCTTTGTGCTGAAATCTGTGACTGAAAACCATTGTTTAGAAAAATTACCATTCTAAGCTAAATGTCTGCTATTTTTGTGGAATACAGTAGATGTAGCGAACCTTGGCTCACCCTCCAATAGGAGGAACAAAGCTAAATTCAGGATTATTATCATTTGCTCTAATTCTAGCTGCTCAATTAAAAAAAATTAAAGGCTGCGTAAAGCTGAGAAACCCGCAGAGTCCGTTGATTTACATCCACAAATATATAAAGGTAACGTTTTTTGGGGTTAGCCAAATGTCTAACCCATGCTGAAACCCATCACCATGCTTCACATAATTCAAGACAGACTGAGAGTGATACGTATGTATGCCAGCTAAGAATGGGAAAACTTCAGTACGCGGAATAGCATGCACACTGTCTCATGAGCGATACATTCTGCTTACCTAATGCTGGAAATTATTAGCCACAGGTTGGTGAAAGCCCAGGAGATAGTTGAATATGGCACAGAGTGCCTTTTGGGGCTGGACACTCTGGACCAAATGTTTAAGAATATGGTAGACATTTGGTCCATGGTGACGTCTTTAGGATATTTTGTGTTCATCATACTTATATTGAATCCGAGAGTAAACTGTAAAATGAAATAAAATCTCAACACTCTTGTTTTTTTGCAGAAAACAAGTAACTCGTATAATAAAACAGAACAGGTGACAACAAATTGAATCATAGAATTTTTCAGTTTTGAAGGAGGCCATTCGGCTGATTGTGCCTGTGCTATCTGATCATCCCTCTGAGAAACTCCTTGTTGTTCACCCACCAACGACACGGCCAACTAATTTTACAGTGAATCCTCTGAAGTGATTTGAAATATGTCTTCCTGACATAAAAAGCACTGTAGACTGTACCAATATAAGGATTATTATTATTATTATGACCAAGTACGCAAGGGAGTTATGAAGTAAAACGTCTCCAGCTCCACTATGTATATTTGTACCCTATAAAATAGCCTTGCATTAGACTATTCCAGGGTCATGTTCACCTGTGTTGTGAGGCCTCTATCAGAGAGATTGTTTACACCAAGACAAACAATTTACAATGATTGCTATCAGCATTGTGGTGTGCAAGTTCACGAATTTAACCCATGGGATCAGAACAGAGATGTAATAATCATAAGTTCTCAGCCCATTAAAAATCTTAAAATCAGATTCCTGACCCTGATGTTCGTAGATTGACGGGAGACCGAGGAAGAGAGCCAATTTAGCTAATGATGCGTAACATGCAAACTCTGATGAACAGAATCTGAAGCACTATCAGGGCCTTGAAAAATCTGCCTGCGTCTGTTGTTGTTTTAAGGTGCGATGCGGGGAGATGGGAATGAGAGAGAACCTCCTGATTCCTATAGATGATGTGTTCCTGCTTATTTCTTTAGATAAAAGCAAAAAAGACCCTTTAACCATTTCCAGTAAAGTCAGTGGGATTTAGAATGTCTTTTTTTTATTTTCCAAATGCAATATAAAAGTTAACATCCAATATGGGGAGAAAGACACAGCTCTGAGGCTCGAATAAATAATAATCCTCACAATTGACATAGCGCTTATAACATCATGGCATGTTGTCCTGAAGCTCAGTTGTTAGAGCACTCATCTCGCAAGCGAGACACCTGGGTTTGATTCCTGTAGGGGGGAAATGTTGGGGAAGTGACCTTATTCCGCACACCACTGGTTACCTAATAGTAAATAGGAACCTGGGTGTTAATGTCTGGCGGATAGCTTTTCTGGGCGTAATAATTCCTTTAACCAAAGCAAATTGGTTACTTCAATCCACGATTGTATGTGGGAAATGGCTGTGCATAGATGGCTCGCCCACAAAATATGGTCCATTCACTTCACAGCATATTCTGTGAAAACCTTTAGAGATGTCTTGAAGACGTGATAAGACGCCATATCAAATGCAATCATGATTATTATTATTATCAAAAGTCTCAACTCAAACCACTTCACAGATGGCACAGTGGAGATCCTGCCATTGTAATATCGTGCTGGCTACCTTCTCTCCTATAAGCTGTGTTAAGACCTTTGAATTTGATGATTTCCCTCAAAAATACAGCAATTCCTCAGATACAATTGGTCCATTCACTTCATGTCTGTTTGTGGAACATTGTTGAGTGCAAATTGACCCCCATATTTACAAATACATAGTTGCTTCACTACAAGGTAAATCCCCTGAAATGGTTTGAGATGTTTTAATGACGTGATTAAGGCATGAGTAAAGCAAATGCATTATTATTAATCGATCATTATTAACTACTATATAATAATAATAATCCTTACATTTATATAGCACTTTCCATGTCTTATCGATGTCTCAAAGCGCTTCAAAGCGCTACTATCCCTCCAACTTTGCTTCTTGGTCCTTCTTAATATTGTTCAGCGTCTTGGGACGTCCTACCAATGTGAAAGGGGCTCTACAAATGTAATTTTATTGTTGTTGTTAAAGACAATTCCATCTTTTTCTAAGGACTGAGCCAGGCCTTGTTGATGTAGTTGAATTATATGTTGTATCAACAGCTGAAAGATGCTTCATACAGAATTCATTTTAAAGCTTTAGGGAAGTAATAAAACAGAGTGAGTAGTGAAGGTTCTGATATATCTTTTATATTATCTTATTGCCATTCCTGCAATTTTAGCCTGGCTTTATGTAATTGAAGAAACATTGCTCGCCTCTGCCACAATCTCCCCCTCAGGCTGCGGAGATCTTCATCCACACCTTTATCATATTCAGGCTTGACTACGCCAATGCTCTCTGGATTCCACAGCTGTTCCCAGCTCAAGTTACAGCCTGGTACCTCTCCCTCGACAGACACCGTGAGCCTTACACCCCAACCTCGCTCAGCTTCAGTGGCTCCTCACCATGTCCGAGTTTCATAGACTCATTCTCACCTTTTAATTTAATTCCCTGCCTGACCTGCCCCTCCCATAACTCTGCAGCCTCAGTCAACCCTAAAGACTAGGCCATCACCTTCGCTCATCCTGCCTACCCAACCCATCCCCAAAATAATAATAATTATTTGGTCACTCAATTCACAATGTTTATAGGACACTGCTGTTCACAATTGGCTGCAACGCTTCGCCCACAAGATATAAAGTCACTTCACTTCACGTTATATATTTTCTGAAGCTCTTTGAGAAGCCTCAAAACATGATAAGGTACTATATCAAATGCAAGGATTAATATCATCATTACTATTATTATCGGTGGGTAGGTTTTCAACTATCCTTCCCCCACTCTCTAGGCTTTCATCCTGGTGTCCCTCCAATTTTCTCCCTTCCTCATTTCTCAAAATGTACCTCTTGGACTGTGCTTTTGGATATTTTTCTCCTGCCCAACCCTTCTCAGCTCCCACCACCAGCTCAGCTGTCCATCCAGCACAGTGAAATGCTTTCCTGAAGTGAAAGTTGCAATAGAAATGTAAATTTGTATTCTACCAATACAGTCTTTGTACCTATTATTATGGAGTTAGAGAATGGAACCATTTTTGCCACCCAGCAATTATACCAAAACATCATGCGTTTATACAAATGTCATTTTGTTGTTGTTGTTGCATGCCCACAAATAATGTAAAGTTTACCTCTCTTCTGCTTCCAAACTGGAGAGAATTGAGATGGCATAAGGTGGAGTGAAGGTTATTAATTATGAATTTGGCCTCCTTCTCTGAAAATCCTGGGTTTGTGAATCTGTTAAGAAAAAACATAATTTTCCATAATCCTAGCCTGCCAGTATTTCCATATGGTCACCTTTAGGAGCCAGACACCCAATTTGTGACTTTAAAATGGTTTAAATGAATTATTTAAAAATGAGGTTTTGATTCAATGGATTATATTAACATCAGTGGAGGCAAACCTGCCAAAATGTGGAAATGCTATGCTGTGAATGCAAAGGAAAACTAAAAAAAAAAGCTTATATGTAATATAGGGACTTGTTTTATTGAATCAACTCAACTTTTTTTATGCAATGAGTTATAATGGCTGGCACAATGTCTCTCAAACTGTGATAAATTGAATGACCAATTAATCTTCATCTGGATAGGAGAAAAATATTGACCAGAAGTCCCTGTTCGTCTTCGAAATAGTGTTGTTGTTAATGTGGCACGGAAAATAATCCTTGCATTTGATACAGCAACTAATCTATTTTGTTCATGTATCAGACTGGATCATTTGGCTGCACACTGGCTTCTGTGTTCTGAAAGTTGCGAGCTCAAATCTCACCCTGATAGTTTCGACTCATATTGCTGGCAGGAATTCCATCCTTTGGAGGTGATGTTAAACTGAGGTCCAAGCTGCCAAATCAGAATGGCATTAAATATCTCATGAAATGATTTGAAAATAAATGAGAATTTTTCCTGGTGTTTTGACAATCCTGCAGATAAAACTGTTTATTTGCTGCATCACAATAATAATAGTAATCACCATCATTCTTGCATTTGGTATTTAGTATAGTGCCTTATCACGTCTCAGTGCGCTTCACAGAATATACCTTGAATTGAATTGACTTTATATTTGTAGGCAAAATGTGACAGTCATTTATGCACAACAGTGTCCCACGAGCAGTCTTGGATTGAGTGACCAAATTAGTATTTTTCATTTAGTTATTTATTTAGTTATGTATTTATTAAATGCAAGTTGTTGTAGAGTCGTAGTCGGGAAGGATGACAAAACTTCTCTTGTCATTTGGGGATCTTATTTGTTTTTTGTTGAACAGTTGCCAACAAAAGAAAATACAGGAACTCCTCGATATTTGTCGTCCTGACACGCGTTGTTTCAATTAAAGTCGCACTTTTCAAGAACGCATCCCCTGCGTTAATTGAGGAGTTCCAAATACATGATTCTGGTCCTCCTCAATCTACAAATCAAAAGTGGGAGAATTGCTCTATATTTCCAAAAGTAGAGATGTAAGATTAATTCATTTTATTTTCTTGTAAGGGCACCAGAGACATCATAAGGGTTCGGTGAGTGTATGAATAGGAGAGTGGGATTAGATTAGATGGCTCTGATAGAGAAAAACATACGTGTCTGTGCCACAATATCCTATGATTCCTGAAAATATTTATCTCCCATAAAGCTGCTTAAGTTTTCTGAGCACATTCACTTTTCTCAAGAACAATGCTTTCTCACAATTTTGTTTACTTGAAAAACATCTTTCTGCCAATTCTTTGTGGGATAAAAAAAATAATATTCCTCTCGAGTGTCAAAAAAATGACTCAAACCTAAAGACTGGGGTGTGTGAAAGAGAAACCTCATGTTATTTTGAAACTTCTGAGTTAATATGATAGCTGAACAATGATAGCTGAACAATAGTCAAAGCAGTGTCACTCATTATCAGATTGAGGACATGATGAGTGGTGAAGGTTAGCTCTCTCAGGGAATTTTCCCACCGAAAAGTATTAAGGCAATTAAGATAACTCTGTTTCCCCATGCAATCTGCCCGAAGGCAATTGCTTCTGGCTATGGCTACCAATGACTCCTCAGCTAGTTGTGATTTCATCTGGCTCCATTCCAACATATTGCTGCTGGCAACTTTGCAATATTCTCCTGTTGTTGTCTCCTGTTTTAGCGGGGCCGTCGTTCAGAGGAAACGATAAACTTTTCCCGGTGCTGCTGCTGAAATGAAGGGAGTTTCTCCCAGTGTCCTGGCCAACTACCCCCAGGTAAACACAAACAAAAGTTGCTGGGGAAACTCAGCAGGTTAAGCAGCATCCATGGAGAAAGGAAAAAGAGTCAACGTTTCGGGTAGCAAAATCCTGTAAAATGTCTCATTGAGGTGTTAAGAAGCTACATCAAATGCAAAGATTAGTATTATTGTTGGAATATAGCTGTCTTAGAAACAGTCAGATTTCCTACCCTCCGATTAAGGAAGGGAGGTAAAAATCAGACAGCCTCTTGCCTTCAATCTAGTGTCTCCTTTGTTGAATAAGGACAGAGTTGGATTACAGTTGGCATTGTGGTGGAATGGTACAGTTTGCCAATAAGCTCCTGAAGTCTTATATATAAATAATTGACACTTAAGCAAGATGCCAAAAGATGGCCAATGCTGCTGAACACACACAAAATAAAAAGGAGTAAAAAACATTAAGGGATCATATTAATAAATGTCTCAAAGAGTTTGATAGGATATAATGTTAAGTGACTTGTTTTGAGAGCAAACCCAGCAGCTAATTTGTGCACAACAGTGTCCCACAAACAGCCGTGAAGGCAATAACCAATTTTATTGAGGGAATTGTTGGTCAGGGAAACGAGTGAAATTCTCGTCTCTTTCTGAATAGTGCAATTAGATTTTTAACGTCCATTTAAACAGACTTGGTTTAACAGCTCAAATGACAGTGGATTCCTGTAGCTCAGTGGTTAGAGCACCACCTTATGAGCAAGAGACCTAGGTCCCCTACCCCGACCCTTCCCCCCTGTGCTCGAGTCCCGACCTGACTGTTCAGCGCTTTGGGACGTCCTCCCGATGTGAAAGGCTCTCTATAAATGTATTTTTTTTGTTGTTCAGTGCCCGGCGGGGCGAAAACTTGGGCAAGTTTCCTTACTCCACAATAATCCATCAAAAAAATTCTATAATAAATTGGTCATTTAAATCCACGACTGTTTGTGGGGGACACTGCTGTGCGCAATTGGCTGCCGCGTTTCGCCCACAAATCAATTCACTTTACAGTAGATTCTGTGAAGGGCTTTGAGACGTCTAGAAGTCGTGAAAAGCACTATATCAAATGCAAGGATTATTATTATTAACGTGAAGCAGCAATGGTTTGGAGTGTGAGCAATAGACATTCTGAGTTCTAATTCCAACATGAAGCTTGAATCTACAATTTTCTGACTGAGGGACGAGAGAGCTACCTACTAAGCCAACTTACTCATACATCAAAGAATGTTACAGCACTATTTGGCCTATCAAGCTTGAGCTGATATTTTCCTGTACAAGAGCCAGCTGACCCACTCTTCTGCTCGCTGCTTGCCATCTTTAATACCCATCGTTTTCAAGCACTTGTCTAATTCCCTTTTAAAAATAAGTTATAGGTTCTGCTTCAATAATGCTTTGTGGCAGAGAATATACCACATTCTAACCTGCGTAAAGAAATAGTTCCTAATCTCTCCTTTAATTGTTTCTGTCATTCCATTAAACGTGTCCCCTTATTACTGATTTGCTGAACTAACCAGAGAAGGAGAGGGGAGAAAATTAGAGGCAAAAATTGGACAGAAAAAAAGGCCCATTAATAATTGTTAGGCATGAACAGGCTTGTAATGAGTAGTCAATAAGATCATTAATGCATAGTGAAGGAAACTGAAAGGCAATGTAGTGATTTCAGAGGCATCGCTCTTAACATTGTGTAGTACTCAGATTCACTCAGCCAGTACTGAAAATCTCCCCAAAGGGAAATAAAGGGCGTAGATGAGGAAATGCTTCTGTGTCAAGCCATCGTGGTCTGGTAGTATGGATCGGCCTAGGTCAAGGTTGTTGGTGGGAAATCGCTTTGGCTGCTATTGAATTTAGATGCAAATAACTGTTCAATTATATCCGTGTTACGCGCATTCTGTTGAGCTCAGGAACTGCAGTGAGTATCTATTGAGACAAAATGGGCATGGGTGGGAATAATTGTCTCATTCAATACAGTGACATACAGTGAATAAATTTGCCAACGCCCAGCAAATAAACTAATCTACTGTTCTTCAACATGGGTAACTCTAGAATTAACATTTCGCCTGTAAAAATACACAGTCAATCTATTTTACAGTGTAAACGCGCAGTGCTTTGAGACGTCACAATGCTGCAATAAGATGCTATATTAAATGCACAGATTATTATTATGTTATTACTATTATTGGTTTGTGTGTCTCTGTCTATCTGTGTGTGTGTGCGTGTGTATGGGTGGGTGGGTGGGTGTGTCTTTGTGAGTGCGTGTCTGTCTGTGTGTGTTTTTATGTGTATCTGTGTGTGTGTGTCTATGTGTAACTTTGCGAATGTCTGTGTGTGTGTGTGTTTATCCTTGTGCATCTGTTTCCCCTGAAAATCCTGAGACGGAATGCCCTGCTCCCTCGCTAGAGCTTGTGAAGCGCTTTGAGACGTCTAGAAGACGTGAAATGTGCTACATTAAATGCGAGGATTATTATTATTATAGTTACTATTATTAGTCAGGACAAGGCACAGAATTGCCAGTGATATTATTGCCTGGAGCGAGTTCCAAAGGCGGCAAAAGTTGTTTGTGAGGTCTCACTGTTGGCGTTCTGTGTAGGACTTTCTAAATTGCTGCAGAATTATTGAGATGGGTATGTGGCAGCTCTTGTGTTCTTGGCATAAACACGCAGGCCTCGCTCGGGTGTTGGCAACTCTCATGAACACAGATTAGAGCAGTTGTCTGGATAGTAAATTGTTGTACACTGTCTGCTATTACAGCGATTCTACTTAGATCATACAGTACCTGGTACTTTTTGTACTTGGAGCAACAAATAAAAGGAATAAAACAATAAATTAAAATGACAATAAAACTTTTTGTCGTTCCGATGCTTTATACACAGCTGCCGTTGTTTGATTGACAGATCTGTGCTGCTATCTCGTTTGGCATTGAAAATGATATCGCGTAGAACAGCAAAGCCATAAAGTCACTGCTTAGATGTACTGTATTTACTTTATTCTTGGTTATTAGGTTCTGATTTGCGACACCATTTCTGTCCCCCAATGAAACTCCACGCTACAAGGCGTTCTCATCACAGCAGAGCTCACATGGTCAACATAACATACTTCCAGTTAACAGAAGATGTTCCCATTTGTATGATATTAAGGAATCCTATATAAAAAAACACAAGCTAAGGTGACATGAGATTTCATGCTCATTTCAGTGGGATCTATCACTCGGGGATCAATAAAAGGAATAAGCAAGGATAAGACCACAAGATTACCAGAGAGGTTTGGATGAAGAAAGCCTTTTGGCCTCATTCTTCCAGCCTGCCTACCCACCATCAACCCATCATGGCATCCAATTCTCTAAGTAAAGATTTTTTTTGGTCAGTCAGGTATCTGATACATGCGGAAACCCACCATTAAGAGGATCCAAATCAAGTTCCATGCATCTCACAAACATATGGAAATCCCAGAGATAAATTGTTGCAACGGAATGCGCACTCTCTCCCTGGAGCGACGCAAACTGCTTACATAATTCTCGGAAAGCATTAGACCCAGTTTGGCAAGAGCCAAGTAAGGCTTGAGGACCACAGAGCGAAACTGCTGGAGTCTAACCGGCTCAAACCCCATAACTTGCCATTGATAACTTGCCGCTGTTCATCAAGCTTTCCCTCTGCTTGTCCAGTCCTGAAATTGACTTTTGCAATTCTATACCAGTCACATCATTGAACCTTCTTAAAATGCTTGCATGTAGTACTCTAGGTAGAGTGGCCCGAGGGGAAAGGTGGTAGATTTTACTATGCATCTTTGATAGAAGAGCTTGAATGAAAAAGAATATCTGTTAGAACTAGAGGGAATGTTGCTTTGGCTTTCTGTTAGCTGCTTCACAAGGATAATTTATTAGTGCTGTATTATATTTGACAACTGTGGTGACTTTGGTGACTTTGTTTGGAATATTTCCGTAATTAAAGTTATTGATTGGAAAAGAACCATGTCCTGTCTTTGTCTCCCCCCTCCCACCCACCCCTCCCATAAATGTTCTTAATCCTTGACAGTCCTGGTTTTATTCCAGCGTTTACACTGGATTTCAGATGTTTCCCGCAACTCTCACTTTCTGCAAAAGAGGGTCTGGCCTTGAGAACTATAAGTTCCTATCTTATCCGAGACCAAAAATAATAACACAAGACTGCCTGCAAGCAGCAGGGCAAGTCCTCTGCTGGATTGCCTCGCTCAGCTTAATTCATCTCCTACGTTTATTTGACTCCTGAAAAGCTGCATCAAGGTGGCTTAAAGCCAAATGGGAACAGCTGGTGAAAAAGCCATAAACGGGGCAATTTCCATATCAAATGGAAATGTAAAAGTCAACAGCAAATGTTGTATCTGCATAGTTCAAACATATTTACATCTTAAATTCCAGGCAGCACTGCAATAAATCTCTAGCTGTTCCACAAACATGGGCTGATACGAGCAACGCTTTTGGTGTGAGGAATTAGCTTAAAACGCAATTGAGAGCTGTTCTACACTGACTCGGTTGGTAGCCCTCTCACCACCGAGTTGAAAGTTGGGGCTATCAGCACATTGAGGCTATGAGCTGATAGTCTAGGCCAGGGTGGCCCAATCTTTTGGTTTGTCGAGGGCCAGACGCCCGATTTAAGAAACATCCTCGGGCCGCATACAACAACAATAGCAACAACAACTTGCACTTATACAGCCCCCTCCACACCGCGTAGCGACTCTGAGCACATAAGCAATATTTTAAGTCTTCATTCCAGAAACAGAACATTTATGGGTTATGGAGGTAGCAGGTGGGGCAGATGAAATAGAGAGCGGGATTGGCTGGACCTCCCTAAGATTCTAGGCTAACACTCCAGCCTATTGAGATGAGACAACAACAACAACAAAAACAACTTGGATTTATCTAGCGCCCTCCATGCCGGACGGTGTCTCAGAGCGCTTAAAGTCTGTGACATCAGTTGCTACAACTAATGTAAGAATTATTGGTTGTGATCGTTCTGTTAAGCACTCTGGGATATGAAGGGCATTACAGTATATAAATGCGAATTGTTGTTAGCTTCTGAAGATCCGGAACAAGGATTCCTGAAAGCTAAATTCTCAAATACAGATTAACAAATTTCTCCTCAACATACAATATATCGTTGAATAAAAGCTTCAGCTAAAATAATAACTGCAAATAATAATAATACATGCATTTGATAAAGTACTTTTCACGTCTTCTAGATGTCTCAAAGCGCTTCACAGAATATACTGTCAAATAAATTGAGTGTATATTTGTGAGCTGAATTGGCACTTGGGGTTGTCGAGTAGCGTTCCAATGAACATTTATATAAGTCAAGGCTAGTCTATGTTTGATTGGTTGTGGGTTTTCCATTGTTTCTTAATTGAATATTTCTTGATTTATGGCATGAATTAAGAAATATTCAATCATGATATTTATTCTGTTCACTGACCATAAAGGTTGGCCACCACTAATGTACACAGTATCTCTGTAAGATCCCTTAAGGCGTTCCAGTTTGTCTAATCATCTTGGAGGAAATGATTAGACAAGCTCTAGTCCTAATCAGGTAGAATCCTGTAGCGCAGTGGTTAGAGCACTCGCCTTACAAACAAGGGACCTGGGTTTCATTTCAGGCAGGGTGAAACCTTGGGAAAATTTCCTTACTGCACATGCCTGATAATAATCCTTCAAAAAATGTTTATAAATTGATCATTTCAATCCACAAGTGTTTGTGGGACACTGTTGCGCGAAATTGGCTGCTGTATTTTGCTCACAAAATATACAGTCAATTCGCTTTACAGTATATTTTGTGAAGCACTTTGAGTTGTCTAGAAGATGTGAAAAGTGCTATATCAAATGCAAGGATTATTCTTATTTTATCATCATTTCTTATAGCTCATTCCTCTGATATTGGGATCAGCACATTCTTAAGTCAATGAAACCATTCTTTTGTGAGGCAATTTCAGAAGAGCAATTGTTAGTTGAAGGAAAATGCGGAAAAGAAAGCTTGGGTGGGGGGGGACATGACAGAGAAGAAACAGCTAAACACATGAGAAAAGTAGATTTTTTATCAAAATGTACCTGTTTGACTGGGCGTCCAGTGATCTTTGTCTTCACCTCCCACTGCCCTCCCGGCTCCCACCCTCATCTCAGTGTCCATCCATCACAGTGACACACTTTGCGATGTCCTCCCGACATGAAGGCACTATATATAAACAGTTGTATTGTACCTAGTTCTATGAAACATGTGCTTGACGGAGTCTCTCTAGATATGGGAGCAGTATTCACATTGGATGAACTTCAGTTCCATAAGGATAAGAGCTATCGATGAGAAAATACATATGTAGCATGAAAAAGGAATGGAATTGTTAGAATTCCAATTTAGGAACAAGACACAGTAACTAAAAATAGCCTTTATTTTCAAACTTCTGTCCCTTTAACAGTTGACTAGAGAATTCAGGACACTCAGCAATAGAGTATCATATGGAATCTGCTCTTGCCAGTATTCTTATAGTCTTCAGAAACTTCTCTCCTGCTGTATGCTAGATTAATTTGAGATTAATGAACCAGAAGTGCATGAACTGACTATAAAATTGCACATTCTTTATACCGTTCACCTCAAATTGTTGTTGCCAAAATTTCCTGCAGCATTACTCATGAATAATCGCTTGGCTTCAGACAGACACAACCTTCTCCGAGTGATTATTTATGGATGGTAATGAAGGTCACTTCAGAGTCGAAGATTTAATATGATTGTCTGCTTCCAACCAACGGTGGGGCCCGCAATGAAAGATGAGGCAATGTTATTGGTAAGCAAGTGTACAGCAGGTGGGACCACATGCTATTCTAACTTATTAAAATCACTCTGGTTCATACTGCTCCCCAAACAGAAGGCAGCATTTTAATATCTTGATAGCTTATATTGTTAAGTTTTATTCATTATTTTGCGGGAGGATTAAGAGATGATTATTAGGCAACATTTCACGTTGACTTTCTCATTTTATATTGTATTTATTAGGCTCATACTAACAGCAAGGTTTTATAGAAAGAATACCGTGCGTTGTTGTAGGTATTAACAGTAATGTAATCTGTTCCACATAAAGAATTTTCGCAATGTACTGTCAGCAAGATTGTGTAACACAGCGAAGAGAGATGGTGCAGCACATTCATAGCTTACAATATCACAGAGTAAGCAATCTAAAATTGACTTGCTCTGCAGTCTCTGGCACTATGTGTTATAGAAGTTCTTTATCTCAATTAAAACCTCGATAAATGTACTGGTTGATAAATTCATGGCCAGTTACTTCCTAGCAAATGCTGAGTGAAATTAAAAACAATCTCTTATTTTGGCCAAATGAAAAAAAAATACTCTCAGCTTTTAAAATGGCAAGCTGATGTGAAAACTGACAGTGAATTTAATCATTATTACTGAGATATCATCATACTGTCATTCACTCTGCTCCTGTCAAATGTCTCTCTCAATTGATGTCTGGCTGTGAGATTACCCTCCAATTTAGCAATGCTTGATCCAAAACTTTTGCAGCAATCATTGAGCTGGTCAGTGAAGCATTGTACCTGCTATCTTCTGGCTCATGCCTTTTCATTGCAGTTTCAAGAACATTGACTTATCTCAACGTCTAGTGCATATTTTTGACTCCATTTCTTTGGTCATTCTTAAGAGCATTAAAAAAAAACGACGAGAAAGGAAAATCAGCCCAGAATGTCCATTCCTCCTACTGATCACCTGAACCCTGACTTGTTCCTGGTACCTGCCACTCACCGGCCAAGCTATCAGCCTTGCTCAGTTGTAGCACCCTCGCTTCCGAATCAGACAGTTAGGGGTTCAAGCCCTACATTCAGACGTTGAACTCAAGCATCTTGCCTGACCTTCTAGTGCAGTTCTAGGGATGCGTTGCATTGTTGGAGGTGCCGCCCTTCAGGTGAAGGTCTTCTGGTTTAGTGAAATGTTAAATCAAGGTCCCACCTGCCTGTTCAGGTAGAGATTAAAGATCTCATGCCACGATATCAAAGGAAAAGGGAATTTGCCCTAAGTGCCCTGGCTAACAATATCCCCAAATGAAACAAATGGTTATTCACATCATGGCTATTTGTGGTCATTGCTGTACACAAATTGGTTGCTTTGATTGCCTAGAAAATATACAGTCACTACAGTAAATCCCATGAAGAGCTTTGAGATGTCCTCCTGACATGGAAGACGCTATATGAAATGCAAGGTTATTATTATTAGGTCTACCTAGTGACGGCTCAAACCACGCCAGACATTGCTTTCAAAGGTAAGCTATGCAGTTTTAGTTGAGTAAACATATACTCTATGGTCCCCAAGCTTTGGCTATTGCCAATACTATTTCTACACCTAATACTCTCTGGAATTAGGAAAGTAGAGTGCGTTACTTCAGGGAGAGTGTGTGGGTATACCCATAAAATTGTCCTGAAATGGCGCAAGAAAACAGGGAGTAAACAAATGGAAGTGTATCAAGGGTTAACGCTGTTGGACGCATAACCACCAGCTCTACAAACGTAATAGAAATGAATCTTAATATTTCTTTGTCTACATCACAGCACGAAAGATGAAAAATGCAGCAGAATACAATATAATGGAATTAAAATCCCATTTTTTTCTGATATCAATTCTCTTTGCTTGTGCAAGCAGAATATTTTAATACTTCTGTGCATCTGGGAGCCCTGATTAATTATACCTGAAAATCAGTGATGTTTCCTGCCATCTGGTGCCTCTATAGTTTATAATCTCTGTGAAGCTCCAATGATTTAGTGAGAAGTCTCCTATATTTTCGAATCTTGTTCTGGTTGATCTATATGAATGTTTATCTACATTTCGCAACTGATCCCCCCCAAAAATGACACCATTGTTATTTTACCTCCCACTCCAGCAAAAAGTTAAATAGTCTCTGGAAGTCTCTAGAGAACATCATTCTGCCACATATTGATGAAAAACCCACACTTTAGGCCTCATCAATCCTTTCATTTAAACCAAATCTGATTTGCTTCTTGTTTAAACAATAAAAGTGTGGGATGTTAACCGGCTTTCGAGGCACTAGATTTGTTGACACGACACTGGCTTCCAGCGTTCGGAGATAAAGTGTGTCAGAAATGCAATGTTTATTTCAATGACAGCATCTCAGCCGTTGAGGAGGCAGCTTCCACCAAGACAACCTCAGGCGGCCGAAACACCATGACAAACGCATTTCGGTTCATCCATTAATGAGCGGAATTGTAAAGTACCATGATGACAAAACAACCAATTCCCAGATGAGGCGCAGTCACACGTTGGTTACAGTCTTAACTGGAGCCACATTCTTGGAGAGGGTCAGCCCTAGTGTGCAGAGGAGAGGAATGGCTTAAAGTCAATGCTTTCTCCTAGACACAGACTAGGCTGAGACGTCCAAAACAAACCGCTACTTTTCATGTTATAATATATAACACCCGGGACGCTATCCCGGGTGAAGAATGCTATATAAATACAAGTACATAAATACAATATAAATACAACGCTATATAAATACAAGTTGTTATTGTCATGATAAAGTATTAATATTACTTTGGAGTAGAATGATAGTAGAACAAGAGAACATAGGTTTAGAGTTGCAAAGCACTATTCCAGGACAGATACCAGACAGATACCTGCATGAATAGAAACCTCATTCATTAGCTTTTCTATACTCAGAGCGTAATTCAATGACCGGAACAGGGTTCGAGGGAAGGTGATAAGAGTCCAGGATACTTGACTCAGTTAAAGAGCAGCTTGATGCCATGATGGGGGAATGGTAAAGTGGGTGTACTGGAGAGATGAGCTGAAAGGCATTCTTCATCCAGACAAATCTTGTGATCCTAAGATAGGACATGTATTGCACAGTAAGAAAAGCTGAAGTTGCAAATAATATGTATTTCAGAGCTGTTCCTGCAGAGAAATGTAAGCAATAATTTATTACGCAACGTGATAAATATGAAAGTAATAAGATTATAGAAATTAAAATGAACATACATAATAATGATGATAACCCCATACCACGATGGGAGCAGTTATTGAACAACAGGAGTTATTTTTATGGGCCAAATCTGCTTGTCTCAATCATTCTGTTCCTTTCTACATTAACCAACCCATTGGGCTAATACTATCAATAAATGGATTTTGATCTAAATGTTAACTTGCCACTCTTTAATTGTGCTTGAAGTACAGGGTCAGTTGCACAAAGACCAAATGAAAGAAAATATATGCAGTGAGCTGTAAAACTGATCAGGGATGTCATAGAGTAGCTTTGTGACTGTAAACATATCCTTTGGAAAGTGAGACATATAAACACATCAAAGGTAGCCAAAGGAGCACATTACTGGAAGGATATGGAGCATATAAGCAAATACAGAAAGGATAAACTGACAGTCTCTGCTTTTAATGGATGAGTGTGCTGATTGAATGCACTAATCTGTGAGGTTGACCTGCAGGATTGCCTGTGAAACAGATATTGGGCCGCAATCATGGTAGCAGGCAGCCCAGGCAGATTCTTAATCTTACAGAAAACAATTGTATGGAATGAATTGAATACAACATAACGTACTGGGGTCTAATTTGCTGTATTTCTTAATGGGATCCTTCAACAAACTGTTTTTGTTGAACTAAGTAAATATCCTGCTAATTTGCAAACCGCAAAGCCAAAAGAAAGGGTTTGTCATAGAATTACATAGAATATTGCAGTATGCAAACAAGCTATTCAGTTGGTCTAGTCTGTGCCAGTGTTTATACTACACACGAGTCTCCATCACTCCTTGTCTTATCTCCCATAGCCCTCTATTCCACTCTCTCTCTCTGTATGCAGTCTGTAGACATAAATCGCTAATTTCAATTGAAGTGTTAATTAACCATGTGTTTACAATTTTCACTCCACTATTTCAAGTTTGGTCCCACTTTCTTATGGCCTTAGTTTTAATATTCTAATCATATTCCTTCACCTCATTTCCAGTTGGATTTAGCAGTTTCAAGCATCTCTGCGAAAGCCTCATTTCTTTGCAAAATCTGCAGCAAATGTGTCAACCATTCACAAGTTACAATGCAGTGATTTTATCGTAGGATGCAATAATTATACTGCATTTGATAAAGATAGGCTCTTTATCAAAGACACTTTGAGATGTCTCAAAGTGTTTCACAGGATATACTGTAAAGTGGATTGACAATGCTGTGTGCAATTGGCCTCTGCGTTTTGTCCACAAAATATATAAGCAATTCACTTTACAGTATATCATATATATACAGTACATGCACAGTATATGCGAAGCACTTTGAGATGTGTTGAAGATTTGATAAGGCGCTCTATTAAATGCAAGGATTAGAATTATTATTATATAAAGTGGATTGACTGTATAGATGAATGCAGCAGCCAATTTGCACAGAACAATGTCCCGCAAACAGCCATGAAGTGAATGAACTATTTTCTTTGGAGGATTTGTTGAGAAACTTACTTCTCTTTTCGAATAGTGCGATGACATTCTTAATGAACGGACAGACGGATCCTCGGTTTAACGTCTCATCTGAAGAGCTTCACCTCTGACAATGCAACACATCACCAGCACTGCAGTAGAAAATGTGTCCCATTTCAAACTTGCTTTTCAAAGAAACCCCATTGTATTATTTTGAGAGCCAGTTACTTGCCCCTGTCATAATTGCTCCAGGCTCACAGCCACTCTTTGTGCTGGTTAACAGATAGTGTCTGTGTAAGAGATCTACTGCACCACAGTCTGTCCATTCCTCGGGCGCAGAATAAATGTTGCTAGTAACCTCTGTGAAAGATGAGATTCTTGATATCGTGAATGTTTTGTCGCCAAAACCCCAGAGACAGTAGATTTTTCTCGTGAACAAAAGTTCAACAAACTCAGAGAAAGTTCTTAAGCTTTTTCAGAACATACAATGCACGGAGCTCTGGTGATACATGAAAAGCTACCTTTATATTAAAGCCCCCTGCTTTAGAAACTCATTAGTATAAATCCATGGCTGTTCCTGGTCAGTTACTTAAGGGGGATTCCTAAAGGCACATTACAGTACTGCACTTTGTGGTCTCATGGCAATGTTTGGATCGACAGGGAAGAATGTGAAAATACATCTCCGCGAGACAATTGAATTCCATTATAATCGACAATGGAATTCCATTATAATACTGCATATACACACTTGCCTGACAAACAATTTAGTGTCGTAAAAGAAGATTTATTTGTTTTGCTGATGTGTTGCTTGAGCTGTCTAAAGACGCTTGCTGATTGCACATAATTGCAATGTGTACCTGGACCACCTGATGCGTTTGCAATTATAATTTCCATTTCAAACTCTGAACTTGGCAGCAGGTTTTCTGAGCACTGGGTACCTGTTAATATTGGGCCCCTAATTATGAAGGAACATAGAGGAGTACATTGACCTTTCTGTCTCATAAAACTTCAAAAGGTAGAGGAATAAGTCATTTCGAACAGATTATGAGTCAGACTACTGGCCTTTAACATCTTTAATGACTGTGATGTTTACGTGGTGCTTTTTTTTAAAAAAGGAATTGATGTGCAAATCTTCACGTTATCCATCTCAGAATCTTCTCTTCCTTCCTCCAGCTCTTAAAAGAGCCAACACAGTGGCTAAAGTGATAAAGTGAATGGCCTTCTGAATGGCCCTCCATGTTGGCCTCTCCAACTCTTTCTTCCACAAGCTGCAGATCATCCAAAACCCTGCAGCTCGTGTCCACTCCTGCACCAGGTTCCCTGACCCTCAGTCCCACCCTTGCCCGGCTCCAATGGCTGCGCATTACTCACAGGATAGAATTCAAGATCCTCGTCTTCACTTTCAAGGCCCTCCACGGCCTTGCCCCCTCCTACCTCTATGACCTGCTGACCCGCTATCAACCTATCCTCTCCGTCCATTCAGCAGACTCCGGCCTGCTCCGTGTCTCCCACCCGATCCGCCCTACCATCGGTGGCTGGGATTTCAGCCTCTCTGCCCCCACGCTTTGGAACTCCATCCCACAATCTCTTCACCTTTCTCCCTCCCTTGCCTTCTTCAAGGCTGGACTCGACCTTCCTTTTTGACCATGATTTTAGCTGCCATCCTACCTCTCTGCCCCTCCTCACCCCATGCCTAGGTGCTGATCCCTGACTGTTCAGCACCTCGGACATCCTCCTGGCTCGAAAGGCACTCTACAAATGTCATTTTGCTGTTGTTGTTCTATGGTAAATCTCTGTGGTCTAATTGTCTATTTGGTGAGGCTAAATACGGATTGAGATCAGATAACTGCTTTGCCTAAGGTTTCCATAATAGCTGTAAGACTGATCCTGACCTTTCCAGGCTCATCCCTCAACCCTCTCCCCCCACAATCATCTGGCATTTATATCCTTAAACTCCTCCATTACTGAAAAAAAAACTTGAACTCCACGAAAGGCAACTTATCTCCCTCACGAATACTCCAGCCTCTGGTCTGAATATAAAATTGAGCAATTCTTTATCTCAGTTGTCTTCCCCGCTTTCCTGCCTATTCCCCAGGAGTGTTATTTTTCTTTCTCGTGTCTTCATTTGTCTGCTTGTCTGACTCCAAACTGAAGCTAACTTGGTAGTACTATCACGACATTAACATCTCTTTCAACCATTTCACAATCTGTTAATGATCCATCAGCTGCCTCCGTGTGAATGTAGTTAATGGGTTGGATTTCCCGAAATCATCCGAATGGGTTTGTTTTTGTGACTGTAGTTGAAAAGGAAGGTTTTCAGGCGGGACTTGGAAAAAGGGGAGAGGGAGAATATTCCATAGTTTCGGGGGCATAGTGGCTAAATGTACAACCTCTAGTGGTGGATCGGAGGGCATGGGAGACAAGCAGGAGACCAGTGCTAGTCGAGCGGAGGCACTGGGTGGAGGTTTGGGGAGTGAGGAGGTCAGAGAGGTAGGGGGATGCCAGACTTTGCATATTGCTTTAACGACATAAGTGGCAATTGAATACGGAGGATGCAAGTATAAAAGGATTCTAGGAAGAGTGACTTGCAGATTTTGGAAAGACGTTGACTTGTAGAGGTCAAATAAAGTACTGAGTGAATATACATTGTGTTTTGGATTAAATCACATTATACCAGGGATTGAGGGAGTTGCAGAGTGTAATGACTGTCTATTTTTGAAGGACATTCAAATTGCCAATAGCCACATCTCACAACAACAACAATTTACATTTGTATAGCGCCCTTCAAATGGGGTTGTTTTCCCAGAGCGCTTATACAATCATGAAGTGAATGTCCATTTTTATCTGGGAGACTGGACACTGGGAGAAGTTTCCTTCTCTCTTTGAAGAGTCCAAACCGACAGATAGGACCTTGGTTCAACCTCTCATCCAAAAAAAAGCAACTGGAATGTCAACCTAGATCGGGAGTTCAATGCCATAACCTTGTGACTGAAAGACCAAGGGAGCTATCAGATGATTCTCAGTTTGCCGGGAGTTATGGCTTTCAATGTCTTACATGCAGAATTCTCCCCAGAGATCTTGAAGCTTCTGTATACACTTAACATCTTTTGCTGTGTGAGGTTAACATTTGCCCTCAAATCAACTCTTCTGCATATTGGCTTAAATCTGGACCTATCTCACATCAGAAGGTTGACGACTAAGCAAATCTACCAACTTGTATTTACAAACAATAAAAGCTAACAGTATTTGAGGCACAAAACATTAAAGTATCCAAATGAAAGACCTTCATGGATAATTTATCTGTAAAGTAACAGTTCCATGCTTTGTCCTTCTCAAATAGTTGCAGCCTTTAAATTGAATTTGTTTTTGAACACACTGAAAGAGCGTTGTTTTTTTCACAGCTTATCACTCAATAGATTTGCAACAAGCAGACCGTATAAAGTTTGTTCTCTCAAATAGAAGGGCGTGCTGAAAGACTGCTCCTCAGTCAGTTCAAAACAGAATATGTCCACTGGAAAATTAACTGGGAGTTATTTGATCAAAGAGCAGTAGTAATGTGTCAGTTTGGTTCAGTTGTCAGCACTGGCCTTTGAGTCAGAGGTGCTATCTTTTGGATGAGACATTAAACCAAAGACCCATCTAAAGTTCCCATGACATATTCAAAAAGAGAATTTCTCCTGGTGCCCAGCCAACAACCCCCCCCACCAATAAAATTGGTCATTCACTTCATGGCTGTTTTGTGGAGCATTGTTATGCACAAATTGGCTGCTGTTTTTGCTCACAAAACAGTCATTACATTTCACAGTATATCCTGCTCAACACTTTGGGACATTCTTCTGATGCGAAAGGCATTATATCAAATATAAGGATGTTAATTCTGTAGTGTTTACATGCTGCTTTCTCCCAAATAACCCAAAATAACCATGCCTGCTCAGCACCTAGCTGTCCTTCTGGACCACCATCTGTGAGGCTGTCTCCACAGTTACAAATGATCGCGCCTGGAGTGTAATGTTCCTCAAATAATATTCCTTATTTGCATCGGATTCTTCAACTCAATGTGTAATTCTTACCTGAGATTCAGTGGCCTGATCAGGTGGATGGGGAATTCTAGAGTGAAGCTTATTCCTTAGTTTAACGGATTTGTGACTTTTATTTAAACAAAGTCAGAAGTCCTACTTTGCTTAGTCATCACATCTCTTTAGTGCAATAATAATCCTTGCATTTGGTTTAAAGCCTGTAGCACTGAAACAGCTTGAGAGACAATTACTTCCAGGTGAAGTGACTGTTTCGCAAGCAAACACAGCAGCCAATTTTGCTCAGCAGGTCACACAAACAACAATTAAGTGAATGATCAATTTATCTGGAGGAATATTGGCCGAGACACTAGGGAACATCTCCTTCTCTCTTCGAATAGTATCATTGGATCTTCTACATACACTTCAGTAGGCATAAACGGACTTTACATGAACATCTAATAGTGCAATGCTCTCCAAACACTACATTTGAACGTCAGCTTTGGCTGTGAGCTCAATGTCTGAATGCAGTTTGAACTCACAGTACTGGTCACATCTTCTAGATGTCTCAATGCACTTCAGAGAACATATTGCAAAGTGAATTGACTGTATAATTGTGGGCAAAATAATAACAATAATATATTAATATTACAAGCTGAAAATTGAAGAATTGGAACATGGTGTGTTGTGTGAGTCCTCAATCTGGCCATGAAGCCAGCTTCCACATTACCAAGCCTTGTGTTATATGTATTCAAACTCAAACTCATTTGATTAAACATGGTTTAAAAAGCTTCAGTATAAGATCTCAGAATTTTTGTTTCACATTTCCTTTAATTATTTTCGTGGTTTCCAGTGTACATTGTAAAAACAGCTTTATATGTAATGAATTCATATTCTCAGGAGACTGAGTTTGGATTTACCCAAGGCAAATTCATTTTGAAGTCTAACAAGCTGTTACAATATCATCACTTCAGACTTGGATTCTGAATCCCACTAGTGAAATTATTGGATCCTGCTATTAAAAGTTACAACGTGACAGACTGTGTCTTTGCTCACCTCTAAATTCCTCCACTTTCTTGCTTTCTGTCCACAGTAACATTGTGTTTTGCCCACAAAATATACAGTCAATTAACATCACAGTATATTCTGTGAAGCGCTTTGGGATGTCTTGAAAACATGATAAGGCGCTTATCAAATGCAAAGAATATTATTATTAGTATTATTGTTAAGATCATTTGGAATTTTAATTGCTTCAATACTCTCAGGGCAGTACAATACAGACACAAAATGCTCTTATGTCTCTAATGTTTGTTGAATCATAACAAAAACAAAAACAGTGCAGGAAAGAATGTTTTCTAAAGCAGAAAATTATCATAAGGGAATTGAAAGGGAAAAAAAAATGGCAGGGCTGTGAGGTAAGAGTGAGGGCGTGGGACCAATGGGATCGTTCTTTCAAAGAGCTGGCACAGACATGATGGGCTGAATGACCTCCCTCTATGCTGTAGGTTTCTATGAAAATAATACAGGTACTGTAATATTCTACATATTACTACATTGCGATATTAAAATCTCTTTTGAGTCAAGGAGAGTATCATCATTAATATCTGCTTTTGCAAGCTTCTTAAGTTAAGTTGTTTTAAAAAAATTTGATTTTCATCCCAGTGATGTGAAAGAAATGCAGTATTTACCAAAAAAATGGTTGGGATAGCTGTATTTGCTTGCAGACCACTCAAACATAATGATGGTGATCATGCGATTCATGTCAAAACAGGCATTGCTTTTGCGAAAACATCAGTTCACTGCTGGTGTGCAAAGTCTTAGAGATGTTCAGCTGTTCTCTGTTCATGACGTACCTGCCAAATGTCTAGAAAAGAGATCCAAATTAAAGATACGGTTATTGCATCTATCGTAAAACACGCAGGGCACTTCACATTCCAACAACAACTGAGTGAAAACATTTTGCCCACGGTTTGCTCACCTTTTGTTTTTCTTCTGACTGTCAGTCAATCCTTTACACTATATCCGTAATAAGGTGCTATATCAAATGCGAGGATTATAATTATTATAGCTGGCATGGTCACTGACTCCCAACCAGTGGAAATAGTTTCTCCCGGTTTATTCTATTTCATCCCCGTCATACTGTCAAAACCCGTCATACTTTTGTACACCTCTATAGCCTTCTCTCATGATTGTGGAATCCTGTGGCTCAGTGGTTAGAGCGCACACCTTACAAGCGAGAGATCTGGGTTCAATTCCAGGCAGGACAAAACCTTGGCCAAGTTTCCTTACTCCGCACGCCTAATAATAATCTCTCAAAAGAAAATAATAAATTGGTCTTTTCAATCCACGACTGTTTGTGGGACACTGCTGTGTGCAATTGGCTGCCGCGTTTCGCCCACAAATATACAGTCAATTCACTTTACAGTATATTCTGTGAAGCGCTTTGAGATACATAGAAGACGTGAAAAAGGGCGACATCAAATGCAAGGATTCTTATTCTTATGAATCTCAGTTCCAATGCAAATAGATCCAGTTTCTCCCATCTATCCTTAGAACTGTAGCTGCTCAGCCCTGGTACTATTCTCATAAATCTCTGCTGCTCCTGGTTCCTTTTAAGAGTTGCAGGAACAAGCTTTCAAACTAAATTTGGATGTTTCTACAATTCTGTGTAATGCTAAACTTTAAGACAAAATGATCTGAACGGCAAAGACTAAGAAGAATGTCAGCCTTATATTATTTTCTTGTTCACCTTTTCTTGTTTCTCTACCATACCAGCATGTCTACAGCTTAGGAGAAGCATAATTTGTAGGGAGAAATTAATCCTAATAATATACTTTACATCTGGTGTAGTAGTTTTCAAATCGGAAAGACCCTCTCACAGTATGTCACAAGATAGTGCAAAGTGAAGTAAATATGTGTGTTGTAGCGAATGAGGCAGCCAATTTACACTCAGCAATGGCCCCAAAACAGCCATAAAGTGAATAGCTAATTTGATTTAGGTGTTTGTTGCCCAGGTCACTGCAGAAACTCCCTTCGCCTTTCAAATAGTGCCATGAGATCTTTAAAATCTACCTGAACAGGAGATAGGACCTGGGTTTAATGTTTCACCTGAAGGACTTCACTTCCAACAATGCTGCACTATCCCAGCATTGCAGGAGACACTAGAGAAGTGGGGATTGTTCTTCTTAGAGCAGAGAAGGTTACAGGGAGATTTAATAGAGTTCAAGATTATGAGGGGGTTTGTTAGAAGAGAAAGGGAGAAGTTGTTTCGTTGTTTCCTCTGACAAGTAGGTCAGTAACCAGGGTATGTAGGTTTAAGATAATTGGCAAAACAAACAGAGGGGAGATTAGGAGATTTTTTAAAATATATACAGTATACACACAACACACACACACACACACACACGTAAGTATGGAATGCATTGCCTGGAAGGGTGGTGGAAACAGATTCAATAACAACTTTCAAAAAGGAATTACATAGGTATTTGAAAATGAAAAATTTGCACGGATACAGGGAGTGGGACTGGTTGGTTAGCTTTTCCAAAGACCTGGCATGGGCAATAATGGGCCAAATAGTCTCATTCTGTGCTGTAATGTTCTATGATTCAATTTTGAAGTTGTTTTTCTGTAGTTACAAGATCCTACAGACAAAGTTCTTCAAAATTAGTTTCAAAATTGGGCTATATTTAACAATTTTACAAATCCTGGACATTGGAAATGTTACATAAATACAACAAGAACAACAACAATTTACATTTATAGAGCGCCTTTCACGTCGGGAGGACGTCCCAAGGCGCTAAACAAGAGGCGTGTGACCCGAGCTGGGAGGGGAGTGTTTGGGAAGGGGTGAAACACGAAGGGGAGGTAAAAGAGTTCGGGGTGGAACAAAAGGCACGATCGAAGAGGAAAGTCTTCAAATCGGCCTTGAAAGAGGAAAGGGAAGAGGCGAAACGGAGGGATTGAGGGATGGCATTCCATAAGGTGGGAGCGGAGAAACTCAAGGCCCGGCCTCCGATGGTGGGGCGGTTTGGGCGGGGGGCTTGGAGCAGGCCAAGTCCTGTTGAACGGGTGGGCGTGTAGGGGGAGAGTAGATCGGTTAGGTAGGATGGGGCAAGGCCGTGTAAGGCCTTGTAGGTGAGGACGAGGATCTTAAATTCGATCCTCTGGAGGATGGGGAGCCAGTGGAGACGGGCGAGGGTGGGGGTTATGTGGTCACGGAGGCGGGTGCGGGATAGTACACGGGCTGCAGAGTTTTGGATGGCCTGCAGCCTATGAATGGAGGAATTGGGGAGGCCGACGAGGAGAGAATTCCCGTAATCCAGCCGTGAGGTGATGTACGCGTGCACGAGTGTTTCGGCAGTGCGGGGGGTAAGATAGTTGCGGAGCCTGGCAATGTTGCGCAGATGGAAATAGGCGGTGCCAGTCAAGGCGTGGATGTGGGGGAGGAAGGAAAGTTTTTGATCGAACATGATGTCGAGGTTCCTGATTGGCTTTGTGAGGTGGAGAGTGCAACCTTGGATGTTGAGGCTGGCAGCGCCCTATGTGCGGAGGCGCTGGCTTGAGCCAATCAGGAGGGCCTCGGTCTTATTCACGTTCAATTGCAAAAAGTTGTCTCTCGTCCACGATTCGATGTCGGACAGACATGCTGTCAGAACATCGATCGTCTGGGGGTTGAGGGATGAGGCAGAAAGGTACAACTGGGTGTCATCCGCAAACATGTGGAAATTTACCCCATGTCTGCGGATGACGTCGCCCAGGGGGAGCGTGTAAAGGGTGAAAAGAAGGGGACCGAGGACAGAGCCCTGAGGGACGCCGTGGGAAACTGTGCGGGGGTTTGAGGAAAAGCCATTGGAAGAAACAAAATGTAAACGATGGGTCAAATAAGAATGGAACCAGTCAAGGACTGTGCCTTGAAGGTTGAGGTGGGAGGAAAGACGTTGAAGGAGGATGGTGTGATCGACTGTGTCGAACGCAGCAGACAGGTCAAGGAGGACGAGGAGGCAGAGGGAGCCCTGGTCACAGGCGGTTAGGATGTCATTTGTGACCTTAACCAGGGCAGTTTCCGTGCTGTGAGCCGGGCGGAAACCTGATTGGAGGGGTTCAAGGAGTGAGTGATTTGAAAGGAAAGAGCAGAGCTGGGAGGCAACCACTCTTTCAAGGACCTTGGATAGAAACGGGAGGTTGGAGATGGGTCGATAACTTGATGGTTGCGACGCATCAAGGGAGGGTTTCTTCAGGATAGGGGTGATGGTGGCTGTTTTAAGGGAGGTAGGGACGGTTCCTGAGGAGAGGGAAAGGTTCATGGTGTCAGAAATGAGCGGGGCTAACAAATGGAGCTGGGTGCGGAGGAGGGGGGTGGGGATGGGGTCCAATGAGCATGTGGTGGGTTTCATGGAGGTGATTGTTTTTGTGATTGAAAGCGGGGTGGTGGGGTTGAAAGTGTGAAATGGGGGGTGAGTATGGGTTGAGGTAACTGATGAGGGCGCGGAGGTGGAGGAGTGGTGGGGGGAGGAAACCGGGAAATCCAGCATCTCCTCACAACGAACGTTTGAGGAGAGGATCTGCGAGGTGAGGCGGGGGGGGGGGGGCGGAGGAGCTGGTTGGTGGTGGCGAAGAGGAGGCGGTGGTTGTCCTTCGCTTCCAGGATTATCCTGGAGTAGAAGGCTGATTTGGCGGTGGCTATGGCAGAGCGGTAAAATTTGATGCGGTCCAGCCAGATTTGCCGGTGGACCGTGAGGCCAGATTTGAGCCAGGTGCGTTCAGCTGCTCTCACTTGGCTTTTGAGGGAACGGAGGTGAGATGTGTACCACGGTGATGATCGGGAATGGGAGACGGTTTTGGAGGTGAGGGGGGCCAGGGTGTCAAGGGTAGTGGATAAAATAAAGTAAATGTAGAATCAGATCGAATTTCTTCCAATTGTATATTAACTAAGATATGGATTGAGGTTCGCTAGTGAAGAAATTCTGTTGCTACAACTAATGGATGACCTACAATAGAATAATTGTTGTAGCACAATAATATTCAGACACATTTTGCACGTACCTACAGAATCATGGACTGCAATACACCTACTTAAATATTATAAGTTCATTTCAAAACCAAGATGATGTGTGCCAGCAAGTATTGCTCAGGGCCATCTTTCCCAAAGTAGGTATTATCTGCAAACACATTAATGATATAGTCCATTCAACTCAGTATGCCATGCTCGGCTTGGATCGTTAAAACTATAATTGTATTACCTCAAGCAGTCTGTCATGGAAGACCGTGTCAATGAAACCAGTTATTATGAGCTACTCCTATTATTAACATACTCAGGTACACTTTCATACCTGTCATCATAAACAAGCTACAATGCCTAAGGTAACAAAAATTTGTATATTTAAACAGGGCGGAACCCAAACCCACATAAAGCATAAACATCAACATATCATCAGCTATAAATTGTTGTAGCTCTTGGCTGTGTAGAGAACTAGATTCATTCTGAGATTGTTGATTCCTGTGTAATGATAGATCAGGCTGTAATGTTAGTGAAACCAGCAGAGATCTCGGAGATGTTGGAAGCCGGTCTGAAAGTACAGTACAGATGGTATACCCTTAGATTAAGTTTTAATGTCTCTTTTGAATACATTTTTTGATGTGGTGAAAAGATAACATTTAGTGGAATTCTGCAAATATCAGCATTTCCTTTTCTAATTTTTTACATGATTCTTTTCCTCTTCCTTCTAAGGTTCTTTTTACGGACCTACGTTGGATCAGTGAGTGGCTGGATTCCAGACTTAGCGAAAGTATATACCACTGGGAGGCATACATCCTGGCTCCAAGGTGACATGTTTAAAATGGAATGTCGGAAACAAGTCATGCCTCTGTGGCAATCACTATAGTTCCTGATCCAGGCAGGTACCCAGGCACCCAGGATGCCAACACAGCCTGGCCTGATGACAACACAGCCTGGCTCATCAGCAAGACGTGGAGGGACAGACCAGTTACTGGGGGCAGGGAATCATCCCACTCAGCCCCTGTTAACCCTGCAAGCCACAGCCCTAATAGGTAGGGTAGTCCTACCTGGACAAGCATTGGGACAGCTTCCCCAGAGAATGCTTTCAATAACAAGCTATGCCATTTTAGCTGGTTAGACTCCAGCAGTACCCCCAAAGCACACTCTTGGATCTCCAAGCCTTGCTGCTTGCCAAAATGTGCCTCATACTCTCCACAGTTGGGTAAGCAGGACGTGTCTCTCCTGGGAAAGAGTGTACCTTCCATTCCAATAGGTGGGATGCATGGAACTCTCAATTTGGTTTGGATGCCGGTAAGGCTAGCTTGGGTTTCTGCATGTGTCAGAAAACCAGCTGACCAAAACAAAACACATGCAATAGAGACCCAGGATAATTTTGCCTCCAGGTTGGCGGGTGGGGGAGACACCTGCTCTCTGGTTTCACCTGAAGATCCCCAAATACTATAAGAAAAAAACAACATTCTAATGACGTAAACTGTACCACCTTCTTCATACAATTTGAATATTTGGTGAATAAAATATTGATCTAAAAATATCAATGTGATGATTGCTGTTGAATTAGAATCATCAAGTCATTGTACTAGAATCTGCCAACCACAGATAGTAGAAGCTTTGTCGGTTTGCCAGATGAAAGGACTTTTTGACAGCAAGTAATGCACCATTGGGGAAGAAAAACCAGACAGATTAATTGTCGGCATTCAGTGCTGGAATAGTACTGAAGGAATCCTCAGCATCAATCTCACTCTGAACAAGATAGAGACAGCTGCCAGGAGGGAAAATTCCAATGTATTTTCTATGCTCGTTCAAGAGCTAAATTCAACCTAATCTAAAAAGGTAAACCAAACTAAACCACAAAGGCACTGAAATAGGTTCATTTATCAAACAAAGATCAATAACAAAAGAAGAGAGAACCCTGCATTTTTTTAAGTACCGCTAACAGGATACACTTGACATTAAAACAACACAAACAACAACAACAAATTACACTTATAAAGCGCCTTTCACGTCGGGAGGACGTCCCAAGGCGCTGCACAGGAGGCGTGTGACCCGAGCTGAGAGGGGAGTGTTTGGGAAGGGTTGAAACACGAAGGGGAGGTCGAAGAGTTCGGGGTGGAACAAAAGGCACGGTCGAAGAGGAAAGTCTTCAAACCGGCCTTGAAGGAGGAAAGGGAAGAAACGAGACGGAGGGATTGGAGGGATGGAATTCCATAGGGTCGGAGCAGAAAAACTGAAGGCCCGGCCTCCGATGGTGGGGTGGTTCGGGCGGGGGGCTTGGAGCAGGCCAAGACCTGCTGAACGGAGGGTCCGGGTGGGCTTATAGGGGGAGAGTAAATAGGATAAATAGGGTGGGGCAAGGCCGTGTAAGGCCTTGAAGGTGAGGACGAGGATCTTGAACTCAATCCTCTGGAGGATGGGGAGCCAGTGGAGACGGGCGAGGGTGGGGGTTATGTGGTCGCGGAGGCGGGTGCGGGATAGTACACGGGCTGCAGAGTTTTGGATGACCTGCAGCCTGTGAATGGAGGAACTGGGGAGGCCGACGAGGAGGTAGGGATGGTGCCTGAGGAGAGGGAAAAGTTGATGGTGTCAGAAATGAGCGGGGCCGAAAGGTGGAGCTGGGTGCGGAGGAGGAGGGTGGGGATGGGGTCCAATGAACACGTGGTGGGTTTCATGGAGGTGATTATTTTAGTGATTGAAGACGGGGAGGTGGGGATGAAAGTATGAAGGGGGGGTTTGGGTGAGGGTTGAAATAACGGATGGAGGGGCGGAGGTGGAGGAGTGGTGGGGGGAGGAAACCGCAGAGCGGATTCTCTCTATTTTGGACTCGAGGAAGTCCAACATCTCCTCACAACGTTCGTTTGAGGAGAGGATCTGCGAAGCGAGACGGGGGGGGGCGGAGGAGCTGGTTGGTGGTGGCGAAGAGGAGGCGGTGGGCACTGGGAGAAATTCCCCTCATCCTCCCCTCCAACTCCAAATATAAGGAGAGGATGAACTTCCTCACGTCAAAAATCAAATGCATTCACTCAGCTGTCTTCTTCTCTGTTACCTTCCTCGGCCTCCTCTCAACAACAACAACTTTGATTTATATAGTGCCCTCCACACCGGACGGTGTCTTAGAGCGTTTAAATAGCACTCTCACTCCCCTTCCACTCCTCTTACTTTAGTCAGAAAGTTGTGGGTTCAAGCCTCACATTGGCACTTGGAACTCATATTGTCCAAGGTAACACTCCATTGCAGAGTTGGGGATGTGCTGGTTTACTGGAAGTGATGCTTGAACTGTATTGAGCCTTGATCAGACCCCACCTGGAGTACTTTGGCATTGTAGGTTTGGACACCGCACCTCAGAAAGGATATATTGGCCCTGTACAGGGTACAGTGCCAGTATTATACCAGGGTTTAAAGGGTTAGACTATCAGGACGGGTTGCATAAACTTGGTCTGCATTCCTTTGAGTTTAGAAGGTTGTGGGATGATCTAACCAAGGATTTTAAAATAGTAAAGGGATTCAATAGGGTAGATACAGAGAAACTGTTTCCTCTGTGGGGAATCCAGAATAAGTGGTATAATCTTTAAATTAGGGCCAGGCCATTTAGGAGTGAAATCGGAAGGTATTTTTTCAGACAAAGGGTTGTGGAAATCTGGAATTTTCTCCCCCAAAAGGCTGCAGACAAAGCCAGTCAGGAACCTCGGCATCACGTTCGACCCCAAACTCTCCTTCCTCCCCCACATCCGCGCCCTGACTGGCACTGCCTATTTCCACCTGCGCAACATTGCCAGGCTCCGCAACTATCTCATCCCCCACGCTGCCGAAACACTCGTGCATGCATACATCACCTCACGGCTGGACTATGGGAACTCTCTCCTTGTCGGCCTCCCCAGCTCCTCCATTCACAGGCTGCAGGTCATCCAAAACTCTGCAGCCCGTGTATTATCCCGCACCCGCCTCCGCGGCCATATAACCCCCACCCTCGCCCGTCTCCACTGGCTCCCCATCCTCCAGAGGATCGAGTTCAAGATCCTCGTCCTCATCTTCAAGGCCTTACACGGCCTTGCCCCACCCTATCTTTCCGACCGACTTTCCCCCTATAAGCCCACCCGGACCCACCGTTCAGCAGGACTTGGCCTGCTCCAAGCCCCCCGCCCGAACCGCCCCACCATCGGAGGCCGGGCCATCAGTTTTTCCGCTCCCACCCTGTGGAATTCCATCCCCCAATCCCTCCCTTTCTTCTTTCAAGGCCGGTTTGAAGACCTTCCTTTTCGACCGTGCCTTCTGTTCCCCCCCGAATTCTTCGACCTCCCCCACGTTTCTTACCCCCTCCCGAACACTCCCCTCCCAGCTCGGGTCACACGCCTCTTGTGCAGTGCCTTGGGACGTCCTCCCGACGTGAAAGGCGCTCTATAAGTGCAATTTGTTGTTGTTGTTGTTGGATCTATTCAAATCTCCAAGGCTGAGGTGTTTATCTTACTGTTAGATCAGGGTGTCAAATGATATGGAGCAAGGGCAGGTAACTGGAGTCAAGGTATAGATCAGCCATCATCTTATAGAATGGCAGAATAGGCTCGAGGCACTGAATGGTTTCTTTATGTTCCTTTGATCTTCCGATGAGATTTTAACCTGAGTCTTTGTCTGCCTGTTCAGGTTATACATCCCATGGCATTATCAGAAATCAGAAAGGTGTTTCTCTTGTTATCCAGACCAACAATCTCCCAAATAAAATTGGTCATTGACATTATGGCTGTGGGAAATGGGTGTGCATAAATTGGCTGCTGTGTATGCCTACAAAATGCACAGTTACTGCACTTTACATATATCCTGTGAAGCGCTTTGGGACATCTTTCTGATGTAAAAGGATTTCAAATGCAAAGATTATTATTTTATAGGCAGAGCTGCTGTCTTTTACGAGACATTAACTTAATGGCTATTTATGTAATATCCCAGCTTGTGAAACAACATTGTGTTGGCTTCCAACAACGCAAACTATTAAAGCCATTATAATCAGTTGATGAGGGAATCAACAGAGGTTTACACAGTCACAAAGGCATGATATGTTGCTTTCAATACCATCGAATAATAAAACAAGATTGCAAAGAAAATAAATAATTACCGATAAAACTAACATTCAGCTTGAATCTATTCGCATGTTTAAAATAAGTGTCCCCAAAGATTCAACCAAAAAACAACACTGATATTCAACCATGCTATTTCCTCTTTTTTTAATTAACACTTTGTCAATTTCAAGTTAGTTTTGTCAATTTACAAGCACAAGCACATGTGAAGTTTGAAGATTACAAAGGAACAAGAGGTATAATTGTTTGAATTGCTTATTACAATAAAGTAGAAATACATTTAGTTTCATATAAAAAGCCAAGACATAATGATTGAAACTTACTGGATGCCTCTATACAAGGCATCATTGAAACACAAAGACACACAGAATCCCTAGTAGCTCATATTGATTTCTCCCAGGGAAGGAGTTTATCCTATGAAGAAAGCAAGAACTTGCATTTTTGTGGCACTTTATCAGATTGAAACATCTTGAAGTGCTTCACAAATAATTACAGTAGTAATTGTTTCTGGTCAGGTATTGGAATCAGCAGTCTGCATAAACCACCTCCATTGAACAAATTACCATTAATTTGGAGGATTGTTGATTCTGGACAGTTTTTGGTCTGCTGGATGTCTGACACCACATATGGAAGCCCATCACCATAGTTACCCTTAGCCAAACCAGATTGAGAGTTCCACATATGAGAATTCAGGTACATAGGAACAGGGGTAGGCCATTCAGCCCCTCAAACCAGTTACACCACTTTATTAGATCATGATTGATCTGTACCACAACTCCTTTTATCCACCATTTCTACCCTTACCTAATAAAGCCGTATCATCCTCAGTCTTGAAAATTCCAATTCACCCAGCAGCCACAGCCTTTAGGAGTGAGAATTCCAGATTTCCACAACCGTTTGTGTGAAAACGTATGCATGCATGTTAAGCATAGTGATGGTTCATTTCTGTAACATGTGTCAGGCACCCAGTTGAACCCCCACCTCAAATTGTGAGTTGTCCAGGTCAATAATCCTCTACAATTCCATGTGTCTAGAATAGAACGCGCACTTTCTCTCCCCAGAGGGATACACCCTGGTTAAGTAATCCTGGAATGAATTGGGTGCAGGTTGGTGAGAACCAAAGCTTAGCGACACCAGAGTGTGCACCAGGGTACTGCTGGAATGTAATGAAATTGTACGACTTGCTATTGGAACCACTGTCTGACAAACTTGTGCAACGAGGACCAACCCACCCACTCTTTGGAGCTTTGGCCAAGTTTACCAGGAGCTGAGTGAGAAGAATCCATTGAGGAACTTGAACTCACAATCTTTTGGAATGCCACCAACTGATTCATGTTGACGCTTTTAACAAGGAAGGAGCTCATCTTATTAGTTATAACAGGGCTGCCCATTGCCTGTTGTGGGAATTTGTTACTCTCGGTGTGAAGCTCTGTCGTTTATCGGCATCAATCTTTCTCATTGACATCTCTTCAACAAGAAACTGACAGAAAAAAAGATGCTGATACCTCGGAGAGTGCATGTTCCTAGCACAGACCCAGCAATATAACAAGCCTCAAAAGAAGAGTGAGGCAAAGATCAATTTTTTTATGTCAAACGCATTTGAAAATGATATATTGTTCAGCTTGACAACTCATATCATATCACAGTCTTTTAGCAAAAAATAATATATAGTTTTTTCATTAGACATTTACGCAGTGGATACAGTTTGCAACTTAATTCACATTGTTCTGCATGTAAAGAATAAGTAATGTTAAGGTGCCAAATAGCGAGCAAAACTTTGACTGCTCGACCTCAGGTAAGAAACATTTCTTTCGGGGAATGGCTGGGACTCGGCTGCAGCTGGAAGCTGGAGAGGGATGTAACACCCGAGGGCAGAAACGTCTGCCGACAATGTCCATGTAATTCCACAAGGATAAGAGGCAACTCAACGTTCTGAAAACCACCGGCAATTCACAACTTCACCGGGGTCTAGATTCATTCTGTTTATGTCACAGTTTAGAGCATCCAGACTTTGGCAAATTGTTGAATTTAGTCTTACGTTTCAAGTTGTTTTTCTGTAGTTTGGAAAAGCATGTTGAAAAAGCCACTTTCAAAGTTAAGACTGTTTTGAAGAACTTGCAAATTTCTGGAAATCTAAAATGCTACATAAATAGAGTATATTTAGATTCAGATAAACATGTACTGTACCTTCTCCTATTTATCTATTGCCCTGTATAATCAATGGACATTCAGTACTTAGGAGGATGAGTTATGAGAAATGACAAGATGAACTAGCACTCTGTAGCTTCTAAGATATGTCTCAAAGTGGATCCTATAGAGATCTATAAAGTGTAAATGGGATTGAAAAATACACCAAGTCAGTGAAACAAAAGGGTCATATTCATGGTTGTGAATGACAATTTTGGAACAGATACCAAGAATTATCTCTTAACCTGGAGGACAATCAGCAGGCTAGAATCAACTTATAGAATTCAGTGTTAATAATTAACAGTGTCGGTTAATAATGGATATGGCAATCTGAAGCACTTAAAATGTCTGCAATAATCAAAAGATTATTTCTGGTCACCTTGGTTTTGTTGACAGTGGAGTACACCTTCATTAAGCTGTCTTATGTTTTTCTTTATTTTGCATATGTTAGCCCCAACTGACTATCCAGCTCTGTTCCCAGAGCCCTGGGAAGTCCTCCCGACGTGAAAGGCGCTCTATAAATGTAATTTTGTTGTTTTGTTCCTAGTCCATTGACATTTTAGTACAAAATGTCAATGGACTAGATCTTAAGCTTTACGATCTTAGGGTACGTAAAGCAGGGTTTAATTCAATTGTGCCAAGAAACTGCTATATCAATTGATAGCAAGAAACCAGCTAACCAACAACAACAACTTAAACTTATAAAGCGTCTTTCACGTCGGGAGGACGTCCCAAGGCGCTGCACAGGAGGCGTGTGACCCGAGCTGGGAGGGGGGTGTTCGGGAAGGGGTAAAACACGTAGGGGAGGTCGCAAAATTCGGAGGCGGAACAAAAGGCACGGTCGAAGAGGAAAGTCTTCAAACCGGCCTTGAAAGAGGAAAGGGAAGAAACAAGACGGAGGGATTGGGGGATGGAATTCCACAGGGTGGGAGTGGAAAAAACAGCTAATTAACAAAACAAACTATAGAATTATATCGCAGAGACACCTCATCAATGAACATTTGAAGTCTACTTGACCCAGCATTACTGTATTCTACATAGTCAGACCTAGTGCCAGTTACACAATGATACACATGTTTCAAACATAATCTGGGACACACTAAAACAAAGGAAACACGTTACTCCCATGCTGACTTGCTTCAAAACTTACTGGAGTTCAAGCCTAAATTTGGATTCTGATTGCCCTGCTTTGTAATGTGCCTCACAGTGCCATGCCATCGCAAGTCTTGTGTACTACTTTTCCAAGTAATCTCTACATGCGCCCTAGAGCGTTCTGAATGTTACTGTAAATTATTACTATTCTGAAATACACATTCCACATGTAATACATTCTGACCAGAACTGGATCAAGGCCAATTTCTGGATGTTCAAGCCAACAATAACCATGACATTAGTTTGTAGATGCAAAGATTAATTTATGTAAACAAATAAATTCTTGCAGGACCACTGCATCAAAACACTAAAACTCCATAACATTCTCAAGGGAAGAGGATTCAGATGTCATCCAAGATGAGCAATGTAAAAGGAATCCATCAACATCCCATCCAGCATCCTGAACTAAGGAAGAGTCTCCGAGCGGCATGTATTCATCTGAGGAATGAAGAAGAAGTACATAGAATGTAAACATGTGTGAAATGCTCCTATAAAACTAGGATCACAAATGTTTTATGAATCTGGCAAACAATAAGAAATCATTTTCAAACCATTTTCACATCTTAAAAGTGCTTGTGTTGTAGCGAAGGGTCGTGGACCCGAAACGTTGACTCACTTTTCCTTTCTCCATAGATGCTGCTTGCACCGCTGAGTGATCCCAGCGATTTCTGTTTTTGTTTCAGATAATTACTTGCTATCAAAAGAGTTTCTGATAATTAAATATCTGATCGGCTGACATTTTGAACTTTTGTTAATAACATTATTGCATTTTGTAAGAGGGAATTGAATATGACTGTCAGGGCCTAGAAGTCAAATACAATGAAGGTTTATAATTCATGCTGAGTAAATGTATCAACCTGGCTTAACTGGTAGTGCTTTAGTTAATTCAGCGCTTTGGGACGTCCTCCCGACGTGAAAGGCGCTCTATAAATGTAATTTTGTTGTTGTCGTTGTTGTTGTAGCGCACTCACCTCTGGGACAGAAAGACACCATAGAGGATCAACTTGATTCTGTATTCCATTGTCAAGCACATAACCATGGAACCAGCTCAGCCTCAAGGAGACACAGCTTACCTCTCTCCCATCCTGTCTAGGATAGTTAAGAGTTCGTCATTACGCTTCTGACAAGCACAAGTTGGATCTCTCACTGGGTGGATAATAAGTACAAGGAACTCCTTGTGAGCTTCTTTGTGATCAGCATGAAATTCATGAGAGCATCAGTGACCTACAACAACAACAACAACAACAACTTCAATTTATATGCCGGACGGCTTCCTAGACACACAGGCCTAACAGTTGGAGGTGCAAAGCTTGATCAGCAGATACTTACATCTCTGAAACCAACCAAGATGGATACTAAACCCTGAATACTATGTTATAAGATCTTGTAATGCCTTTGAGCAGTTGTCACTCCAGGTCTCAGTAACTCTTGATTAGCTATTTGATGAACACCTGCCTTCAGCTATTCAACAAACATCTGTCCTAAGCGTGGTAAACAAGACGACCTTTGAGTGACGGCCACCTTGATGTTCTAGAGGTCCAATCCACTGACTGTTTTTGTAATGTAAAATGAAATACGGTGATTTATTAAATCGCATTCAGTCGTGCTAAGAGTGTGGGTTTGCAGGTGTTGAAGGAAAGTGAAATGTAAGGAAATTGGAATGTAGAGGAGCCAGTGAATGAGACAAATAATGAGATATTTAAAGAGATGAAAGAAACAGATGAGGTGACAAAAGTTATAAGGGCCCAAAACACATAATGCAGATGGAAGGGGTTTAATACAGATAACGAGAGAGAGGATTTGATAGAAATGAAATAAATTTGGTGAGGTAAAAATGGATTCAGGAGGTAAGAGATTTTGTATGACATAATGCTGTCAATCACAAGAGGAAGTAAGGTCAATTAGTTTGTTTCTTGCTCTTTGCGGCACTGACTATGATGAAAGGTCTGTTGAAGACATTCTGCTTGGATGAAGTTAATTGAAAAAGAAAAGATTGTAGTTGTCTCTTGTTCGTAGCCCTGAGGGTTTTTCCCTTAACCTGTTCCCACGACAACCTTTTTTTTCCCCTGTAAGATAAAGCAAATAAAAAGTTGAAACACTCCAGTTTTGTGGAATATGGTTAAAGCCATTCGTCCTGGGGAGATGAATGGGCATTGAATCAGAAGCCTCTGTTCTGATGAACAATATCTAGAGAAGAGAAAGAGTGGTGTGAATTAAGAGCTGGGTAGCACCCAGGGATCAGTGGTGGGAAGAACAGAAGGCTTGGGTAATGTTGTCTGTCTAGAAAGGAAAGATCTTTGTGTTACAATAATCCCACGAGTGGAAAAAGTGTTAAGTATAAAAAGCGAATAGAGAGGGAGGTGTTGATACACAATGTTCACTGTAGGGTGGGGAAGTTACAAAGGCATGAGTCTGAAAGCTTGAATCGTCATCCCCAATGGATAATGCCTGCTATTTTAACAGAATATATTAATCAAGCTTGAGCTTGGATTGGAAAGTTGGCTTGCCACTGCAGAGCCTAGGGGTTTGGTGGGGGTGGAGGAGGGGTCAGAAAAGTTAGCAATGAATTTGTGATATTTCCCTGGTGAAAATGGTTGTATTTGTGTCTGTCATACACAAAAGTCCTTGATCTAGAATTACAGATGCATTTAATATCCTGAAAAGGATACTTGTGTTCTATAAATACTATGTGGCTGAAAAGTTACAACTGCATCCAGAGAGACTCAGAGAGCAAAATTGTGAGTGTCCAATTTACGAACGTCAATAACAATAGAAGTTAAAGAACTGCTCTTCAACCCATCCCACAAAGAGGCTGTCAAAATGGTCCCATTTTGGTCCAATTAACTTGTTGCTAAAATAAAAGCTGTTATCAGGCAGAAGAGCAAAGTGAGATTAAGCATTTGTTCAATCAGCCACAGATGATTGTGAGCGGATGGAATCTGCACTCCCTTGTTTCCTGGAGAATGTTTCGGTCAGTCTAGTTATTGATGTGAATGCGACCAAGTGTAGAGGTTTAACCTACATGAGCAATGCGGGGAGATTAGCTCTGCTAAATGGGAATTGGTTAAAGAATCCAAATATGGCTAATCGCTTTGAATTACATGGTGCTTCAACTGGTGGTCACAGACGACAATTATGGAGAAAAATGTTGAGAGGTTGGATAAAGACACATGGAAATAATTTGGTGATCAGGATTTCCAGTGTAGCTGAAAAATTCTCTATGGAGAAGGGAAGGTGAGTCCATTGATGCCTCCTGACCTACTGAGTGTTCCCAGCGATTTCTGTTTCAGATTTCCAGCATCTGCAGTATATTACATTTTCGTTGCCAGTGTAACTGTTTGGGAGCAAGTTCTGGATGTAAATTCAATGGGTGTTACTCTACAAAAACACAAAATACTGCAAATGCTGGGAATCTGAAACAAAAACAGAGAACGCTGGGAACACTTAGCAGGTCAGGCAGCATCTATGGAGAAAGGAAAAGTGTTATTCTATCACTGTTGGTAAATTTTCTAACCTGAGGTGTCAAGTATATGATGGACCATTTGAAGTGATCTCTGTTGATCACAGGTTTGCTTGCTGTGGATCTTGCTATACCAGAGGTAGCCCAACTTCCCATGCTAACAAACGAGAAGTCAGCTGATCAATAATAACAAAATTACATTTATAGAGCTCCTTTCACATCGGGAGGATGTCCCAAAGCACTGAACAGTCAGGTCGGGACCCGAGCATTGGGGGGAAGGTGGGGGTATGGGGAAAGGGAAGGAGAGTAGGAGAGGGAGAAGTGTTAGGAGGGGAGCAGAAGGCATGGTCGAAGAGGAAAGTCTTAAGACTGGCCTTGAAGGAGGAAAAAGAGGAAGTGAGGTGAAGGGATTGCGGGATTGAGTTCCACAGCGTGGGAGCAGAGAATGCTGAAGGCTGATCAGCATGGGCTGTTGGTGCAGCAATGTCCCAAAACAGCCATGAAGTGAATGAAGTATTTTATTTGGGGGATTGTTGGCAAGGTCACCAGGAGAAACTCCCTTATCTTTTTGGATGCACAAGATTTTTATTTTTATAAACAACAAATTACATTATTACAGCACCCTTCAGATCAAGAGAACATCCTAAGTCACTGAGATCCCTTAAGTCATATATTCATCCAAATCACATTCAGTTTCCTAAAAAGTCACTCAAAATCTCTTTGCACTACTTGTATTAATCATCTCTTAACTCATAATGCCACGATTCACACCTCCATTACGCCCGCACACATTGAGTTATTGATTAAATCAGATTTTATACGACCTCTATAGTTTGCCTGCAACTCAGATATTGCGTAAATCATATTAAATGTCATGGTCCTGATTGACACGAATTATGTGAGTTTTACTCTAGTACCACGGGATCTATAACATCCACCTGAAAACAGTTTATACATCTCATCCAATGATACTTCCAGCAGCAAGCAGGCCACTTTCCTCTTGCCATATATGCTGATGAGACTTGGACACTAAATTATTAGTTCTTGATCTTATTAATGTTAGCAATAAAGAGGGAAATATCGACTGCCAGCACTGACCATGAAGGCGTGAAGGGAAGCTGCTGACTGTTGCAATGAAAATATGTTAAGTGCTTTCGTACATCGCACACACCTTCCAAATGCTGGCAATGAGATAAAACTCCTATTGTAATACCATTTCAGGATACAGATGGTGCTTCCTAATTGCTTCAGTTTTGCTCTAATGGTTTACCAAATCATCTAAACTTTTCAATTAGACCACAGTCTTACTGACACTCTCTACTGTCCAATATTCTACTGTATATTGGCTAATTTGTGACCCATCTTTACAGATTTCTTCATACAAAATATATTCTGGGTGACAATGGTATAATCCGGTAGTTCTCATCTACAAAATAATCCTTGCCTTTTGATTTAGCAACTTTCATAACAGGGGGATGCCTCAAAGCACATCCCAGGATTTTGTTGTTGAGTGTAGTGACTGTATTTTGTAGTCAAACACGACAGCAATGTGCCAAAGGCAACTATGGAGCGAATAACCGTTTTTAGCTTGGGAATTGTTGGCCAGGACGCTGGGAAAACACCCTTTTCTTTCTGAATAGTTACTGTAGAATCTTTAACGTCCACAAATCAGACAGATGTGCATTCAGTTCAATGTTGGATCTGCAGAAAGTCACATCCAACAATTCAGCATTCCACCGGAGTGTCATTTTAGGCTATGTGAGCTCAAAGCTCCCCAAATGGGATTCAAACCCATAACCTTCTCATTTAGATGTGAAAATGTTACTGAATGTTCCAGCTTGACACTTAAAATGGATCTGCAGAATACAAAGACCACCAATAACTTTTCCAGGTTGTTGCAGCTTCCAGCATTGACCAGCATTAAGAAGCCCCCAGTCAGTGTCAAAAACTGGACATGTATCTCACTCCTTTAGCTGCAGTTCCACAGGACCCTACACTGCAAGTAGACGTTTACGCTGGTGGGGTGTTTTTTAAGCAGGTCGTAATACATGGAGTCAGTAGTTAACAGATTTTCTAAATTTCAGAATGCCAATATTTCTTACGGACGTGAAAGGTACTATATAAATTTGATTTGTTGTACTTTTAATTTTACATTACGAAGTCTACTAAGACATCTTGTAAAATAGCAAAGTAGAACCCAAAAATAACTAAGGTGTTAATACCATTGAACCAGAGTATAATATTTTTCAGTCAGTAAACCTTCTTTCAATTGTGGCAGAGAAACAGGTGGTGACCATAAGTGCAATTATTTCGGCTGATCACTGGTGGGTATTGGCAGTAACAAATGATATAACCCTGGTAACATCCCAGTAGGAAACCTCTCACTCGGCAAACAAAACACTAAACTATTTAAACTGGAGCAAAAATATGAAACGGTGTGTTCAAAGCTGTAATGATTTATGACAACATGCAACCAAGTAATAGGCTATAACATGTTCCTACCTGTCATTTGTTGCTTACTTGCTGTGTTTATGTAAAACCTTGATAAAGCTAATGTCTGGGAGTCCTCCATCAACACAAATAGCACAGCAGATGTGATCATTTTGAATTGTGGACAGAAAATAGATTGCTATCACAGGCACATACTTGATGGAGGACACTGACAACAATTTGCGTTTATACAGTGACCTTCACAAATGGTAGCGACATGCAGTGTTTATCAATTGCGTTAGTTTAACGCTGAGTCAGGGAGAAAGGGGAGGTGACCGTAGGCATGGTCAAAGCGGAAACTCTCCATGTGTGATCTGACGACATACAAAGAGGAGGCAAGGGAGCACACACAGTGAGTTCCAGAGGTTTGGGGCGAGCTGACTGTAAACAGGGTCATCTAGTGGAATGATTCAAATTGATAGGTGGTGGAAGCTGCTCAATTCATAATTATTAGCAAAATATTCAAATTTAATATGCTGAATCCATACAATAGTTACACTGCAGCTTTGAATCCCCGGTCATGTTAAGTTAGCCGATCTTACTACAACTGGCCTCAGCATCTAACAATTAGGGAGGTGAACCTCAGCTAAATGTTTTGTCCTAACTATATACTTATGTTCACTGCTGGAGACCCCAACTCCCTTGTTCCTGTACTTTAGTGAGACTGTGGGCTGAAATTCAATGTGGCACTTTGAACCCATAACCCCTGGCCCGGAAGTGAGTGTCCGAGCAATTAAACTAAGTTGACATAGCAAAGTACATGATCTAAAACATTAAACTGAAGACATTGGGTGAGGACCACATTAATCTTGGCTGCAATGCTCCTCTTTACCTACCCGTGTGTACTCTTACAACAATAACGGCTTGGAGCATATACTCTGGCAATATTCACTGTCAAGGCTCACACATGAACAATGGTCAATTGGGTCAGTGCCAGTGACAACACACTCCGGTAAAATAAATGAGCAAATAATCCTTGCATTTGATATATTGCCTTTCACATCAGGAAGTCGTCTAATAGAGCTTCACGGGAATTACTGTGAATTGTGGTGAATTTTTACTTTCGGCGGCAAATGCATCAACCAATTTATGGACAGAAATGTGTCTCATACAGGCATAAAGTGAATGCCAAATTGAACTGGGGAGATGTTTGGATAGGTAAATGGGGGAAATTTCCTTGTCTCTTCGAGTAGTACCAGGATCTTCAATATCTGCCCAAACAGGCAGATGAGACCTCAGTTTTATGTCTCATCCAAAGGACAACGGCTATGGCAAGGCCACGCTTTTCCAGCATTGCACTACCGATGGGTTCAAAGTCCTGATAATTTGTGGGTGAAGGAGAAAATTGTTGAGAAAAGGAACAAAAACACAGAGTGCTATTCATCAAAGTGACATTAAAAAAATGTAAGCTATTACCCAGAAGAAGTTATTTGGGAATAATAAAGAATAACTTTATTTATAATAATAAAGAATAACTTTAAAGCAAATAGAGAAAAACTATTTCCACTCGTGGGTGAATCTGTGACTCGTGGTCACAGATTTAAAATAGTTTCAAGGCGAAGTAGAGGGGAGCTGAGGAGAATTTTTTTCACTCAGCGAGTTGTTTGAATCTGGAATGCATTGCCTGAAAAGGTGGTGGAGGCTGATTCGATAACAACTTTTAAAAGGGAATTAGATCTTTATTTAGGGAGAACAGGTCTATTAGGCTATGGGGAGCGGGCAGGGCAGTGGGATTGAATCGCTCTTTTCAAAGAGCCGGCACAGACTAGATGGGCCGAATGGCCTCCTTTTGTGCCGTAAAATTCTATGAATCTAAAAACTTAATAAATCCTTGTACTGTGTATTTGATATAGCGCTTTTCATATCTTCTAGACATCTCAAAGGGCTTCACAGAATGTACTGTAAAGTGAATTGACTGTATATTTGTGGGTGATGCATGGCAGTCCATTGCGCATACCAGTGTCCCCACAAACAGTCATGGATTGAAGTAACCAATTTATTATAGATTTTTTTTTTGATGGATTATTATTAGGTGTGTAGTAAGGAAACTTGCCCAAGGTTTCACCCTGCCTGGATTCGAACACAGGTTTCACAAATAACTTGCAATTCTTACAGCACCTTTTTTTTTTGCTAAAGTGTCTCAAAGTGTTTCACAATAAGCATTATCAAATGTTGTGAATTTTTTTGTAGGCAAATGTGGCAGCCATTTGGTGCACAACAAGGTGCCACATGTGTGAATGATTGATTAATTGTTGGCCAAGACACCAGAAAATACTTCCTTTACTTTTTAATTAGCGTCCTGGGATCTTTAATGTGTAGAACTATGCAGGTTGGAACTCTAACTTAAAATCACATCCAGAAAACGGAACCTCCAGCAATGCCACATTCCCTCAATACTACACTTAAGTGAGATTATTGCCTTAAATTCAAAATGGAACTTAACCGCACAACCTTCTGACCCATAAGTGAGAATGCTTACCAACTCAGCCAAGCTGACACAGCAACGTGGAACTTCCAGTGAAAGAGGCACAATTTGGCCATGTTCTTGATCAAATTGCCTCCTTTTCGTCCATTGGAACTGAGCCCTTTGAGACCACAATTGATTGTTGCACTTGGCAAGTCCCTGACAGCAGATGATCCCTTGCTCAGTCTCACGGGATGAGAACAGACCAATACTTCCCAGAATGGAAGTGTAACACTATATATTTGGCTCCTTTGCTCGCATTATTTCTCCTAAAATAGTTTTACAATAACTTTCTTAAGAGTGTGCTTGGGAAAAAAATTACAGCATAACATAAGATCTCTGCCAAAACATTCAACAGCTAAAGTTTAGAATGCAAAACAGGATGTATACACATATTGTTATTTTAGGTTCACAGGACTCCAATGTGACCTTTTTATTATTACCGTAAACGATAATGCACTTAAACAAATTACGAATGAGTTCTGTACTTCGTAAAGTTCTTTATCTGATTTCCTGTTTCTGGACAGAAAGGAGAAATGAACTAGTAATTCATTGACAAATGATTTGTTTATGGGCTGAAACTTATTTTAACCTGCTGAGCAGTTCTCAACCAAGATTCAATCAAATTGTTGTCTGTATCCTATATGTGTCAGTCTGACTCGTTTGGTAGAATTTTTGCCTCTAAGTCACATTGTGGGTTCAAGCTGCATGTCATGACTTGGAACTCATATAGTCAAAACTTACACTCCAACACAGGATGTGCTGCTTTGTTGGAAGTGCTGTCCTTTGGATGAGATGTTAAAGTAAGGCTGTCTGCCTATTGAGGTAAACCTCAAAGATCCCAGGGCACTATTCATCGAGAGAAGGGAGTTTCTTCAACAATCCCCCAAATAAAATTGGTCACTCACTTTATGGTTGTTTGTGGGGCATTGTTGTTCACAAATTGTCTGCCGTATTGTTCACAAACACACAATCGTAACAGACATCATTCCTACAAATTCACAGTTACCACACGTTACCTGCCCTTGCCTACTACCCTCATATCACAGCAGCAACCTGTGAAGTATAAGAACATAAGAATTAGAAGCAGGAGTAGGCCATTCGACCCTTCGAGCCTTCTCCGCCATTCAATAAGATCGTGGCTGATCTTCTCACCTAACTCTCTAATTACCTGTTTTATTCAAATACTGCTTTAAGGTCCCCTCTAAAATGTCCCCTTCAAGATTGAAGAGCTAAGTTAATTGTGGTTCGTAATTCATTCTTCTAACCCTGGGATCATCCTTTTTGCTCTACATTGCCTCTAGGGCATGAGAAACCACCTTAATGTGTAGTAACCAGAACTGTACACAGTACCTCAGGTGCAGCCTGACTTAGTGGACTGTATAGCTTGAGCATGATTGCTGATTGTAATTGATTTTATAGTGAAGCTGAGGCATCGGGTTTGTTTTGACATGTCAAGCAATGAGCCCACTAACATACCCTAGATCTCTTTTAATTTCACACGTTGGCAAGTTATAATTGTTACAATTCTTATTTGAAAGCCTTAATCATTGCAAAATCAACAGCATTTTTGATTGCGAGTCTAGTCTACATATCCACTACCAGTGAATAAAATAAATGCCTTCTAATCTCTAATCTTGCTTGAGTCTTGTTAATTTTGAATCTGTACTCCAGATCCATTTTTGTGGTAAAATAGTCCATTTAAATCTACATTATTTAAACCCCTTTTTATTAACTGCTCATGTTCCCTTTGAATCTTCTTTTCTCCACTGAAAACTATTTCAGATCTGAGTCTTTCCTCGCAATATAGAGCCTCTCTTTGGGACTCTGAACCTGTCCTCGTGACACTTTCTTTTGGTCAATCAGGTGGCTCATGTGGAAACCCATCATCATACTTAGAAATATCCATATCAATACACCTGCCCACATGCACGCATACACACAAGCACACACGCATGCACGCACACACGCACACACACATGCATGCATATGTGTAAATTTCTCTGAGACTGGAATTGAATATGTACTCTCTGCTCTCTACTTCCATTATCTACAGGTTGGCTGTGGCCTTGGGTTGTGTATTAGGGTACTTTAAGAACGCAACCAGCTAAAACCACATATGTTGAAATAACCAAGCAACAAAATTACACTTGTATAATGCCTTTCTGGTCAAGAGGATGTCCCAAGGTGCTGGACAGTCATTGTTTTAGACCCGAGCTGGGTCTGGGAAGAGGAGGGTGGAGCGAAAGGGAGAGGGATTTAAGGTGACCGATGAGACCGTCGAAGAAGAGGATCTTGAAGCGGGACTTGGAGGAGGCTAGGGAGGGAGCGAGGCAGAGGGACAGTGGGATGGACTCAACTGTCCTTCATACAGGAATCCATCGTGGAATCCTGTACCTCAGTGGTTAGAGAACTTGCCTTGCAAGCGAGAGACCTGGATTCAAATCCAGGCAGGGTAAACCTTGGGCATGTTTCCTTACTAACACTCCTAATAATAATACATTGAAAAAAAACAATAATAAATTGGTCGTTTCAATCCATGACTGTTTGTGGGGCACTGATGTGTGCAATTGGTCAAACAGTCAATTAATTTTACAGTATATTCTGTGAAATGCTTTGGTGAATGCTTTGGTCCTGTGGTGAATTTGTTGGAGCATTCGTCTCGCAAGTGAAAGGATCTGAATTTGATTCCTGGGCAGGACGAAATGTTAGACTTTAGAAGTTTCCTTACTCGACACACCTCTGTTTACCTAGTAAAATGTAGGAACTCGGTTATTAGTTGATGGGCGGATCGCTTTCTGAGGATGGTAATAGCTTAAAAAAAATGGGCTGCCACATTTCGCCCACAAAGTATACAGTCAATTCAATTGACAGTATATTTGTTTAATCCTCAACTGTCCTTTCTACGCACCATCCTTGCCCTGCTTTCCTCCACCTCCGCAATATTATCCGGCTTTGTAATTGAGGAAGGTCTCAAAACCCTTCACTAACTTCAGCAATTTCTTCCTAGTGGCTATGAATAATTGACTTCATTTTGTATCTAATTTACTATAAAATGTTATTTCAGCTATTTATAAGTTGATGTCAATAAAATCACTTTTATTGGCAAACAGCTATTAATACCTGATTTTTTCCACCATTAAAAACATTATTTTGCTTGAGCTGAGAGGCTACAGATTTTTGGCCTCTGGTAAGATATTATCTTGTTATACAAAGTTGTTGTTTTTTGTGTGTGAGCTATGTGGAGGGCGCTGTATTAATGCAAATTGTTGTTGTTGTTATTAATGGATAGAATATTGGCGTAAGGAAATAGAGGTTTGGAGTACAGAATTGTTATTCATAATAGAGAGATATAAATAGCAGTGTCCCCAGGGATCAGTGTTAGGACCACTGCTTCTCTACACTTTATAAATAATCTGCATTCTGATTAAAAAAAAGGCTGAAACATTCTAAATTTTCAAATGATACAAAGATAGAGAGTGTAGTCGAGCAATGAGGAAGATTGTAAACAGCATCTGGGGACTTCGGCTGATTAATTGATTGGGCAGAGAAATGGCAAATTAAGTTTATTGCAAACAAATGTCAGGTTCTACATTTTGAGAGGAGAATAAGTATATGTTAGGTGGTAAAATATTAAAAGTAGTGGAGCCACAAAAGCACCTACAGGTTAATATACATTAATCCTTAAAGGTGGGAAGGCAAGTGCACATAGTTGTCAAAAACGCTAATCGAATCCTAGGTTTTAAAAAACAGGAGTATAGCATACAAAACCAACGAGTCAATGAAAAACTTGTAGAAATTGTGTGTTAGATCTCAGTTAGAATATTGTGTGCAGTATTGGTGACCCCACTATAGGAAACATGTCAAGGTGATAGAATGAGTGTGGAGGGTTGATACAAAAGAATGATACCAGATTTGTGCGGTTTGGTCTGTGACCAGAGGAACTGAGATCTTTTCTGTTGGAACAGACAGCAACAACAACAACAACTTGGATTTATATAGCGCCCTCCATGCCGGACTGCATCTCAGAGCGCTTACCAATAGCGGATCCTGGGACCGAGCCAGGGGCAGGGGTAGAAAGGTGACTGAAAGCGAGGTCGAAAAGAAAGGTCTTTAGCCGAGACCTGAAAGTAGGAAGAGGGGGCAAGAGGAAGGGAGTTCCAGAGCCTAGGGGCATAGTGGCCGAAGCCAGGGCCGCTGATGGTGGAGCGGAGGATTCGGGGGACCAGGAATAGGCCAGACCCGGTGGAGCGAAAGCAATGGGTACTGTTGTGAGGAGAGAGGAGATCAGAGAGGTAGAGGGGTGCAGAGGGAGGGATTTGAAAACAAGAGTAAGGTGAAGGGTGAACTGATAAATGTCATTAAAATTCTGAAGAGTTTTGATAGACGCAATAGAGAGAAATTATTCCAATAGTCGATGAGTCAATAACTAAAGAGCATCAATTTATGATATTTAGGAAATTAGCAAATGGGGAGATTTTAATTTTAAATCTAGCTCTGATATCATCTTATGCAAATAGCACAATTATATCTTCGTCAACGGTGCCATCATTCTAAAGCCCTGGATCATGTTCCCTTCAATCCCTTTTTTATGGAGAACTGTTCAGTTCTCTGAATCTTTAATTATCCATGCAGCTCTTCTCAAACTCTGTCTAGTTCTTCAACATAATTTCTAAGCTACTATGTCCCAAATTGCAACATCTGTTCCCAATGAGGCTTCACCAGTTATCTTTACACGGTTGGAGTAAATTGTTTTGATTTGTAGTGAAATGTCACCAAGAACCTAGCTCGTATTTAATAATTTGTATTGACAGAAACTTCACATTGAATGAAACATTCAGTGAATGATGAACAATCATGCGTAAATCTTATTTCTTCTCCACTTCTGTAATGAATATCTCTTTATTTTGTGCATGTTCATGGCTACATGTTTCGAAATATGTTTATTTTCTACAGTAAAATCCATCTGCCATTCCTTGTTTCAGCTGCTCAATTGATCCAAAACTCCATGAATGTTAGCTATCGTTCCTAAACTAGTCACTTGCTCCCATCAACTTTTAGATAAATATCCTCAACAAATGCTATACCATTGACAGACGCATTATATAACCATTATAACTATATCATTGCGATTCATGCAACTGATAATAATATGTGGAATCCCTCTTGTATGTTAGTAGTTGAGTATTAGCTGAACTCTGATCAATCAGGTCAGACATGCCAATGGGAGTGAGTTGAGATAAGCCTTACTCATCAGGCATGAGTTGCAGCACGCTCATCTTCAACCATCATAACTCACATGAAACCAATCCACTGCCTCTATCCTCACCCATCACGAATTTTGCACCCCCATCGCTCCAGTCTTTTCCAGATTCCACTGACTCCATATTGCAGAACGGATTGATTTCAACATCCTCACACTCACCCCAAAATGAGTGAATGTCCTAGCCCCTCTCTAGCTGTCTGATCTGCTCACACCTCAATCCTCTATCAGCCCCATTCATTTAGCCGGCTTGGACCTTCTGCGTGTGTCCCAACCCCTCCGCTATACCATTGGCAGCCATGCTACTACACCCCAAACAACTTGAACTCCCTGTCTCAATCCCTTCTCCTTACCCCTTCTTTAGCCATCATAGGATCACATCTGAAGATTTTCCTCTTCAACCTTGTCTAGGTCACTTCCCCTTTTTCCCCAGCTCAGCATCAAAGTGTGCCATGTTAGCACTCAGAGCTGTTACGCCACTTGAAGGGCGCTATGTGAATACAAGTCGTTGTTGTATAATGATTCCTGCTTCTACTCCGATGCTTTCTTAATAACTTGGACTGCAGTAAATATCCGATTTGTTTTTGTGGCGATACTGTAAAAATCCTGTTGCCACAGCAGCGGTGTGAATTGCTTATCTGAAAGGTTTTGCTCCATTGAAAGCTCCATAATAGCTCTATTTTTGTCGGGTGGTACTATGCCCGTGTTCTCTGGGCCCTCATTCCCTTACTCAGTGCATCTGAAAACTGCTTATGAATTCTCATTAAAACTATTTAATGGAGTGCAATTTCCTTTTATTTAATATTTAGCCTTATCCCCTTGTGAAGTATAATGCAATCATTGCAGCTAATTTATAAAAATCAGAGGCAAATCATAAAAGTACACATTGATAAGGTCATATCAAATGTTAATGGATCCAAATAGATGTATAAATCCATAACAATTTCATATCTGACAGAAATGCGTGAAAGATTGTTATTAGGTTAGATGTCTAACAAATTAAGCAATGTTGTAAATATAGCTTTGTAATGTACATGTTTAATGTAACAAGTAAAAATTGCAGCATATTTTCATCATGTGTGTCCTTTAATTACTGGTTTACTTGGTACTTTAGTCACTGGGCTCATTTATTTGATAGCTATGTTCATTTCAATGGACAAAATACAAGCTAGTAATAATTATTCTAAAAGCACAGTTACTCCCAAAACTGCTATTACAGTGCAAATGGTTCATTTGCATTAACATCTCCACAGACAAGGCGATGCCAGCCAGAGGGACTTTAGCAAAATAAAACTGTGAAACAGATGTGACATACATTGAACTTTGCAATACTCTAATAAGGGAGGGAATTCTCAACTCTTACTCGTCTGATTGACTGCAAGATAATGAGTAACATGAGAGAATGGCTGACAAAATAAATACCTGAGGAGATGTAAATACAGTTATGACATGTATGTATGTATGGTCAAGTACAGAACTTGGGGGAAAAAATGCACCGAAGGAAACAAACAAAGCATGTAAAGTGTATAGTGAGAGAACACACAAGATAACATAAGGTAGCACATAAGATAACATGCAAGAGGTTTTCAATTTGATGAATTGCAAATATCTGGCAATCCAAATAAATTCCGAAAATAAATAAAATACTGTACCGGTTTTCATTAAAAGTTTTCATTTCAATCCCACATTGCTTCAGCTTCAAATCTGTTCCTGGAGGAGTAAGTTCTGTTGCTTGATGCCAACATAGCATATTTTAGATTTGGCCTTAAATTCCACTGTGTGTGTGTGTGTGTGTAGACATTAGTCCATAAATAAATATTTGAGTTTGGGAATATTCTATTGACTTCTGAAGGAGGCGTCACCCAACCTTTTCACCTTATTTTTATTCTTGATTTAGACCGATCGATTGATTCACATGGGGTATATTACACATGGGGTATATTACAGAATGCCCAGTCTTTTCCGATTGAAAACTTGTAGATTCAAACAATTTATTCAGGGAAATCTTAAATTCCATTGAGCATCTCTTCAAAAGCACTGTACCAGGAAAATCCAATTTGACGTGGCAGCTCTATTTATATCATTGTATCGCAGAGTGCAACAATCTAAATATCTGCATATCTGGACTTTTTGGGGTTTGCAAAAAGTGTCCTCGGTCTGAGTGTGAAATGATCAAAGGCTTCCTCTCCCTGAAAAAGCATCTCTAGTAATTGCAATTCAGTTTATATTGCATTTGGGTCAATGGTCCCAAATTTGTTTGAAACTTCTCACTGACATTGATGTGACATTCTCCTCTGAAAAACTGCAAGTATATCAGGTGTGAGAAACTGAAACCTATTTCACTCACTTTTACTGCTAGTAGAACCAAAGCAAATCACTCATGAAGAATATAGGACGACCACATTAGAAAATGGCTCGGTTGAATGCAATTTCACTTGGAATACATCCAAGTTGAACACAGTTCACTTGTGCTACTGGAACTTGCTAGCCAGCCTCCCATGCTAGCCAGCCTCCCATGCTAAACATTGGCTGAAGCATGACCCTGATATTAGTTGGACAACTTGTGCATATGCACAATGTCCATCAAATGATATCAGTGGTGACCTGACCACCTACAAGTCTCCATTTGTTTGCACATTGTTATAATGTAACCCTAAACTAATGGATCCAGACCACCAAGTTTACAAGATTAAAAGAATGATTGGGTAAAGAAAACCCTTTGGCCCATCTGATCTCATCCCTCTGGAACATCTACAAATGTACAGTCAATTCGCTTTACAGTATATTCTGTGATGCACTTAGAGACGTCTAGAAGACGTGAAAAGCACCTTATCAAATGCAAGGATTATTATTATTATCTACCCAAATGACCTCCCATCACAGCTTCAAGCTGCTTTTTAATCGACTCCAGTGTTGTGATCCCAAATACCCTTTCTAGTAACTTGTTCCAATCATTAATTACGCTCTAAGTAAAGAAAAAATGTCCTGGTATCTGTCCTGAAAATTGCCCTTTGCACCTCTATACCTGTATCCTCTGGTTCTACCCTCTTGGAGCATTCTCAAGTAGTGTTCTAGGTAGACTTTTTCAATTCCCTTCAAATGCTGCACACCTTTATGAAGTCCTTCTGAATTGTCTTCCCTCAAGAATGAAAGCAGCGTTGACGTATAGAAAGATAATATATCCTGGTTTTAAATTAGTGAACACAGCATACTTTACTGTATAGAATGTCATGGTCACCTTCTGAGAAGAAAGAACTGAGAAAAAACAATTGTCCTTGGAACGTGCCCATAAAACTACTGCAGATCTCAATCCCTTTAGAAATTGCAAGGTGAATCCTGTTGTCTGTACACGGTTCAACAAGGAAGAACAGAAAGATTGATGTTACTTTAACCCTGGATTCAATTAAATAATACATTTAAATCTAAAGATTTTACTAAATAATTCATGCTTTTTACATAGCGATTTATCATATTGAAATGCCTCAGTGAGCTTGACAGATAATCACTGTCAGTGCTGTTACTGTATTTTGTGCTCGCACAGTCTCATAAACAGCCATCGAATGAACCAACAAATTATTGGTCAATACACCAAGTCTTGTCTTTCTGAATATTGTCCAGGGATATTTAATAATGATATTTTTGCATTTGGTATAGTGCCTTAGCACGTGATTGAAAAATCTCAAAGCACTTCATGGGATTTACTGCAAAGTTTAGGGACTGTATTTGGAAACCAATGTGGTAGCCAATTTGTTCTCAGCAATGCCCCACAAACAAGACGAACAAAATTACATTTAGAGATCGCCTTTCACGTTGGTATAAGATGTATTTTTCAAATATCAATCTAATTCCTTTTTAAAATTATTCACAAACTCTGCTTGAGTATGAAAAATCTTTGAGATGTTGATAAGATGTGAAAAGCGCTATTTCAAACACAAGGATCATTATTATTGAGACAGGGCCAGTATGAATAATTACAGTGATCCAACCACTTGTTTTCGATCATGTGGCAATGTTGCATTAGTTGATAGGAGGAATGCATACCGTATATCTCCGCGTATAAGGCGCACTTTTTTTCAGGTCGGAAGATGTCGAAAGTGGGGGGTGCGCCCTATACGCAGATACAAGCAATTTTGAGCCTCGGAAATACAGTAAACAGGAGGGGCGGCCGGCGCGCTGTCAGCCGGGGTTTGGTCAGTGTCCGGCGGGGGTTGGGGGGAGCGGGTGACGGGGCTTCGGCCTCGGCCGCCCGGGCAGCGGCAGCAGCAGCAGACTTCAGTGCTGTGCTTACCTTCTGCCGAACCCAGTCTGCCTGCCTCACTCCCTGCCACTCTCCCTCCCTCCCTCCCTCGCTGCCTGTGTGCCTGCCTGCCTCTCTCCCTCTCTCTCTCCCTGGCTGCCTGCCTGCCTCTCTCTCTCTCTCTCCCTCCCTCCCTCCCTGCCTGCCTGCGTGCCTCTCTCCCTACCTACCTGTCTCTCCTGTCTCTCCTCCCTTCTGCCGGCAATATCATTGAGAATGCTTCCATTTTTTTTCACCAAGAAAAGGTCAAAAACGGGGGGTGCGCCTTATACGCGGGTGCGCCTTATACGCGGAGATATACGGTATATAGTATTGGCATGTCAACTGCTGGAGATAAGACATGCAGCCATCACATTGGTAGAAAAACAATCGCCCATCACGAGGCTTATGAGTTTCAAAACCAGACTATTCCACAAATGCATGTTTTTTGACACATAGCAACAGGAATTCTCTCTACCAGAGAGTCACAACTTTAATTTTGACTTCCTACAAATATTTTCAACCATAAGCACCACATCACACTAGTGCCATTGACCCAAACGTCTATCACTTGGACTAATGTATATTAACCTTTCTGTCCTTTCATTATTTTTAGCCTGACAGCTTGCTCAGTTTGTAGTACAGTATTCTCAATCGTGTGTCAGAGGCTGTGTGTTCAAGTCCTATGTTGGAACTCACTACAATGTAAGCAGACACTCCAATGTAATGCTGTGGGATCGGTAAGTTTTTGCCACATAAGACAGAGTCACGACTGCTCGAGCGCAGGTGGCAGAAATCCGGCCAGATGGTTCACCGCCAACTGTGGCTCGAGCGTCTCCACAGTTACCGCTATTCACTGTCATACGCAAAAACGGCTTATTCCTCAAACATCATCCTGGTGGCTAAAAACAGCCCAAAAGTCCTCTTTTCCACCACCCTCCACCTCCTCCGTGTACCCTCTCATCTTCATTTCAACTGCGAAGTGCGAGGAGGTCATGGACTTCTTCTCCTCCAACATCCACAATATCCGCCAGACACTCTCATCCTCCTGCCTTTCATCACCCACCACCACCACCACCCCCATTCGTCCCTCTCACCCTCCGCATCATCAGCTTCTATCACAACTCCATTCCTTCAATCCTTCTTCCCTGTCTCTCCATCCTCCCTCTCATCACCGCAATGAAGATCACCACCTGCTGCCTCAACCTCTTTCCCACCAACTTACTGGTCACCCAGCTCCCCATCCTCTGCCCACTGCTGACTGACATCATAAATCAGTCCCTCTCCACCGGATCAGTCCCTGCCCCGTTCAAAACTGCCGTCATCACCCCCCTCCTCAAAAAACCTAACCTACATCCCTCAAACCCTAGCCACGACTGCCCATTTCTAACCTGCCCTTCCTTTTCAAAGCACTCAAACATGTTGTTGCAACTCCACTCCCACCTCTCCTTCCACTCCCTTTTCGAACCCCTCCAGTCCTGTTTCCGCCCTGCCCACAGTACAGAGACTGCGCTTGTGAAAGTCATAAGCGATGTCCTCTCTATCTGTGACCAGGGCTCCCTCTGCCTCCTTGTCCTCCTGGACCTCTCAGCCACATTCAACACAATTGAACACGCCATCCTCCTCCACTGCCTAACCTCTGTCATCCACCTCAGTGGGACTGCACTCGCCTGGTTTCAGTCCTTTTTTCCTCCAAAAATAAAATTGGTTACTCATTTCATTCTTTTGTTTTATAATGTTAGCAACAACAACTTGTATTTCTATAGCGCCATCCACGTTGGGCAGCATCTCAGAGCGCTTCAAATGTGTACATGACAGATAATTTACATTTATATAGTGGCATTCATATCAGGCAATGTTTCAGAGTGCTTTACAAGGATGGTTTGGGAGACTGAGCGAGGGAGAGAATGGCCACAGCCATGTTCAAAAAGGTAGAGGCCGAGGCATATAAATACACATGTATTCCAGTATTGGATTTTGGGCTGACAAACTGTTTATGCTACGCTCAACATATATGACCCTTTAAAAACATAAAAATACCTATGAAGAAGGTTAGTGGGGTTTTAATTTTAATTTATTTCAATCAATAATGAAATTTTGGGCCAAGGTGAACCATATTCACCATGGAATATATACATACACACATATATATATACATATATATATATATATATATATATATACACATATATATATACACACACACAAACCAAAATCAACACTATTTTATTGGGCCTGGTGGGTGATTTTATCGAGACCATTTCCAACATTTCATTCTGCTCCCACTCTCAATCTCTCTCTCTCACAGTGCCTGGGCCTCGTGGCTTACACGGCCCTCGGACCTTTCTCAAATAGGGAATACAGGAGGCGGGAGCCAAAAGGCTGAACCCCTCCTGCTTTGGGTTAACAATCCTTTAGATTCCTTTAGTTAGGACCTGAAGAACATCAAGGTAGCTGGTATGTCACAAGCTGTTGTGTAAAGGAGATGTCAGCTAGATAGCTGATAGGAAAACTCTAAGGCTTTGGCCTGGCAGCTGCTGGAAGTCCGAGCTCATCAACATGTGTTTGTAAGTCCAGCACCTTGAATCCACCCTTGATTGGCCTGCAGAGAGAGGCAAAACAGCCGCTGCGTAAACTCCCCACCTCCAATTAGTGGAACCGTCGCTCAATGGGAAGGGGTGTGTGTGCTCAAGTTGCAGACAAGAAGATGGTGGCAATTCTCCCACCCATTTCATGCTGAGCTGCACTGCCCACCCAGTTCCTTCTGCCTACCATCCACCTAGTGAGGACTCAAACCCATGCTTGTCAGATGTCAAATGACCAACTATTGACTGTTCGCCTTGAGAGGAGGGTGCCAAAATCACAGACCACCTCTGTGGTGGTCTCTTGTCTGGGCACAGCTGTCGATAGCACAGCCTGCCTGGCTATTCAGGAAGTCCTAGAGGATAAGGGTGTCACCCCACTCAGTACTGTTACACCTGCCCTAATGGGTAGGGAGGTCCTAATCGGACAATAATATCAATGGCAAGCTATGTGGTTTTAGCTGTGGTTAAACTCCAGCAGTTACCCCCAACGCATACATTGGAGTCCCCAAGCTTTGGCTCTTGCCAACCTGCGCCTAATACTTTCCAGAATTAGGTCAACAGAATGTGTGTCTTCCCACCAGAGAGAGAGTGCGCATTCCATTCCAACAATCTATCCATGTGCACGTACGTGTAGGTGGGATGCATGAAATTCTCAGTTTGGTTTGGATACTTTTAGACAAGGTGAATAGGTTTCTGCATGTGTCAGACATATGGCTGACCACACAAAAAAATACAGTATCAGGGGAAAAAAATGAACCAGAGGCTTCTTTTAATGGCTTGTTCACACAGTAATTACCTTAAGGAGGTGATAAGTGATGTTGCAGCGCAATTTACCATGCATCTAATTTGCTGAGTTGAAAACAGACACAAAGCTGTAAAAGGCTTGCAAAGCAGATTTTAATAGAAATGAGCCATCTATACTTTATTTGCAATAGATATAAAGTTTGCCTGCTGTTACTCATGGAAGCAGTAACTGAATCTTAATGAATAATAGGAGAGTGAGAAGTTGGGAACCATCACAGTTTTTGAACAGCGGTTTTATTATCTGCATGAAATGTCAATACTGCATCGAGTAGGTCGCGAGTGCAGGCAATATTATTGACGGGGACTTGTACTAAATATAGAGCATATATAGAGCAATCGTGGTCAAATAACAACAGCAACACCAAACGTGCATTTACATAGCGCCCTTCACGAAGGGTAAAGTCTCGGAGCACTTTACTTTACAGGGATGGGGACCCAGAAAGGGAGAGAGAGGGGATGATACCTAGATCTGCAGTCAACATACGAGCGAGTAAAACCTTTGGGAATTGAATCACAGTGAGATGAAGTATTGACATTTTTGTGGCATTTGAATGGAAACTATATGAGAATGCAGCGACTCAGAAATTCCAAGCATGCATTCATCCATAAATTTGTATTGCTATTTATTAGGGCACAAACTATACAAGCATTCAGGTCAATGAAACAATAGTTCAGTAAAATGCATAATAGTGTTGCAGCATAATGAATGTACCACTTTCTCTGTAATACATTGCAAGCTACTTAAATGTGAAGGAAAAACGATTGCATATAAGATTCACTAAATTCTGGGAAGTGCTGCATAATTAAACACCGAAACATTGTTATGAATTTGCATGAGATATGGACAATACAAAGCATATTTGAGAATGTATAAATGGTAATAGAATATGAATAGGCCTTTCTTTTTAAATGTTCCTACTAAATAATAACCAACAAAAGAGGTAAGAAGTTACACAACTCGTCATGCAGGGTTTCTGTGTCACAATTATTGTTAAACATCATGTTCTGTGTAAATTGTACATACAGAAAGATAAGAGAGATGTGTCATGGTGTTTTGTTACTGGGTTTTCACATTGTGGTGGATAACAATTGCCTGGACTAAACATTTAAATTGATAAGAAGACTGATTCCAAGCCTGCCCTGCAAGCACCTTGGGACATTCTCCCAATGTGAAAGGCACTATATAAATGTAAATTTATACTGTGTTGTAAGACATTGAGAAAACGCATGAAATCCTTCAGATAGCTGACTGGGAGCCCAAGTGGGGAGAAGATGGGGGAAGCTGAAGAGGGTGAGAGAGGGGGGAAAGATGATTGAAAGGCACAACAGAAGCTGCAATAACGGAGGAACTGCTGCTGGTCAATGCTTCTGAGTCAACACATCACTGATAATATTGTTGCTGTCATCACTGAACTACACTGTCCACATATGTGCAGTGCTCAAAACGTCAGTAAATGCCCCAATCAGTGTGTCCAGCAATCGCTGATCAGGTATACCACATGTCCACACTGTTCCCATGTACCCCTGTTATACAAGTAGCTATGGTATATCAGAGCATGGCACAATGGGATCTGACTGTACATCACATTGTATAGTTATTAGTAAGGTTATGTCAGCGCCTTGGGATGACTTCCTGACATGAAAGGCACTATACAAGTGTAATTTACTTGATGTTGTTGTTGTATGCTCTTAATCATTTATGCATTTGGTTTCAGCTTTCATAGATTTGTACCAAGTCCTGTATATAAAAACAATTTCCCATTGATGTTAACTTTTGGGCGCCAGCCTGGCTCAGTTGGTAGCACACTCATTTCTGAATCAGAAAGTTGTAGGTGCAAACCCCAGATCGCAACTTTAATTTAGTCTAGGCTGACTCTCTGAAACAGTTGTGGGGGAGTGTTGCATTGTTGGAGGTTAAAACAAAGTCCCTTCTGCATGTTTAGGTGGACATTAAAGATCCCTATTTGATAATAGCGAAATAGGCTTCCCCAGGGTCAACAATTTGTCAGATAAAATTCACTTCATCGTATTTGTGGGACACTTCTGTGCACAAATTGGCTGCCACGTTCGCTTACAAATAACTCAGTTACTGCTCCTTACAGTATATTCTGCGAGGCCGGTGAGACATCCACCTGATGTGAAAGACGTTATACCAAATGCAAAGATTATTATCAATTTTTTGCATTTCCAGATTAAAACTCCTGTACTTTAGTACCAGATTGTCTCCTGAATACTCTTACCTGTTTTGTGGGTGTACAGGCTGAGACTGTTGTACACCCCTCAATGTACATCCATGATATAGCTCTATCTCCCCTCGTAGAGTGTACTGGGTGCCTCGGTGTTCAATCCTCACTAATGAATGCAAGTCTATAACTAGTGTAACTTGACTAATGAGTTTTTCCTATTGATATTTAAATTAAACCAAATTGGGAAGCTTCCATCATCTGCCACTTATCCTAAACAAACTGTGATGTAGGCTGAATATGTTTGTGTATTCCCTCCTTTGATTTATACAGAAAGCTCGAGAAAACACGGTAAAGTAAACGCAACAGAATTTTATTGTGGTTTCGCTGAAATGCATAACCCTAGGCATTAATTCTTAAACGACACAATAAATATCAACAAACAGAGTTGTCAATAATAAAAGCTAATCACACATAAACTAAACAACAACTTTGATTTATATAGCGCCCTCCACACCAGATAGCGTCTCAGAGCTTCACAGCAGCGGGTCCCGGGACCGAGCCAGGGGCAGGGGCAGGAAGGTGACCAAAGGTGCGGTCGAAGAGAAAGGTCTTCAGCTGTGACCTGAAACTGGGAAGAGAGGGGACGAGGGGAAGGCAGTCAGGAAGGGAGTTCCAGAGCCTCGGGGCGTAGTGGCTAAAGGCCCGGCCGCCGAGGGTGGAGCGGAGGACTCGGGGGACATGGAGGAGGCCAGACCCAGAGGAGCGAAGGCAGCGGGTGCTGGGTTGGGGGGGAGAGGAGATCAGAGAGATAGGGAGGTGCAGAGGAATGGAGGGATTTGTAAACAAGGGTGAGGATCTTGAAGTCGATCCTCTCTGGGATAGGGAGCCAGTGAAGTCTGGCAAGGACTGGGGTGATGGGGGAGCGAAGCTTAGAGCGGGTGAGTATGTGGGCGGCAGAGTTCTGGATTAGCTGGGTTTTGTGGATTGTGGTGGAGGGGAGACCGGAGAGGAGGGCGTTGCAATAGTCCAGCCGAGAGGTGACAAAGGCCTGGACCAGGGTTTCAGTGGCTTTTGTTGTGAGGGTTAGGGCTAACAGCCACCTATAATGAAGTTAATGTAAAGCGTAAGAACATCTCTGACTACTACTCATTAATAGTCAGAGCACGTACCTTTTGATGTCATCGGGTAGAGAATGGCATCCCCAAGCACAATATCACTCATTGTTTCATCAGTATTGAGGCCCCGGTTCCCAATGGTAATTCTATTGCACCAATTACTAGTTGCAGTTGGTGGCTTTTTCATGGGCCAATCAAAAGCATCCTTTAAATGACACACTAGGGAAACAGTACACCTCCCTATCCACTTATACAAACTAAAGATAGTCAGTTGCCCCGCCAAATTGTTGCAATCAGCACTAGAGTGAGGCTTGATGGCACCATCAATATTAGACAACTTTAAAACACCAAATGTGTATTTAAATGGTTACACAGATTGGCTAATGCTTTTAGTGAACACATAAACTTGATATATTTTACACAATAGGCAGGGGTGACCGAAACAATGCTTTAGCCTTGGCAATATGTGCTGATGGTACACGCATTTAAATTATTTCCCCTCTCACTTTTCAATATGACATGAATAATTTCGCAAGCATCTATTGCACTGCCTGTTCATCAACATGCATACTGTCGCTCTTAAGTTCAAAGCATCCTGTGGCACTGCCTATTCATCACTTTGTATTATATCAGTAATAAGATCAAAAGCATCCTGTTGTGTTGCCCGCCCATCATCTCCAACGCTGTAAATCTTAATCTGAGAAGCACGCTGTCTCAATTAATTTTCATCAACTGGAAAGCATTCATTATTATGTTCCCATCCAATGATTGGGAAAACACTTTCCTCCATTTAAAAAATATTCAGATGATCCGATGCAATGTGTAGCTGTATTTTCCTTCAATAATTCAATAATAATGGTTCGTCAACAATTTTGCCTAAAATGTCGCAATCTGGCGACTGACATCAAAAACAAGAACAGCAACAGCTCGCGGCAGCCTTCTCTAGGAGTAGCAACCCTGGAGGGCTTAACAATGGCGGAATGTGACTCCGAGCCAGAGAGAGGTGACCGTAGGCACAGTCAGAGAGGAAGGTTGTCAGGAACGATCTGATCACTTCATGAAACTCTGAAATGGAATTGAGGTTTTAGAGACATTAAAATGTGCTAACTGGTTGTGGGATGTTGCTGGCAAAGTTTAGCTGTATATTTGTCTAGATAACAACTTTAATCCACTTTTATTCCCAAATTATCCTTAGCTTGTGAATTGCTCTCCTATACAACTACAACAACTTGCCCTTATATACCATGCTTCATGTAGGGTAGCGTCTTAGAGTCTTAACAATGGTAGAGTTGGGGAGAACGGAGAAATCACCATAGGCACGTTTGAATAGGAAGGTCTTCAGATGCAATCTGAAGACTTTATGTGCAAGGTACTGAACTGTTATTTTACGTATAGCGTTAACCTTGAGAGAAAGTGGGAAAGAGGACTGTTTTACTGTTTCAAAAGTTGGATATTTTCTCCTGCCAATAATGCCATGTGCAGTTTCAAAGGCTGGTCTGAGCCCTCAGTGTGACCTCCATGATGTCTGAGTGATTTTGAACAAATAACAGTCAAGGGCAAATGAAAAATGTTTCGGCTGAATTAAGAGAAATCATTCCTGAGGAACCGTATACACCATTTCTATACCCCTTTATATCTAAACTGACAAAATGTGATAGAGCCTTTCAGGGCTTCTAACAGTTAAAATCCATTGAAATTATGTATCAAATCCTTGTATTTGATACAGCGTTTTTCACATCTTATCGACGTCCCAAAGCGCTTCACAGAATATACTGTAAAGTGAATTGACTGTATATTTGTGGGTGAATCGCGGCAGCCAATTGCGCACAGCAGTGTCCCACACACAGTCGTGGATTGAAATGACCAATTTTTATTATTGTGTTTTTTTTGGAGGGATTATTATTAGGCGTGTGGAGTAAGGAAACTTGCCCAAGGTTTAGCCCTGACCTGCCTGGATTCGAACACAGGTCTCCCCAGCTTGGTCTCCCCAGCTTGCAAGACACGTGCTCTAACCACTGAGCAACAGGAGCTCCAGGCTCCTATATTTTTACGAATATACCGGCTCCTCAGGACCGATTTCTCTTAATCCAACCCAAACTTTTTTCATTTGCCCTTGAATGTTATTTGTATAAAATCATGCACTCTATCTTCTAAATGTCAGACATGCATGGGAGAAGGTGCAGATAAATATGTGGTTAGAAATGTGAAACAGAATGACTAACGTCTGTGCTCAAAAGGCAGAACCATCAAGTAGAATGCTAACCTACTATTAACCCTCTGTTGACTTCTATGTGTTTAAAAAAAGGTAAAGCAGCACCTATATTTTACAAAACTTTTTTGAAGTTTGAAAATTGGCACTTTTAACCTTCTCTGTTTCCTATATAGGAATGCTGTTAATGCCCTCATTTATCCTTGTGTGGCATCTACTCATACAATGACACTGCTCTCCCTCAGTTGCTCTCAAATAGTAACCATCACAATATGTCAATGGTTCCCAAACTCCCTTGGGGGACACGTACCGTTGCCTGGGGAGGTGCAGAGACTCAAGCCCCCTGAGTGTGTGGAGCCGAGGCCCCGAGTGCGTGTGGAGCGAAGGACTCAAATGTGTGGAGCCGAGTGTGAAGGAGTTGGGTGGGGGGAGGGGGGGAGGGGGGGTGGAACACAACGAAAACTTTGCTGAGTTACTGGGGATCAGTGGGGGGGGGGGGGGGGGGCTGCTATTTAAAGTTTAGAAGCCACATGATTAATTGCATGAAAATGGGTTTCTATTGAAGGTTGTGATACAGTATGGGGAAAAAAAAAGCTACAGTGTTCTACTTGTGTTCACATGCTGTAAAGCTACAAGTAGTTGCAATAGTCCATATTGATGCCTCTATGCGTACATGTTTTTATGCATATGCTGCTTGGGAAATCCATGCTAAATCCATCAGGCAGTAAGCTACTGAGAGGTTACAGCAGCCAAACTGATTTATGAATAAGAACACATGTAACTATAGTTAATATATAATTTATTTCCACTTTAGCAGGAATCTAATTTGTTTTGAGTTATGTCACACTTGAGACTTCTGATATGTCTGCAGCACTTTGGGATGTCCTCCTTACGTGAAAAAAGCTATAAAAGTGTAATTTTGTTGTTGTTGTTGCAAGCCTAGTTGTTTGGCAGTCCTTGGTGGATGTGATAAAACAGCAGTATGCCATACATGATGAAATCAAGCTTCATAGGTCATTCTATATTCATCCTATAGCTCAGACAGCCAAACAAGAGAAAACAGGCTCAGGCCTGTAAACAGCCAATTCAGGACAGATACCAGGATATAGTTCTTGATTCAAAGGGTAATTAACATCTAGAAGTTAAGGTCATGAGGCTGGCTTCCTTTAAGAAACAGCTTGATGCTGTAATGGGAGGAAGATAGAGTGGTAATCTATAATGGCAAGATGGGACAAATGAGTTAGGGGAGCGTGTTCTGGTTCTCTAGTATAGTATCTCTGTGTATGTTTTTCATGGAATCATAGAATTCTACAGCACAAAAGGAGGTCATTCGGTCCATCATGTCTGTGCTCTCTCTTTACTAAATCAATCCCACTCCCCCGCGCTCTCCCCGTATCCCTGCAAACCTGTCCTCCCCAAATAACTATCTGCTTCTCTCTTAAACATTGTTATTGAATCAGTTTTCACCACCTTTTCAGGCAATGCATTCCAGATCTGAACAACTCATTGCACACTCTCGCACCCTCTCCAATGTTTTGACATCCTTCATAAAGTGTGAACTGAACACAATACTCTAGCTGAGGCCTAACCAGTGTTTTATAAAGGTTCATCATAGCTTCTTGACCTATGCCCCGATTTATAAAGCCTGGTATCCTATCTTCATTTTTTTTAACAGCTTTATCTGCCTCTCCTGCCACCTTCAAAGATTCATTTATACAAAACCACAGGTCTCTCTATTCCTTCACCCCCTTTAAGATTCTACCATCTAATAATAAACCGTCCCCAAAAAAACACAATAATAAAAATTAGTCATTTCAATCCACAAATGTTTGTGGGTCACTGCTGTGTGCAATAGGTTGCTGCGTTTCGCTCACAAATATACAGTCAATTCACTTTACAGTATATTCTGTGAAGTGCTTTGAGACATCGATAAGATATAAAAAGCACTATATCAAATGCAAGGATTATTATTATTATCTAACTTATATTGCCTGAGAGAAACTAGTGCATATTTCCTCCAATCAGAAAAACAACCAATCACCACCACTCTACTTTCTGTCTCCCAGCCAGTTCTGTATCCATATTACCACTGTCCAGTCGGGACATCCTCCTGACATGAAAGGCATTCCATAAAGTCATTTTGTTGATGTTGTTGTTGTCCCTTTAATGCCATGGGCTTCTATTTTGCTTGCAAGGCTCTTATGTGCGACTTTATAAACACCTTTTGAAAATCCTTATAAACTTCATCAACTGCACTACCTTCTTCCACCATCTCCGTTACTTCAATAAAGTTTGATAGACTTGATTTGCCTTTAACAAATCCATGTTGGCTCTCCTTTATTAACCCATATTTTTCTCAGTGAAAATCGATTTTGTCCCAGATTATAGTCTCCAGAAGTTTCCCCCACTTCGGCTGACTGGCCTGGTCATCCGGGGAAGTTTGAATGTGCTTTAATGTCGTTTGAATGTATTTGTTCTGTCCCCGAGCTATCTCCTCTTTGAAGGCTTCCCATTAGCTGTTAGCTGTTTCACCTGCCAATCTTTCTTTACAGGCCATCTTAGCTAGGTCCCATATTGATTCACTGAAGTTTGTCCTCTTTCAGTTGAGTATCTTTACCTTTGATTGTTCCTTGTCCACTTCCATAAGTACTCTAAACCTAATGATGTTGTGATCACTGTTGTCAAGATGCTCTCCAACTGAAACCTGCTCCACTTACCCCCACTTCATTCCCCAGAACTAGATCCAGCACCAGATCTAATTTTTAATCTCATCTGAAACATTCCTACTCGAGAGACAATCTTGGGCTCCTCAAAACGGTCTCTCACCAACCTACAGTATGTCAGATACTCGCTGAAATTAGACAATCAGAGTATATCTCTGGGGATAAGGCAGGTAGCTGGAGTTAGAGTAGAATATCAGCCATGATTGAATGGCGGGGCAGGCTCGATGGGCCGAATGGCCTACTCCTGCTCCTATTTCTTATGTTCTTATGTTTTGGGGAAAGAATACGCATTCCATTCCAGACACTGGGAGTTTCTCCGAAGTAATTTCTCCCGGTGTCCTGGCCAACAATTCCCCAGATAAAATTGGTCATTAAATTCACAGCTGTTTGTGCTAAATTGCTCTGAGCAAATTGGCTGCTGCGTTTGCCGACAAATGCACAGACATTAAACTCTTCAGTAAATCCTGCGAAGTACTATTAGATGGTTTGACAATGTATTTCGGTGCTATATCAAATACAAGGATTATTTATTTTCTTCCCCACAGAATATAATAGCAGCATGATTGTGCATGTAGCAAACCATTCCCTTAGGACCAGATATATTTTTCTTGTATTGTTATTCTTCCAATGTTAGTGAGTGAGATAATGTGGAGGGATGTATTACAATATATATTTAAACAGCTGCTACTTTACTACTTAAGGTTAACCGTAACTGGAATTATTTATTATTTATCTTTTGTTCAGTCTAAAAAGCAGTCAACAGTCTTTAAGTCATCGATGATTCTCAAGTACTGTACGTATTGAGTGAATTATGTAAGTGCTTTTACATTTGTTGATGCCTTTCTCTTTACATTAGTAATGTGTGAGTTTTACTCCGAATATATCTCTACTTTGAGACGACTCTCAGTTGTAAGAGTAATTTCCTTTTGGGAATGTTTAATGCAGTGTCATAGGTAAACATCCTGTTGTGTTTAACAAAATTGTCCTTCCTAAGTGCTCTTTTATATGTAATACAGTAGTTGCTTAGAGTATTAACATGAAAAGAGTGATTGGTGAAATAAATAATACTGTCTCAAATCAGTATTACAGAAATTACAGAATAGAATTTGACACTCTACAGATCTGAAAGACTTATTTACTGAAGTGAAAAGGATCAATGCTCCATTCGCTTCAACATAATAAGTGGAAAAATGTTAATTTCACAGTGATTTATCACATCAAAATGTCTCAAAGTGTCTCACAACTGTAGAGTCTTTTTGTAGGCATGAGTAGTGGAACAAACCATAAGGTAATTAATCTGAAGGTCAATATACAGAGAGAAACTTGCTTCTCTATTCAAATAATTTCATGGAGACTTTCAAAGGATTATCCTTTTGTTTTTAAATTTATAATAATAAATAATACTTGCATTTGATGTAGCGCTTTTTATATCTTATCAATGTCTCAAAGCGCTTCACAGAATATACTGGAAAGTGAATTGACTGTATATTTCTGGGCGAAATTTCAGACATACATAGATAGATTGGAACCATGAGCATCTTCTTGGTAAGAACCTAGCAGTTAGGTGTAGTCTTAGATGACACTCCAGTGCACTGCTAAAGATGTGTCATTCAACCTCATTAAAATGAGATCTTGTCTGAAAAATTCACTGTGAAGCAAATTGACTTTAGAATTGCGGGCAAAACACAGCAGCCAATTGCGCACAGTGGTGTCCCACAAACAGTCGTGGATTGAAGTGACCAATTTTGGGGGGTTGTTTCTTGAGGAATTATTATCATGCATGTGGAGTAAGGAAACTTGCCCAAGGTTTGCTAGCACTAATGGTACAAGCAAGGCAATGGAGGTGAAAGCAGCAGGGAAATACAAGTTACCGATAAGAATGATACATTGTGCAAATGAATGTGCTACATGATCTGTTTTCCTACGGGCTGAATCACCAAATTCACCCACAGCTAGATCTTTCAAATCAAACCCTCAACATAAAAGAATAACATAGAGAATAACATCTTGGGGTTACCAGACTATAAAGAAACGATGCCATACAATACAATACAGTGTAATATAATACAATACAAAGAAGGAATAATTGGTTTGCTTTAGAGGCTGTGAGTTCACAGTCCCTTCAATATAGTCTTCCTGATGTTTTGATGCAAAGCATAACCTTAGGAAAAAAATGATTTTTGACACTGGTAGAGGAGGATCATTATGATGTTGGTTAATGACTACATTTACTTTTACCCCACTAATGCCATCATAAATATGCCTTAAAATCTAAATTGGGGAATTTCTTCAATAATTAAACACTTAATATGCACAATACGCTCTATCACAAGTAACATTAGTTACTGATGTTACTAAAGCTAATGCATAATAGCTACCTTTTTAATGCATGCAGGAAATTAGGATTGTAGCATAATGCCTTTGGAAATTACTTATAATATGCATTCAACAACCAACAAAACAAAATCTGTCTTGTACTAAACACAAAATAAAGGAACAACAGAGAATTACTCTGATCAATAATGTAAAAGGTACTGTAATTCAGATGGTTAGAGATGATGTTTGGAATACTAGAGATGTTCCCTTCATTGTGTAGATATATACTGCCTTACAGAACTACCAAATATATAATTAAAGTTACAATGCTATTATTCTGAGGGATTGATTCCATTCATTTATTAAAGTAATCGCTTAGTATTTATTGCTGAACATCAGCAAAACCGAGGCCCTCCTGATTGGCTTGAGCCAGACCTTCCGCACCCCAGCCACTGGCTGCATCAGCATCCATGGATGCACTCTCCACCTCACCAATCCAATCAGGAACCTGGGTGTCTTGTTTCACCCTGAACTGTCCTTTCTCCCCCATAGCCGTGCCATGACCTTCCACTACCTCTGCAACATCACCACTCAGGTCGCTGAAATCCTTACACATACGTTTGTCACTTCTCGGCTCGACTACGGCAATTCTCTCCTTGTCAGCCACCCCAACTCTTCCCTCCACAAGCTTTAGATCGTTCAAAACTCTGCAGCTCATATCCTCTCCTGCCCCAGGCTCCGCGACCCCATCACGTGCCCTCCCACCCTCACCCTGCTCCACCGGCTCCCCATTCCTCAGAGGAACAAATTCAAGATCCTTGTCTTCACTTTCGAGGCCCTCCATGGCCTTGCCCCTCCTACCTCCCTTACCTGCTGACTCCTATTGACCTCTGTTCAACGGGCTCCACCCTGCTCCATATCTACCTACCCTACCATCGGTGGCCGACCTTTCAGCTTCTCTGCTCATAAGCTTTGGAACTCAATCCCACAATCCCTTTGCCTTGCTCCCTCCCTCACCTCCTTCAAAACCAGTTTCAAGACCCTCCTCTTCGACCGTGCCTTCAGCCGCCATCCTACCTCTCTGCCCTCCCTATGCTTGGGTCCTGACCCTTGATGTTCAGCGCCTTGGGACATCCTTCTGACATGAAATGTGCTCTACAAATGTAATTTTGCTGCTGTTGTATTTCATGATTAGCTTTTAACCATATTTTAGACTTTAGTAAGAAAACATCCCCCTAGCATATGTGGTGAGATTGATCGGAAAGAAATGGAATACTGAATATAAGTATCCTATGAATTTTTCTCAATCCAGCGATGTTCATTTGCTGTTTGCAAATCCACTCAGTGCCAATGTAACAAATTGGGGCAATATATTTAAGGGTCTAATTTGTGATATTTGCAAAGCAGATTTGATAGACTCATCAATTCTTAAAATTGGCTAGGGTAAAGGCCAACTGGATCGACCATAGTTTTCTTTCATCTCGCAATTCTTATGTTATTATATTTGTCATCAGATACAATCTGCAAAGTCACTATTAGCCTAATTGCACTGAAATAATAGAAACAGCGTGAATGAAACAACCTTACGCCAGTGGTAATTTAAATAATTTTGAATGCATGGCACTGTAAACAGTTTACAAGTAAATTGCCTGTTCACTTCATGGCTGCTTGTGGAACTTTGCAGTGTACAAATTGGCTGCCACGTTTGCCCTACCATCGCAATTCCCCATAATGAGTTTCTGAGACGCTTTGATATAATAAGCACTACATCAAATGCAAGAAATATTTTTTAGTTATAATCGAGTTCACTTCTATCACATCAGGTTATCACATTTTCTATCCTAACCACCAGCTCTCCTTCCCATCAAAGGAGGCACAATATCTCACACTACACAACCTCATTAGAACCTAATTGGCAATATTGGCACAATGGCTAATTGCCATTGGTGAATAGCTGCAAAGTAAAAAAAAAACAGCCACAGAGTAAATTTGGGCTTTTGGAAATGGGAATAAGATGATTTGCAAATATTGCAAGTTAAAATAAGGCTTTCAATGTTCGCAAACCAGAAACCACAATGAGCACATCAAATTAATTTGCAAATATCACAAATGAGGTGCCTACAAGCAATTTCTGATGTTAGTTCTCTCTATTATTTTATTCACGCTCCCCATCAGCCTTCTCTCCAAGGTGGTGTAATCTCATGAGTTAAATTGTAACTCTCTATTCAAGTCACATGCTACATATCTCAGTCTTTCTTTAAGGACCTTGACTATGGAATCAAGTTACTTATTAGATGAGCGGTTTTGGTTTTTTGGAACAGATATGTTAGGGTCTGGATGTACAAAATGAGCAGAGAATTTTACAAGCCTCAACAGAGGATTTGACTATATTTTGATGACCTTGTGTCTCAGGTAACACTACAAAACCAGCTACAAATCTTCCACTTTGATAATATACTCTCTTGCTAGACAGTGAAGTTGATGTTAGTTTTTCTGCTGACAACCAGGCAGTCTAACTCTTTATTACATTTCTTAACACACGTTTTGCGCTAGAGGGATGTGAAGCTGTTGAGGGCTTCTGCTCTCCCTGGCAGTTTCAATTCTTCCAAACTCAATTGCGGGCACAACTAGGAAAGAGTAGTAAGTTCGCGCAGGCTTTTACTGGGTGTAGATTTAACAGAAGTGCTGGGTGTAAAATAAAGTATAGAAAAAGCACAAAGTCCATTTTTACACTGCTGTGTGCTGGAATGTTAACATTGCGTTAGCGCTCACAATGCTATTTCCTTGTTCTGTGTGTCTATCCTTGCAGCTTTGATAATGTACCCTCGGGCTGTATGCGAATTGAGAGCTTGTACATGAGGAAGTCTGCAGCGTTAGTATCAAACTAACAAGCCGTTACAACTACAAACATGCTGTTATTAGAACTCCGCTAGTTGCAAATGATAATTGTTGTTGTTGTATCCTATACCAAACGCTGTGTACAGTCAGCACGGACTGTTTGGGCCAAATGGCCTGATTCAGTGCTAGACAATCCGTGACTGTGTAAATCACTAGATAAAGCCTGTTACAACACGCATCAAGTGGTCCCCAGTCACAGCTTTTCCAGCTGTGAAATTTTGCTCATATTTCTGTTTTTTGCAGGCATTTACCAAACTAAATAAAAATGTGTTGGATACTAGGGAAGTTATGGTATTTGTAGCTTAATGGTTAGAGCACTCGCCTGGCAAATGAGCGGACCTGGGTTTGATTCCCGGGCAGGGCAAAACCTTGGCCAGGTTTCCTTACTCCTCACAGCTCAGTTCACCTAGCAGTAAGTAGGAACCTGGTTGCTAATCAATTGGCGGATCGCCTATCCGGAGAGAAAATATAATAATACTGTACTCACTGAATCTGCGACTGGGAGACTGCTGTGTGCGATTGTCTGTCACAATTCGCCCATAAAATATACGGTCAAGTCACTTTACAGTGTATTCTGTGAAGCACTTTGAGACATCTAGTTGATGCGGTAAGTTTACTGTATAAAATGCAAGAATTATTATTATTATTTGTGGTTATGAAGAAAAGGCAGGGTAAGGGCATTGAAAGATCCGCCACTTGGAATTCATTCCTTTATACAGTACGATAACCCAAAATATATGTCTCCACCCAAAATATATGTCGCATTTTACCAGTATCTTTAAAGGGTCATTTTGACCTTGACTGGGAATTATTCTTGTTGAGGTAGAATCAGACCACTTTAAGAATTGTGCTGCTCGCAAGGTCACGCAGCAGTAAAGACAGAGTTTGTGCAATCTCTCCCACCGTTAGTTTTGCTTTCATCTCAGTTTTGTAAATGTTAAGATAAAAATAACAAATTGGCATTGGCAGACATAATCACTGATGGGTTGAAGTAATCGCACCCTGTTCAGTTTATAAACACGGGAAAAAGTCTCCTGGGATAGTTTCCTGACTTAATCATCCTTTTAATAAACAAACCTAAAGGTGCCATTTGTTTTTCACATTTGAAAGATAATAACTCATCTCATTATAACTGATTCTAGTTCTCTACTCTCTGCATTCCTCGTTAACGTTTGCCAAGTCAGTACATAAGAACATAAGAACATAAGCAATAGGAGCAGGAGTAGGCCGTTCGGCCCATCGAGCCTGCCCCGCCATTCAATCATGGCTGATATTCTACTCTAACTCCAGCTACCTGCCTTATCCCCATACCCCTTAATCCCTTTATAAATGAGAAATCTATCTAACTCAGTCTTGAATATGTTCAAGGACTGAGCATCAACAGTCCTTTGGGGTAAAGAATTCCATACATTTACCACCCTCTGAGTGAAGAAGTTTTTTCTCAACTCAATGTGAAAGGGCTGACACCTAACTTTAAGACTGTGACCCCTATTTTAGATTCTCCAACCAGGGGAAACAATCTCCCACTATCTACTTTGTCGTGCTCCTTAATAATCTTATAGGTTTCTATAAGATCCCCTCTAATTCTTCTATATTCCAGAGAATATAGGCCCAAATTAATCAACCAATCATTGTAACTAAACATAACAGTAGTACGAACAGGATGATAAGCTACATGGCTTTCTCATTCACTGCCTGACGGGAAACCTTATCCCCAATAGGATTTGTGGATCAGTAGCTTGATCTAACCTCGCTGCTCTGGTTGTTCTGTACGTGTTTTGCACTGACCCTACAGATCTATTTGGAGCAAGCTTCAGAGCATGTAGACATAGACATTTATCAGAGTGGCTCAGTTGGTAGCCCTTCACCTCAGAGTCAGAAGTAGTGGGTTCAAGCCCCAGGTCAGGACTCAGAGCTGACAGTCTAGGCAGACAAAATGCAGCGTGAGCTACACTGATGCAATATAATGCTCGGAGAGTGCGCATTGTTCGAGGTGCCGTCATTTGTATCAGTTAATTACAACTTGTCGGCCTTCCCAAGTCTTCCCTCATCAAGCTGCAGATCATTCAGAACTCTGCATCTCGTGTTCTCTCTCACACCAGGCTTCATAACCTATCATACACATCCTCGCCCAGCTCCACTGCCTCCCCAACCCACAGTAGATAGAATTCAAAATCCCTGGCAGCGCCTTCAAATCCCTCCACAGCCCTTCCCCTCACTACCTCAGTGAGCTGCTAAGTCCATATCGCCCAGTCCGCTCCATCTGCTCGGCAGGTTCTGACCTCCAATCTGTCTCCATCTGGCCTACCCCACAATCGGCGGTTAGACCTTCAGCCTCTCTGCCCCCAAACTTTAGAACTCCATCGCACAGTCCTTTCGCCTTGCTCCCTCCCTTGCCTCCTTCAAAGCACATCTCAAGTTCCTCCACTTTGACTGTGCCTTTGTTGACCCTCCTATCCCTACCTTCCCTGCCCTAGATCCCTACAAATACAGTCACAACACTTTACAGGATACCCTGTAAAGCATTTTGGGACATCCATCTGATGTGAATGATTGCTGCTCATAATTATTAATTATTCTAATTGTTTTTGTTGAAGGCTTTAAACACGGGTACATTGATCTGGAATGTCATGCAGAATCACAATAACAACCCACATCCATGCTGTGGAAAGCTGTATTAAATTGGGTAAAGTGTGTAACTAAACTAAAATCTCTGCATCGGATTTTACTGAGATCATGATACAAACCCTGTCTTGTTGAACTGAAACTGATTTACCTCAAAGATTGAGGCTGTATTTAAGAATTTGCTACATTGAGATGCACTTTGAGAAGCTACATAAAGAGAGTAAATCTAGATCCAGGTGGAATTTCTCCCCTGTAGTCATAATACTGATGACATTTGGCTCAGAGAGGAGTGTTTGCAATTCCATTGTCATTCTTGTCACCCACACAACATCTGAATGTAATCTGTGGGTGAAAAATATATGAAAGAGCTGGCAGTGTTATTTATTTGTATATATAAATCTGATTCTATAGGAATATGAGACAGATAACAAGCATTGATTTGTGGAGAATAAATGAGACAGACATTCTCAGTTTGCACAAAGTAAGAGACCAACATACAAAATTTTCCAGTGTTTAGACAGAATCAGCTACGCTGACTACAGATTTCAGAAACTTCCGACAAATCTCTTTGAATCATTTTGAACAGCAGTAAGAAAACGGCACTTTTTTGTGCATTAAAGGTATCTAAACCTGTGAATTTATTGCAGTTACATTTGACTTTAAATTCAGGATCTATACGTTGTTAAACTGAGGGGCCGCTGCATTGTTCTACAGATGAAATGCTAAGCCAATGTCTTGTAGGCCTGCTCCAGTGGTTTGATGGGATCTGACAAGGTTAAGAACAGATCTAATAGAGATCTTCAAACTTCTGAACAGGTTTGAGTGGAAAATGAAAGATTATTCATGCAGTTTGAACAATCAGCATAGCAAAGAGGCAAAGCTCAAATTTTGTCTCGGAAAGAGTTAAGGATAATGTTCACTGGAAATGTTTTCGCACAAAGGTTCTTAGAATACAACAACATGTTACATTTGTGTTGCACCTTTCACGAGGATGTCCCAAGGCGTTGGACCATCATGCATTTGGACCTGAGCTAGGAGTCGTGATCAGGAAGAGGGGAGGGCAGGGAAGGTAGGAGTAGGAGGGTGACTGGATGTACAGTCGAAGAAGAGGGTCTTGAGATGGGCTTTGAAGAATGTACTACAATGTATATATATATGGCACCTTTCATATGGAGAAGAAGCAATATTTAAGAGGGAATAGATAAATACCTGATGAGGAACAATATAAAAAGTCACTGAGATTGCTCATTCATCTCATTGCTCATTGTGTTGCTGGTATGCATTAGCCACAATCATCTACAACAGCAGCAAAATTACATTTGTGTAGAGCCATTCACATCAGGAGGATGTCCCAAGGTGCTGGACAGTCAATGATTCAGACCCAAGCTGGAGTCAAGATCAGGGAGGGAGGAGGGAGAGGAGGAGATTTGGGGTGACCGATGGGACCGTTGAAGAGAAGGGTCTTGCAGCGGGACTTGAAGGAGGCCAGGGAGGGGGTGAGGTGGAGGGACTGCGGGATGGAGTTCCAGAGGTTAGGGGCTGAGTGGCTGAAGCCACGCCTGCTGATGGTGGGGCGGGTGGGGCAGGGGTCGTGGAGCTGGCCAGAGGCTGCTGAGCAGAGATGGTGGCAGGTTGGTAGGGTGTTTGGAGGTCGCAGAGGTAGAGTGGGGCGAAGCTATGGAGGGCTTTGAACATGAGAACCAGAATCTTGAATTAAATCCTTTGGACTGCACTGGTCTCGGAAAGGATCGATTTCAAGATCCTCACTCTTGTTTTTCAAATCCCTCCACTCCTCTGCACTCCCCTACCTCTCCGATCTCCTTTCTCCTCACAGCAGCTTCCATTGCTTTCGCGCTACCGGGTCTGGCCCACGAATCGTCTGCTCCACCATCGGCAGCCGTGCCTTCAGCCACTACGCCCCGAGGCTCTGGAACTCCCTTCCTCTCTCCCTTTGCCTCATCCTCTCCCTTCCTATTTTCAGGTCTCAGCTAAAGACTTTTTTTCGACCATGCTTTTGGTCAGCCTTTTCCCCTCCCCCTGGCTTGGCCCCGGGATCTGTTATTTGGAAGACGCCGTCCAGCATGGAGGGCACTATATAAATCCACATTATTGTTGTTGTTGTGATAGGGAGCCAATTGAGTCAGGTGAGAATGGGAAAGATGGGGTCACGGAGCTTGGAGAGGTAGAGTACATGGGCCACAGAGTTCTGGATTATCTGCAGCCTATGGAGGGAGGAATTGGGAAGACCGACAAGCAGGGCATTGGCATAGTTGAACCCCTGGATGTAATGAAGGCATGAATGCATGAAGGCAACTACCCTTCAAAGTAAGCATTGAGATTTGACCTAATAGTCTAGGAAGTTCACTTGAGAAGTTTAACTGAGGCCCTGCCTGCCTGTTCAGGTGGATGGTAAAGATCCCATGGCGCCACTTGAAAAGAGAACTGAATTTCTCCCAGTGTCCTGGCTAACAATCCCCCAAATTAAATACACAACTGACTTTGAAAAACCTGAGCAGGAGAGAGGACAGAAGTTGGGGGGAATGTCAAAACAATGGGTTTTGAGGCGGGTTTTAATGCAGTGAGGGGAGGGGGTGGGGCAATGGTTGCTGGGATGGAGTTCCAGAGGTTGTGCTGCAGAATGATTGAGAGTCCACACAGGAAGGAGGCCATTGTTATAGGCAGAATGTGGCCAGGCTGTGGGGGGTTGAAATTTAGAATGAAGATCTTAAATTGATCCGTTGGGGGGTGGTGAGCTGGTAGATTAGAGCAAGGATGGGGTCTAATAGAAATGGATACTGGCAGATTGTGGGTGATATGCAACTTGTTCAGGGAGCAGTTGGGGAGTCCAGTGAGCAGCCCATTGGAATAATCGAGTCTCAGTGATGGGGGCTCAGATGAGTGCTCTGCCCTCCTGGAAGGAGAGTTAATACCAAAGTCAAGTAGTGATGAGGAGTTGAGGGAAAGCTGAGCAAATGAGAGCCAAGCTGCGAGGTTTGAAGGATAGCTAGACAGGACACTGAGGTTCTGTATTGTTCCATGAACATCTGTGCAGGTCATCAAGGTCAGTACCTGAGGTGAGAACTAACTGACTGGAGCCAAGCAGGAGAGCCTCAGTCATGTTATCATTTAGCTGTAGAATGTTGGGACTCATCCAGGACTTGATGTTTGACAGGCAATCGGGCAGAACAGCAGTGGTCCAAGATTCAAGACTTCAAGTACAACAGGGGTCAGATATTGCGCAAAGCTCACTCTACCCTGATTAGAATTCTTGTCACTCATCTCCTGTCATCCCTACAAACCAAAGCCCAAACACGTAAAGTGTTTCTAGAGGGACAAGAGCATGAAGGTTGCCAGGCAGTGTTCATAATGGCAAGATTTAACTTGTTAATCAAGGTTAACAGGAGCTGAGTGAGATGAATCCTGGATAAGAGTAGAACATGCTTTACTCAATAACTAGCCATGCTGTACTTGAACTGAGAGCACTGATACTGACACTGAATATCAAAATGCAGAAGTATGCCATTCCCCATCACAAGATCACACAATTGATAATAAAAATAACATTAATCCTTGTGTTTGAAATAGCGCCCGATCACATCATTGAGACATCACAAAGTGATCACAGGATATACTAAATTGTGGATTGACTATGTATTTTGTTGGTGAAGGCGTAGCCAATTTACGCACAGCAATGTCCCATAAACAGCCATGGGGCGAGTGACCGATTTTATTTGGAGGATTGTTTCCCAGGACACCAGGAGAAACTCCTTTTTCTTTTAGAATAGTGCCATGATATCTTTGATACCTACCTAAACAGGCAGTCAGGACCTTGGTTATCTGAAGATGGCATTTCTGACAATACAACACACCCCCAAGCGCTGCATTGGTGTGTTAACTTACACTACGTGATTCCAAATCCCGACATGGGTCTTGATCCCACAATCTTCTGAAACACAGTCTAATCTGGATAAAGAAGACCTTTCAGCCTCATCTCTCCAGAAGGCTCGCCCTACCTTCCCCCAATCAATAATAATATAATCCTTGCATTTGATATGGCGCTTTTCACATCTTATCGACGTCTCAAAGTGCTTCACAGAATACACTGCAAATGCATCAAGCTGCTTTCTAAGTGAGTCCAGTGTCCTGGGATCTACCTCCCATCCTGGCAATCTGTTTCAGTCACTGATTATTCTCTGCGTAAAGAAAAACTTGTATGTATTTAAGAATGGCAATCGCTCTTCTAGGAAATTTCAGTTTATGAGAAGAGGACGTTATTTCAAACTCAAGAAACGGTAGACGGTGAATATGCAGAAGAACCTGCCCAAGAGGTGTTGGCGGAATGTTAAGACACAGAAAAAGGCCATTCAGCCAATTCTTTTAACAATTTCAAGTAGGAATTAACGTTGTTTTACTTACTTCAGCACCAGCCGTTTTTTGGAAACTCCATCATCTATACCAAGGATGGCCAACTTGTAGCCCGTGAGCCACATATTGACATCATTACACGTGCGTAATTTCGTCACACGTTCCATAAAAAAAACTGTAATAAATTGGTCGTTTCAATCCACGACGGTTTGTGGGACACTGCTGTGCGCAATTGGCTGCCATGTTCATATTCATGGCCACAAATATACTGTTAATTTGCTTTACAGTATATTCTGTGAAGTGCTTTGAGACACATAGAAGACATGAAAAAGGGCGACATCAAATGTAAGGATCATTATTATTAGTATATAATCAATTTTCTTATTTGTTTTTGTTTCTGTAGATATAACAGTTTCCTTTAACTACGGTCTAGAACCCTGAGTGTCCAGCATTGGGACGTCCTCTCAATGTGCAAGGCACTATACAAATGTAATTTGTTATTGTTGTTAACTACTTTTTGACTTCTTAGTAATGAGATAAATGAATTTGCTGGTTAGCTATTAACACTATCCTTTAACAAGTGAATGGTTAGTTAGGCTATGTGCACAACACTATAAGAGAACTGTGTGCAATAAAACACAGATTCAAGTTATCGGCATATTTATAAACACTTCCAGCAGGAATGGGTAATTTGCTAGTGAAGTGATATACCTTGACAGAAAGGAAATAGTGGTTGGATCAGCACCCTACTGAAGTCTGACATCACTGCCCACTTTGAGTCAGTATCTCCACTTGGCCTCTGAGGCAATTACAAAAGTTGCTCTCTGTAAAAACAGTCATTTGTCAAAAATCATTGACTTGAACCACAATTTACAGACTTTGAGTTCTGCTTTCTCAGCTGTTAGATCTCTGATATACACTTCTTTCTTTGCTTGTTGTTATGGATGTGGAATTTTAAGTACAGTAATATTGCAAATGGAGATGTCATTTCACTCATTCCATTGGGTAGAAAACATCTACCTGATTGTTATTCCACACGTGCACTGCAGCCTACCTGCCTCACTTGTCAGAAACTATTGCGAATTAATGATTTGTTTTATAGAAACAAATAATGAGATTCTGAACACTCTCATACAAAAATTGAATTCCATATGAATGAGTCATCAAAGTGTTTGTACAACCTCGGAGGTAATTTCTATTTACTTATTCAAAGTAATTATTATTCCGCTATGCAATGTGAGAAAGCTTATTTTCCAATGACAAACCTTTGTGTCCTTGATAAGACAGCAGGACCTGATCCTGATCCTCCCTAATGCCTACAAGCAAACACAAAGATTCCTGTTAAATTATTCCCTTCTATTTAAAGCTGTGTTCTGCCAACAAACATTAACAGCATTTAAAAGGAAATTGGATAAATTCTTGAGGGAAAAATATATTGAGGAGTCTGGAAAAAGAGCAGGGAAAAGGGATTAGAACAAATCATTTGAGTAGGAGATGGGGAGGGCGACTCGCAACAGCAGGCAAATTGGGCCAAATTACCTCCTTTTGTGCTGTAAATATTCTGTGATTGTATGATTTTGATTACTTGGTTTATTTTCCAATTTTAATATGAAAATATATTCACTGAATATCACATTTAAAGGTAACAATTCCACGATCTTTGAAATTCCTCTCTTCCTATGTGGAAACCCATCACCTTGCTTAAACACCACCCAAACGGAGCATTCAATGCATCCCACATGGAAGTCCCAGAGATAGATTGTTGGAAGTGGAATATGCACACGCTCCCAGGAGAAACACTTCCTGCTTACCTAATTCTGGAAAGTATTAGGCGCAGGTTGGCAAGAAACGAGGCAACCTAAAGTGTGTGTTGGAGTTCTACTGGAGTCTGACCAGCAAAAACCACATTGATATCACTGTCTGGTAAGATTTCTGCTGTTTGTGCACTATCAGTGCATCAGTTAAGGTTTTGGCTTGCGGAGCTGAGTGGAGATCAAACTCTACGAGCATGTTTATGCATTTGGAAAGACCTAGTCTCGTTTCTTCCAATGCCAGGCTCTGTGACTGACTGGGATTAGCTGGGAAAGTACAGTTCACTGTAAATTGTTTCCAAATGGAACTTGCTACAGAATTTAGTATTGATGAGCATGACTGAAACACTTCTTCAGCTTTTCACAAGTTTGTGAGTTTTGTTCTCCCCCTTTCCTTTTGTAGTTTATACGTTATTAACAAATAATAATAATCCCTGATATAATGCCTTTCTATGTTATTGAAATTTCACTAAGTGCTTCACAAGATTTACTCTAAACTGTAATAACTGTGTGTTTTGTGGACAATATCCGATCAACAGCCATAGAGTAAATTACCAATTTTATCTGGGGATGTTGACCAGAACACCACTCTTCTCTTTCCAAATAGGGACACTGCATCTTGAAGATATTAGCCCACAAAAATATCCAGTCACTAACTACCCTTTACACTAAATAATGGGAAGCATTTTGACATGAAAGACACTGTATCAAATGTAAGGATTATTATTAATATAAATACATTCATGGGGAGACATTTTGATTTGATTTGAAATTTCATCCAGAATTTGATGAAATATGAATTATAGTTTTAATATTTATTCTGTTTCTAAGAAGTACAGAACACCAACTTAAAAATTAATACCGAGTTCAACAATTTACCAAATTCGGTGTGTTCTGAAATGCTACAACAACAACACAACAACAACAAAATTGCACTTATAAAGTGCTTTTCACGTTGGGAGGACGTCCCAAAGCACTGAACAGTCAGGTCGTTCCACAAGAATAGAGTAAATGTGGAAAGCCCAGATGGAGTTTCTCTGCAGCTGTTACCCATTGGAGATTGACATCATGATCCTGTGCAGAAATAGTGCATTGATATTAAATTAATTGTGTGTCAACCAGACTATTGCATCTCCAAAGAAAAATATATCTATTATATTTTCAACTTATGCATTTCTATGTTCATCTATTTCTGCACAGGATCATGATGTCCTTGTCAACACAATAAGAATTTTAAAGATCAAAACGAATTTTGTGCTATCTCGCTGTAACCCCCCCCAAATCCCATTAACCCACCACCCTCCCCCGCCAGTTATATACTTGAAGTCAAACTGATGTTACCACCTCTTAAAATCTATGTATATTTAATCCACGACTTTGAGAAGTAATTCAGAGTCATTCAAAGGCTTCTCTCTAGTTTGCACGAGGCCCCAGGTGGCTGTCAAATGTGACACTTGTCTCTTTCCTCCACCTCCAGTAAGGCTTGTTGTTAATGCTGTTTAACAGGTGGCTGTTCGGATTTCCAAGCATCAACAATGAATTTCCTTCCTCTTAGAAATGAAACACGAACAAATGTTCCCTTGATCGCTTTCCTTGACTCAAGAAACTACCAACAATTACCACAAATCCTGGAGCACCAAAGAATGGGTATAGCCATTCAAGATCATGTCATTCGAGTTTCATTGGAAATCATAAGGATTACATAGGACAGGATAAAATAATATTTTATTTAGAAAACAGTTTCCTTTTCTAACAATAATGGAGGCTGAAATCTCGGCAGCAGGGCAGAACGTGGGCCAAAGGCTTTTTCTGACATTAGATGAATGACACAGAAACAAGTTGGATTTGCATCAGATAAACTGAGCCAAACCACACAGCGGCAGATGGCTTGGACCAGACTAAATCTCATATTAGAAGCAAATTTCTAGCCTTATTAAATAATTTGTCATCTGAACATTCTATCTTATTAACATAGTTAGTGGATTAAAAAATAATAATGCATCATCTCATTATGACTAAACATGAATGATGAAGTTAGCAGTAGCTAATGAGTTGTTGCTGGATATATTATTTGATATCAGCTGCTTCCTTGGGGACGCAGCTGAGAATACATCCACCAACCCATTTGCAAAGTCCGGGACCAAGCAGTGATGTGTATATGTGTGGCAAACACTGGAAGTGGCAGCAGGGAGGGAGAGCTGGAGGTGCAGTCTGTTTGCCTGCGTCACCCACACGAGGACCTGGATTGAGTAGTGGGTGCTGAGTAAGCCTGGTACAGTGCTCTCAGCTCTAGTAGATTGAAAACAGAGGATTTTGGACAGGCACTTCAAGAACATCAAGGTGGCTTGTACATCATAAACTGTCACCGATGGCAGATGCCCATCAGATAGCGATCAACAACAACAACGACAGAATTGCATTTATAGAGCGCCTTTCACATCAGGAGGAAGTCCCAAGGCGCTGAACAGTCAGGTCGGGATCCGAGCAAGGGAGAAGGGCAGGGTAGTGAGGAGGGGTGGGAGAGAGTTAGAAGGGGAGGGAGAGAGTTGGGAGAACAGCAGAAGGCACAGTCGAAGAGGAGAGTCTTGAGACTGGCCTTGAAGGAGATGAGAGAGGGAGCGAGGCGAAGGGACTTTGGGATGGAGTTCCAGAGTATGGGGGCAAAGAGGCTGAAAGCCCGTCCGCTGATTGTAGGGCGGGTCAGGCAGGGGACATGGAGCAGACCAGAGCCCACTGAGCGGAGCGGGTGAGAAAGTTCATAGGGGACAGCAGGTCGGAGGGGTAGTGGGGGGTAAGGCCGTGAATGGCCTTGAAGGTGAGGATGATTGAATTCGATCCCCTGGGGGATGGGGAGCCAATGGAGCCAGGTGAGAGTGGGAGTGATGTGGGTGAGGGTGGGAGTGATGTGGGTGAGGGTGGGAGTGATGTGGGTGAGGGTGGGAGTGATGTGGTCCCAGAGCTTGGTGCGGGTGAGGACACAAGCTGCAGAATTCTGGATAATCTGCAGCTTGTGAAGGGAAGAACCAGGAAGTCCGATGAGGAGGGAGTTTCCATAGTCAAGCTTTGATGTTACGAATGCTTGGACAAGCGTTTTGGCAGCCTGAGTGGTGAGGCAGTGGCGAAGTCTGGCGATGTTGCAGAGGTGGTGGAAGTCAGTACTGGTTATGGCGCGGATGTGGGGGAGTAAGGACAGTTCAAGGTCGAATAAGACGCCCAGGTTCCTGATTGGCTTGGAGAGGTGGAGAGTGCAGCCTTGAATGCTGCTGATGTCTGCTGATGAAGAAACACTGAGACCTAAGGCAACAGCTGTTGAAAGGCATTACCAAGAATCTGAGTTGTGGTCATATGTTCATACATCCAGCACCTGGAACCCACCTTGATTGGCCCGCAGAGAGTAAAGCAGCTGCTGCTTAAACTCTGCACCTCCAATTGGTAGAATCATCACTCAATGCGACAGGATGAGTGTCTAACCCGTGGTCAGGAAGATTGTAGCAAGGATCTCAAGCACTTTATGCTCAGTTATGTTGCCCACCGGGAAATTCGCAGGGAGTTCCTGATACCTTCCATCCACCCAGTGAGGGCTCAAACCTGCACTTGTCAGATGTCCAATGGCCAACTGATAACCTTGGGGATGGAGATAAACAGGATCTCCATGGGGCTGAACTGGAATGTCGGAATGAAGCCCACACTGTGGTGGTCTCTAGTCCAGTTCATGAGCCAGGGAGGACTACAGTATTCCATGTCACTGCTGACTACAGCATAGCCAGCCAAGCTCATTGGCGGGACTTGAAATGGCAGTTCAGTCACTGAGGGGAGGGACTCTTCCTACTCAGTGTCTGTTAACCCTGCAAGCCAAAGACTTAATGGGTAGGGTGTTCCTAGCTGGGTAAACAGCTGGTAAGCTTACTGTACAGTGATCTCAATGGCAAAACTATGCAGTTTTAGCTGGCTAACCTCTATTAGTAATCCAACAGCCACTCTGGGATACCCAAGCATAACCTGTGTCTAATACTATTTGGAATTAGGTACGCAGGCTATGTCCCCCCAGGGATAGAGTCTACATCAAATAAAATCCAGATGATGTTTCCCCATCGTCCATCTTTACTCTTGTAGGAACATGTTCTGATCAGTTATGCTCTACTGATAATTTAGTGTTCACAATTGCAGAATCATCTGTGTTGTTCTTCTCTAGACCCTTTCTAATCACCCAATGTCATTTTGAAGGTAGGATTATCGAACTCAAAACAACAACTTGGATTTATATAGCGCTCTCCACGCCGGATGGCATCTTAACATTGATACAGATTTAAAGATGTCACAGTAGACAAATAGCTAATTAAACTCATTCAGTCTGTGCTTGTGTTTTCCTCCACATGAGCTATCTAATCTAACCCCACTCTCATGCTCACTCCCAGTATCTTTCATGTTCCTCTTTTTTAAGCATGTATTAATACTGCAATTGTAACATGATGTCTGCAACATTTATTGAGAGGAAAACATTCAATAAATTCTTGCTAAGTTTAGTCAATCTGCAATAGCTTTCACAATGTACAAGATCCATGGGAGTCTTTAAAAACCTACCCCTCCCAACATGCATCTGTTTTGACGAAGGATCATGGACCCGAAACTTTGACTCACTTTCCTTTCTCCATAGATGCTGCCTGACCTGCTGAATGTTCCCAACGATTTCTATTTTTGTTACAAGATCCAGTGACCGTCAGAGGAATATTTATTCATAAAATAAATGAACAGGACCTGCACATAAGAAAGATCAATTTGCAAGAAAAAAACCTGAGGATTCAAATGATCATTTTAAAATGAGTTCCCAAGCAAAGGTAGAAAGAATCAATTGTTTTATGATGAAATGTGACTACCAGTACTCCAAAGGGGGGAAGAGATCAGACATTAGACAACAACAACAACTTTGATTTATACAGCGCCCTCCATGCTGGACAGCATCTCAGAGCGCTTCAAATATCACCCATATTATATTATGTTATATTATAGTATATTATATACACCTATAACTGTAGATTTTCACTTGATTCCTTACACAGAGAATAAGCATGTGTCAGGACTTGAAATCACAGTCTAAGATTACATTCCAATGCAATACTGGCCTGCGCTGCATTGTCAGATGTACCATTCTTCGGACGAGACATTAAAACCAAGGCCCCATCAGCCTGTTCAGGTGGAAAATAAAAGATACCATGGCACCATTCAAAGAGAGAAAGGAGTTTATCCCAGTGGGCTGACCAACGATCTCCAAGTTAAAATTGGTCATTGACTTCATGGCTATTTGTCAATTTCATGACATTGCTGCTGCACAAATTGGCTGCTGCCTTCGCCCACAGAATATACAATCTCTCCACTTTACAGTATATCCTTTGAGACATACTCCTAATACGAAAGTTGTATACCAAATGTAGGGATTATTATTGTTTAATTAAACAATAGAAATTGACAGCACATAAGAAGGCCATTCAGCGCTTCCTGCCCATGCTGACTCTTTTAAAGAGCAACCCTTTCAGGAGCATTTATCCGTTCTTTCCTTACACCCGTGTCATTCTTTACTCCTTTGTAGATATCTATCTTGTTCGCTTTTCAAAGCCAAAATTGATTCTGCCTCAACCACCATTCCCGGCAGCACATTCCATATTCTAACTACTGTATTCTGCATGAAAACATTTTTCCCAACCTCCTCATTGTCTCACTTGCCTATTAAATTCACTATCTTAATTTGATGCACTCTCTGACCAGTGGGAATAATTTCTCCCTATTGACTCTATCAACACCCCACCCCTCCCCCCAATTATTCATTTATTTCAAATATCTATTTAATTCAACTTTAAAGGAATGGATCGACTCTGCTTTATCAATAGTTTGTGGCAGAGAATTTGACATTCAAATCACCTATGCCTATATAAGCATATACTGTATAATATATTATATAAGAATAATAATCCTTGCATTTGATAGAGTGCCTTATCATGTCTTCAAGCTGTCTCAAAGCGCTTCACAGATTATAAATTGAATAATATATATCATACATACATTATCCGGTTACCTTTTACTAAATTAACTTTAATTCTGTCTATGTGGTACCTAAGTTGGTTGCTATGATCATTTTCTCACACTCATCCAGGGAGAAAATGAAGCACGAAATTCACATATCATTATGGTGTTACTATCTTTATCCTTAGAGACCCTTGCAGAAATCACTTGGATTTACACAGAATTATTTTAGATTTTTCATTTTCTGCTTTCAAAATGTGCTTCATTCAATGTGGTGGGTAACCTAGCCTCCGAGAAGCTGTTCCTCACATGCAGCTTGTGTACATTCAAGCGAAGTCTTGTAGAGACTCATGTCAAACCTCTATAATTATTAAATTCAGCAATGTAGCTCAGTTTTTTTGTACCAAAAACACGTGTATTTTAACTAGGAGGAAAAATGTGCAGCATGCAATGTAATCATTACCAAGGATAACAATTATCCCAAAGGCACAACTACAGAAAGTTATAGCACAATTTGGTATCATGTGTTTCGCAGTAAATTTGGGCCACATTAGATTTTAAACTAACAATATAATCTTTGTTTTGATTCCTTGTTGCTGTTTCTGAATTTTAAACTTCAAAAGCTTAACATATTATTTTCAAAAATATTTTTGGGGTAACATGTGGAAAGAAGAGGTCAACACAATACCTCACACTGTCTGATTCAAGAGAATCATAATCCTTGCAACTGATATAGAGATGTACTATGTTGTGGAAACATTTCAAAGCACTTCACAGGATTTCACTTGTAAAGTGTTGTGACTGTGTATTTTTGTAGGTGAATGCGGCGCATAATTTGTGCTGAATAATATTCCACAAACAGCCACAAAGCGAATGGGCAATTTATCTGGAGGATTATGAACCAGTATACGGGGAGAAAGTCCTATCTATTTTTGACCACCATGAAATCTTTAATGTCCACATGTGTGGGTAGACAGAACTGTGATTTAACATCTCATGGATATTTGTGCACCTGATAATGCAGCACTCCCCCATTTTTGCACTGGAGTGCCAGCCTACATTATGAGCTCTTATTAAAACAAAATCCCAATTCTACGATCCTTGATAACATGTTCAATAACACATTTGATAATTATTAAATCTGTTGAGAAATGTCTCCTTATTCATCCAATATTCGGATAATTGTTTGATTTAAAAATACATTAGCGGAGGCAGTAAACTTTCCTGAGATACTCATAATACCAGAAATCAGCATTTAAAGAGAAAGTGAATCATCATAATAATAATCCTTGCATTTGATATAGCGCTTTATCACGTTTTCAAGACCTCTCAAAGCGCTTCACAGAATATACCATAAAAGGAATTGATTGTTATATTTTGTGGATGAAACACAGCAGCCAATAACACACGGCAGTGACCCACAAACAGTCTTGGATTGAAGTAATCAACTTTTTTTCCTTGGAAGGAATGTTTTGATCAATTTCATCATTGTCTGATTCAGATAGAACCATACAAATTTACAGTACAGAAGAAAACCATTCAACCCATCGAGTGATCTGTTCAGTCCCACTGCCCTGCACAATTGGCTGCCACTTTTCACCCACAAATATACAGTCAATTCACTTTACAGTATATTATGTGAAGCACTTTGAGACATCTAGAAGATGTGAAAAGCACTCTATCAAATGCAAGGATTATTATTATTATTACCTAGTTCCCCTCTGAAAGACAATGTGGATTATGTTCCAACTATAGCTTCCAATTACTGTATGGTTGTAAAAAAAAATTCTGAACCTTTCCAGTTTCTTGTTTACTCACTATCTATATTTGATAGCCTCTGGTTACTGGCTCACAGAACAGAATATATAATTTCTCTCTGGGAAAACCATCAAAACCATCATCATTTTGAAGACCTCTATCAGGTCCCCATTAACCTTCTTTGTTTCAATGGAAAAAATTCCTCCTAGTCTCTGCTCATCCACCAAAACATTCATTCATCCCCAGTATCATCCTGGTAAGTCTTCTCGTGATAGTTGGGAAGCAAGAGAAATGGAGCAAAAATAGGGAAATTGAATCAAAAGAGCTGCCATGATCTAATAGACCAGTGAATATGTTAGGTCTGAATAACCTCGTGCTGCTATGCATCAATTGAATGTGTTTGGAATATGTTAGTTGAAGCAAGTTCACGTTGTGTGTGTAAAGGTCAGTTGGATGGTACTGTCCTTTCCTCCTGGGTGCAAAAGCCTCTTTTTCTGTAGAGGTCGCGCTCTTACATAGAATTATATACTGCTACAGCATCAAAAACAAGACATTCGTCCGCACTAGTCCATGTTATGCTCTACATGAGCCTCAACCTGTTCTAACCCCTTCTCCTATAACCCTTTGTTCCTCTCTCCCTCAGATAAACAGAGTTTCATACATATAGGCCACCTACCTACTTATGGAAACTTCTCTAGTTTCCTCTAGCTAGACGCTGAGCCATTTCTACTATCTGAGTGAAACTGTATTCCTCTTTGTGCACTTTTATAGATTTCATGCATTCAGTGCAAATTTAGTTTAAATCTGACCTGGATTTAACATTCAAAATATCCCTGTTATCATCATACCCGTGCATTAAGGATACAGCTGGCTCTAAATTAATCTGTCAATCAAAATTAGCACCAGCATTTATCATGCAGTACAAGCTGCAGCCCGGCAGCAAATATCCCACTGACATAATTACTGCCAATTTTCAGAGAATAAATATGGTTACGCTTGTGGCAATTTCACTTACACGTTACTGACTGACATCATGTGGGAAAACCAGCCCATCCTCAATTCTTCTTGTTTTGATCTTATCCTCGCCTCTCATGTCCCTTTCCGTCCCACCCAGACCATCCACACCACCTTCCCCCTCAGCCACGGCTCCTGCTAGTCTGCCATCCCTGCACTGTTTTGCTCCCATTTCTCCCTCCTCCCTCTAAACCACAACCAACCAGATGAATGTCACCACTCGCTGCCTTCATTCCCTCCCCACCAGCTGCTGGTCACTCAACTCTTTCCCCTCTCCCCCTCTGGCCAACACGGTCAATTAGTCTCTCTCATCAGGCTCTGTTCCACTCCCACTGAAAACTGCTGTCATCACACCCCTCCTCGAAAAACCCACCCTCAATCCCTCTAGTTTCTTTCATTACCATCCCATCTCCACCCTACCCTTCCTTGCCAAAGTCCTGGAATGCATTGTTGCAGCTCAACATTGGTCACACCCTTCCCTCCACTCCCTCCTCGAGCCCCTGCAGTCTGCTTTTCACCCTCACTGTCCACAACACAGAGACTGCACTTGTCAAAGTCATAAACAATATTCTCTCTTTGTGTGACCCTCTGCTTCCATGTCCTCCTGGATTTCTCTGCCATGTTCGACACAGTTGACCATGCCATCCTCCTCCACTGCCTCTCCTCCCTCATCAGCCTTAGTGAGACTGTACTTGCATGGTTCGAGTCCTACATAACCAATCATCTACGTCTCATCTCAGCAAATGATTTCTCTTCCCGCTCTTGCCCTGCAGGTAAGAACTCCATCCCTGACCCTCTACTTTTCCTTGTCTATATGCTCCCTCTGGACAATGTCATCTGCAGACATAGAGAAAACTTCCACATGTATGCTTATGCTGATGACACACAAGTCTATTTTGCCTCCTTCAGTAGCAACTCCCAGTCAACCAATGTTCTCTCAACTTATCTGGCAGACATCAGGGCCTGGATGAGTGCAAACTTCCCGCAAGATGGAAACCATACTTCTTGGCTCCCGTCATTGTCATTACTCCAGCGGATCTGCAACTCCTCACCCTCCCTAGGCTCTCCCTCAGACTCACCAATTCAGTGCATAATCTTGGTGTGTGGTTCGCTCTCCAGTTGTCCTTCCTCCTCCACATCTGTTCCCTGACTAGGACCACCTTCTTCCACCTCCGCCACATTGCTTACCCGTACCTTACCCCAAACGCAGCTGAAACCCTCGTGCGTGCATTTGTTACCTCCCGCTTGGATTATTCAAACACACTCCTCACCAATCTCCCCAACTCCACTATTCAAAAGATCCAGCTCATTCAAATCCCTGCCACTCACATACCGGCCCGGACCAAACCCAGCACCCACATCTCACCACTTCTGGCCAGGCTCCAGTGGCTCCCCATCACCAAATGGACCAACTTTAAGATCCTCACACTCATGTTCAAATCAATTCGCTCTCTGGCACCTCCCAACTCCTCCGACCTCCGCACTCCCCAATTGATCACCCGGTGCCTCCGCTCAATTGGCATCGGCCTCCTGCTCGTCCTTTGTACCCTCCCCACCATCGGAGGTCCTGCTATTCATAATAAATTTACTTTGACAATCAAGAAACCTTGCACTTTTCACCCCAATATTAAAAGTGAAGGAAAAATAGATGCATTTAAAAATAATAATAATTTGCATCACATGCACAGTGCCCTGTCCTTGGCTTTCTCCTTTTCAAAACCTACATGCTCCCACTTGGTGACATCATCCACAGACATGGGGTCAAGTGTACATATGTGGATGATACCCAACTCTATCTTTTTGCCTCCACCCGAGATTCCAGGACTACTGCTGTCCTGACAGACTACCTGTCCGATATCAAGGCCTGCGTGAGAGCTAACTTTCTACAGTTGAATGTCAACAAGACTGAGGCCCTCCTGATTAGCTCACACAAGCGACTCTGCACCTCAGGCACTAGCAGCATCAACTTCCATGGATGCACATTCAACTTCAACAAGGCAGTGAGGAACAGGTGTTGTATTCAATCCTCAACTGTCTTTTCTCCCCCGTGACTCTACCTTCATTCATCCCCACGACATTGCCCAACTCTGCCACTCTTCAGGCTGCAGAAACTCTCATTCATGCCTTCATCACATCCAGGCTCAAATATGCCAATGCCCTACTTGTCAGCCTCCTGCAGAACTCTGCAACCCCTGAGCTCTCCCGCACCAGGTTCCGTGACCTCATCTCACACATTCTCGCTCAATTCCAATGGCTTCCCATCACCCAGAGAATTTAATTCAAAACCTTGGTCCTCACCTTTAAAGCCCTCCATGGCTTTGCGCCACCCCAACTCTGCAATCTCCTAATCCTCTACCAACCTGTCCGCTCCATCCGCACAGTGGGTTCCGGCCTACTCCATGTCCCCCGACTCACCTGCCCCACCATAGATTGGCGAGCCTTCAGCCGCTCTGTCCCTCCCTCCGCATTACCCCCTCCCTAGCCTCTTTCAAGTGCCGCCTGAAGACCCTCCTCTTCAACCGAGCAATTAGCCACCCCCTTCCCCTCCCTTCGCTCCACCCTGCACAATCCCGACCCCAGCTTGGATCTGAAACACCAATTATCCAGCGCCTTGGGACGTCCTCCAGAATGTGAAAGGCGCCGTGCAAATATAATTTTGTTGTTGTTGAAATAAGTTTCAACTGATTTCTGTGCTGAACAAGTAAATTAAATAAAAGTATCAACCTATTCAAAGTATTAAACCTAGATATAAACAGATGGGAGCTAATTGGCAGTGAGTCCTTTGAGACAACTTGAGGAATTTGGATGACGAGGCTCATGAATCTCCATGTACTATAATTGGATGTGTATCTTAAATAAAAGTAGTGATACAGTAGACCCTAAGATTCCAGAGTAATGGTGCTGTGCTTCATTTTTAAATACTTATTTGCATTTGAAGTTATAAAAAACACACAATTTTAGAAATGTATTAAGTGGTCAATATGCAAAAATAAAGCAACAACAAAATTAAATTTGTTTAGCTCCTTTCACGTCGGGAGGACATCCCAAGGTGCTGGACAGTCAGTGTTTCAGACCCGAGCTGGGGTCGGGATCAGGGTGGGTGGAGGGAATGGGGTTGATAGTGATATTGATGAGGTAAGATTTCTCACTATGACCTCTGGTAAGCATGGATGTATTATTTCCATTTCACAGTCAGGTAAAAACTCAAAGAAACACTTTTTATAGGCTTTCCATTGTTACAAGGAGCATTGTTAAGATTCCCACTTTAAATGGGAATCCCTAAATCTCTCCAGCTCATACTCTTGTTCTATACTATGAAAGCCTTCTAAAAACCTACGTCTACACCTTTGAGCATCTCCCCCCAGCTATTCCTCCACTCTCCCACCATTTTTGAGCTCCCACTTCATCTCCGAATAGCACTTTTAGACATTTAACCATGTAATTAGGTGATATAATTAGTAGATACATGGTTAAATGTAATTAAGACCCAGATTTGTTGCTTTTAATCCTAATGGATTCCAAAACTTTGCACATTAATAACTGACCCAGGGTCAGAGTTTTTATAATGCAATAAAAAGCAAGAACTAGTATATTGGTGTGCAATCTAAAGAGTTAACTAAGAACATCATATTTCATTTACTTTATTTCACTCAACAACAAGAACTTGTGTTTATGTAATGCCTTCACGCACAGTAGCGTCTCAGTACTTACTCGGGTTAAAGTGACTTATTTGTGGATGTTTTCGTACATTTATCTTGGTAGGAGGGAGAGGAAGCGTGATATTCACAACTATTTACAGTGAGCTTAACAGCTTGTCTTCATGCTAACAAAACTCACCCAACTGAGGCAAAGAAATCTGAATGACAGACAACTCCAGTCAAGTCATCCTAATGTAGGCCATCTTACCTTCTGTTATCATTTTTATTTCCTGTAGAAAAGAATGAATTTACATAATATCAGTAAATATAAACATACAAAACCCCTTGTAGATTTAAGTATTCTATGGTCATTTCCGCAGTTATACTCAGCCTATATCGGTGAAATGCATTTGTGAGAATTTAAACACATATTTCAATTACTGCTACATTTTTCTGCTCCCAAATGAGAGCCCAGTTGGAGTGGAAATTAAAAGCATAAATCACGTTTTTAAAATTAGATGGTAAACTCCATTTTTTCTATTTCAATTTTTGCTATAAAAAGGCGTATATTGTATTGTCTTCAGCTTTATTTCCAGAGGAATAGAGCATAAAAGAGAAGAGGTGGTTGAATTTGTACATTTGGAGTATTGGGTCCAATTCTGCTCTCCCCACTGTAAGAAGTACAGTACATATCAGCAGTGGAGAAAGCACAGCGTGGGTTACTAAAATGATACCAGGGAAGGCAGATTGCAGGTATCAGGATTGACTGGATAGATTGAGCCTTTTGTTTGTCAGAGAAGACATTTAAGGGGAGAACCTAACAGAAGTGTTTGAAATTACAAAAGGGTTTGTTAATGACTGTGGTCGTCCTGCAGTCTGGATGTGGAACTCATTGCAGGAAGCGCTAGTTGAATCATATACTAAAGATACATTCAAGAAGAAACTGGACCTTCAGATGAGGGAGGGAATAAAGGAATGGGTAAACATTGGCACAGACTGTTTGGGCTGAATGGCCTGTTTCAATGCCGTTCTTTGTCAATCATCCCCTCTGTGCTTGGAGCAGGTACCAAGAGTGTTAAAGAGGGTGTGTGGGTGAACAACTTACTCCAAGGCTTACTTTAATGTCTCTGGGAAGCAGTCACTCAGAAATGTACAAAGGGAACCCATGGCTTGTTCTCTCATGGCCTTGTCTATGCTGCACTCATTACATCCTTGCAGCAGGATTCCAGTGATACAAAAGATTCACATGCACCTCTCCATTGCTGTTATTGCTATTCCACACCACTACATTGTCAAAAGGATAAATTATTTGGAATAAAAAACAAGTCCCAAGGCTTTAGTTCCCCCTTTAACAATTACCTAAATCTATAGTGAAATTGCATTTTGCCGTGTTTCTTAAACAAGCTGCAGAACTGATTTATTGAATGTAACAACTTGGGTTTAAATGAAGTATTGAGGTACAGTATATAATGAGGAACCTTACCTGCTCCAATCACGTCTTTGTGTTCGTGAGCCCACTTAATCTTTAATCCCTATTCTTCAATTCATCATGATTCAATGATGCATTCATAATTTAGTCAGATAAATTTCCTATCTTGTGCTCAGTTTCTCAGAGGCTTTTTTCGTATCATTGCAAATGAAGCAAGGTTTTCTAATCTGCACAGCCAGTGGATACAACAAGATGAATAATAATTCTCTGCGTCATCCATTTTAATTAACCTTCACTTTGTTTCATTTATTTCCTGAAGTCACAGACTGCGAGCAACAAAGCTGTTTATGTTCCCTTCCAATCCCTTGTGTGTTTTTCTCAAATCGGAATAACTGCAGGTACTTGGATACGCTTGATGTGCAGACTCTTATTAGGTCAGGAGGTCACAAAATGTTTACTGCAGCCCAGCGCCTTTCACGGAAAAGAATGATTCAAAGTACTTGATAAATGGTGCTGTGTAATGAACAGGAAAATTAGACATTTCATGATGTCTGCCAGAAGCAATAAATAAATATTATAAGATGTGATTTATCCACTGTTTCACATGTGATGACACCAGACCCCCTACTGTTTCACATGCAATAGCCCCTCTAGTGTTCGAATGTGACCACATGTATCTCTCCACCCCCAACATTTCACATGTGACCTCCCCGCCAGTACCCATGAGGGGAGAAAAGGAAGATTCTTCCATGAGGTTTTGTGGGGGAGCAAACATTTTCATGTTAGTTACATCATTTACCCTCCCATCGTCAGTAGAGAGCAGTTCCCCCTCCCCGTCCCTTTTCCCCCCATCCTATGTTTTGCTACCAACAATAAATTACATTTTAACAGTTTTTTTTCAAAAGATCAAAAATAGAAGAAAAGCTATTTCAATTTGCATTTTTAAAACTGAGATTCTGTTTTTGAAGAACCTTTGTGTGACTTAACATAAGAACATAAGAAATTCTAGATGAGAAAAGATCAAGGTCTATCTAGTTCACCTTCCACCTGGCATTCGCATGCACATATGTTCTGAACTAACTATGTACTATATTCCATATGACATTCTACACATGCAAACTAGAACGACAACCAATGCATCTGTGGAGTCCTGTAGCTCAGTGGTTAGAGTACTCACCTTTCAAGTGAGAGACCTGGGTTCAATTCCAGGCAGTTCGGGGTGAAACCTTGAGCAAGTTTCCATACTTTGCATGCCTAATAATAATCCCTCAAGAAAAAGCAATAATTAATTGGTCATTTCAATCCACAACTGTTTGTGGGACGCTGCTGTGTGCAATTGGCTGCTGCGTTTCACCCACAAATATATAGTCAACTCACTTTTTGCAGTATATTCTGTGAAGCGCTTTGAGGCATCTAGAAGATGCGAAAAGCAGCTCTATCAAATCCAAGAATTATTATTATTATTATGCACTTATCTAAAATTACAAGATACAGAGAAGATAAATCTTGTTCAATATTTTAATACTTACCTCAGATTCTTATATTTTTGTAAAACAAAATTCTGGATTTTGTCCTCTTCCCACTTTTTATTTTTAGCATTTTGTCAGATCGGGTGAAACTATTTTTAAAACCATGTGCGAAACCCTCTCACATTGCAACGTCAATTTGCAGCTGTTCCAGTGGCAACACTCCCAGACAGGGAACCCTCCTGTTGTGGTGCCTCATTTGTTAGCAGTCAGGTCTAACCACTTTAGGAAAAAGCAGAATTGCCACCACTCAGTGAAGAGTTCACATTCTTCCAGGAAAGCTGAACCAGAATTTGGTATCAGTACACGCCCATATCTTGATTTTTCGAACGTTGTGGAAAGGATAGCTTTCACAGCCCTTTTTAGTTTTGACTGAGCTGGCAGCAGATTGGAAACAATGGCCAAGTGTTAAAAGATATGGAGGAGATTAATAATTAAAGTCAGATGAATGTTAAGCTAACCTTTTAGAAACATAAGAATGTGTGACAAAAAATAATAAAAATAATAATAATCCTTGTATTTGACATGGCATCTTATCAAGTCATTGAGACGTCTCACGGGATTGACTGTATATTTTGTGGGCGAAATGCAGTAGACAGTTGTGAACAGTAATGTCCCACAAAAAGCCAGCCATAAAATGAAGAACCAATTGTATTAGTGGGATTGTTAGCCAGGACACCGGAGAAAACTCTCTTCTCTTTTCGTATAGTGCCATGGGATCTTTAATATTCAACAACAACAACAACAAAATTACATTTGTATAGCGCCTTTCACGTCGGGAGGACATCCCAAGGCACTGGGCACCCGAACAAGCAGAAAGGGCTTTGGTTTGACACCTCACCTGAAGATGGCACCTCCGACAATGCAGCAAACCCCCAGCACTGCATTGGGAAGTCAGCCAAGTCTACGGGATTCCAAGTCCTAACACTGGAACCAACAACCTTTTGGTTCACATGCGAACATACCACCATAATGGCACTATCATTTTCAACAGCAACAAAATGCCTTTCACATCAGGAGGACGTCCCAAGGCGTCATCAATCATCGCATTTCAAGGCTGACTTCATAGCTGACCTCATACCTACTTTCCTGGTTGTGCCCTTGTCTCAGTGGGCATCAGCCTGCTTCATGTCCCCTGCCCTATCCACCCCACCCTCAGTGAGTGGACCTTCAGCCTTTCCAGAACTCTGCTGTAGAGCACTTCCCACTTGCTCCCTCACCTCAGTCAACAACAACATTACACTTGTATAGCGCCTTTCACATCAGGAGGAAGGTCTATCTCAAGACCTACCTCTTTGACTTGACTGAACTTTCAGTCATCTTTCCCCTCGCAACTCCCCAATCCCCTTCCCCAGCTCCCAATCCCCAACTTTGGTGCCATGCCAGTATTGCGAAGTGCCTTGGGACATGCCCCCACCAGGAAAGGTGTTATGTAAATGTAAATTTGTATTACAGTAGAAGCCCATTTATCCGTGATGATGCACCGGCACGTCCGTATAACGGCACGCCAAAAAAAAGGCCCCTTTTGATAAACCGGAACTTATCCGGAACAATAGCGGTGGAGCATTTGTAAATGCATAAATAATAATATAATAACAGAATATTGTATTGGTATTTATTGTTAAAACTACTCTCTTGAGGTTTTTACCTTTGCTGGTAGATGCTGCACTTGAAGCCATGATGCTGCGCTTGAGGTTTATAGTCCAGCAATTATTTTTTAAATGGAGCCAAGTGGGTGAAAAAAACGGAGCGCGACTTTAAAGTCATACTAGCAGCAAGCCGATAACGCTAGCCAATAACCCACATTGTCGCGTATTTCGGTTTGCCGGGCTAGCAGAGTCTAGGGTTATCGGCTTGCCGCTAGTAAAGTCACGCGACTTTAAAATCGCGCTGCTGTTTTTTTCACCCGTTTGGCGTCCTCCATTTAAAAAAGAATCGCTGGACTGTAAACCTCAATCAGTAAAGGTGAGAAGCACAAGAGAGTAGTTTTAACAATAAATACCAATATAATATTCTGTTATTATCTGTTATTATTTAGTCTGGTGTGTATGGTGTGTGTTAAAATAACTTTCATTTTTTTGTAGTGGGTTTTCAACTGTGGGCCGCCCGAATATCCGGCAGGCGCTTTAACCGGCATTGGCCAGGTCCCGTGGGGGCCGGGTAAACAGGCTTCTAAAGTACTGTTGTATTGTATCACACTAATACTGGAGTTCAGTTAATTTATCTTCTTTGCATTGTTTCTAGGGCATGGGGAGTCTACGGCAACGAGTAAAGTACAGTAAAAGCCTGTTTATCCAGCACCCTCAGGACCTGGCCAATGGCAGTTAAAGCGCACGCCGGATATTCGTCTGAAAATGCAAAACAAATTATTATATGCATTTCTCCGGATAATTTCCGATTAATCGAATGCTGACTTTTTTTTTTATGTGCCGGTTATAAGGAAGTTATGGTTGATCGGGTGCCAGATAAACAGGCTTCTACTGTAAATAGTATTCCAGGTGGACCCTGACCACAGAAAGGTTAATTTGAACTGAACAAACTCCCTGCCAAATCCAAACCTAAGCCTCTTGGGATTTTGAATTGCTGATATCCTATTAAAGGAAATGTGTTGCTAACAAGAAATTTGTAAATATTGTTAAATATGGATTTCCACCTCAGATCTGCACTGCTTTGCAAGTGTGCTTCTGCTGCGTATAATGTAGACGAGATTAAGTTATGGGAACCAGAGCTCTCTTATTTTAAAACCTCAATCATTAATGGGGTTTTTTCATTGTCTGTTTAAGGTCTATATTTTGCCTTGTGTAGCCGAACAAAAGCATTGATTTTTCTTTTATCGTGTTCTCCCAATTGTTACTGTTTCACTTCTATTCACGTATTATCCCAGTGATTCATTTCATGCTGGTTTTGCTCGTAACTCAGACTGAGTGCCTAGAGATCGTTTTTATTGATTCATTTTGAATCTCAGGGTGTGTTCTGAGATTGACAAATGGATCATTGAAAAGGATTACTGCATGTCCTTCCCACACGCATGATTTGAATAATACACAACGCTGGGATTTCAAGAATGCCAAAGGCATATTTCTAACACAGCTCTTTCTCTCTGCCTCCAGTCTAGCTCTCTGGCATTTCAAATATTGCCTCATAAACTTTCTGCTATTTGCTGTACTGCCAGTTACTGATTTGCATAACAATGCTCACTTAATCTGTAACCACGGCACAATCCATAGTTAGATTTGAATGGTACATCACTTCAGATGATAGTAACCCATATTTCAATTTACATTGATTATTTTATTCTGGCATCAAATAATATTTCAGAACCATGTGACATTTTGCGAACAATAGGCGTACAATTCATTATGAATGTTTGGCAAAATGAATAAAGCAATTATCGGGAGAGTTAAAAAACAAGGCAACACTTGAAGTCAGTCCAGCTGCATTGCAAATTTGATGCGTGTGAGCAGTCAGTAAATCTTGGGCTGTGAATCTTTCATGCTCTGTGCGTAGTATTTTGTGTGAGGAAATTGACAGCATCAAGTTAGAAAAATATATAGGCATCATCAACCAAAAAACATTCTCAGCAATTGTCCCCACTCTACCCTTCAGAACTACGTGTTCTATCAATTTACTACTCCATTCTCCCCGGTATTCCTCTCGTCCATTCCCACTCAGTTATCGGGAGCCCAATTGGAAATGTTGAGAGAACACAGATTCTTAATTTAATCCTCAATTAGAAAAGCATATAACTGGTGTCAATGTAGCTTTGCTAAACGTTAAATGGAGAACTGGAATAATTGAGTGAGAGTGGAGGAGTTGAGTAACTGAGTGCAAGAATAACAACACCTTAGAGGCAACGTAACAGAGAAACAATAACACTATTACGAGATCTGGATGGTATTTTCATCTTTCTTGGATTAGAACCAGGAAGATGCATGGTTACTACTGATGCTAAGGGTGATTATTTCACCAGAGCTTCCAGGTGTAACTGCCATGATAACATGAAAAGAGTTTGATCAAAATACATTTTCAAGAATCTGCTGCAGATCTCAGCACATGACCGCACCTTTCTCAATCTATACACTGGAAAGCAAATGTTATACCTGTTCAATCAAATAAAAAGAAAAGCGGGTAACTTAAAATGGATGAGTTGATTAAATGGGAAATATTATTTTTCTTGCAGATCAGTTCGACAGCACAACATATAACAACAACAACAACAACTTTTATTTATATAGCGCCCTCCACGCCGGACAGCGTCTCAGAGCGCTTTACAATAGCGGATCCCGGGACCAAGCCAGGGGCAGGGGCAGGAAGGTGACCAAAGGCGCGGTCGAAGAGAAAGGGCTTCAGCTGTGACCTGAAACTGGGAAGAGAGGGGACAAGGGGAAGGGAGTCAGGAAGGGAGTTCCAGAGCCTCGGGGCGTAGTGGCTAAAGGCACGGCCGCCGAGGGTGGAGCGGAGGACTCGGGGGACATGGAGGAGGCCAGACCCAGAGGAGCGAAGGCAGCGGGTGCTGGGTTGTGGGGAGAGGAGATCAGAGAGATAGGGGGGTGCAGAGGAGTGGAGGGATTTGAAAACAAGGGTGAGGATCTTGAAGTCGATCCTCTCTGGGTTTGGGAGCCAGTGAAGTCTGGCAAGGACTGGGGTGATGGGGGAGCGAAGCTTAGAGCAGGTGAGTATGTGGGCGGCAGAGTTCTGGATTAGCTGGATTTTGTGGATTGTGGTGGAGGGGAGACCGGAGAGGAGGGCGTTGCAATAGTCCAGCCGAGAGGTGACAAAGGCCTGGACCAGGGTTTCAGTGGCTTTTGGGGTGAGGTATTGCCGGAGACGGGCGACCCGTCGGAGGTGGTAGAAGGTGGTGCTGGTAATGGACCGGATGTGGGGGAGGAAGGACAGTTGGGGATCGAACCTGACGCCTGGGTTGTGCACAGGTTAGGTGAGTTTTAGGGGCCAGGCCGGGAAGGTGGAGGAGGTGAGAGCCGTGTGAATGGAGACTGGAGACGTTGACGAGAGCCAAGGAGTATGGCTCCCGTCTTGTCAACATTCAGCTGCAAGAAATTCGCGCTCATCCAGCCCCTGATGTCTGACAGGTGGCTGACAGAACATCAGAGGCCTGGGGGTCACAAAGTGAAGTGGAGAGATAGGTGTCATCCGTGTACATGTGGAAGTGTGCCCCATGTCTGCGGATCACATCCCCAAGAGGGAGCGTATAGATGAGGAAAAGGAGGGGGCCAAGGATGGATCCCTGGGGTACCCCACGGGTAACTGGGTGAGTGCGGGAGGAAAAGCCGTTTGTGGAGATGTGCTGCTGGCGGTTTGTGAGGTCGGGACTCGAACCAGGCGAGTGCGGTCCCACTGAGGTGGCTGACAGAGGACAGGCGGTGGAGGAGGATGGCGTGGTCGACTGTGTCAAACGCAGTGGACAGGTCCGGGAGGATAAGGAGGCAGAGGGAGCCCTGGTCACAGATAGAGAGGACGTTGTTTGTGACTTTCACAAGCGCAGTCTCTGTACTGTGGGCAGGGCGGAAACCGAACTGGAGGGGTTTGAAGAGGGAGTGGGAGGAGAGGTGGGCGCGGAGTTGGTTTGCAACAACGCGTTCCAGTGGTTTTGAAAGGAAGGGCAAGTTAGAAATAGGGTAAATATTCATCGGTATCTCTCGTTTGGAGGCCAGAATCAAACATAATCAAGAAATCCAGGCTCTGTGTAACTGAGGATGGCAGAGTTTATGATCTGGAATTGTGGTTGGCATTATGCATGGTGCTTTTGTCGTAGGGCGATTATAATGGGGGGAAATCTCATTAGCGTCTGGCATCGCAAAAGACTCTATTCAGTTCACAGAGGAGCATGGTCAGCTTCACAGGAGTTTGACTGCATCACAAGTCTTCACATTGGTGATTAATGACTATAATCAGGAGTCTCGATATAGTCATGAGAATGTGGCACAAAATTAGCTTAAAACAGGAAAGAAGATATTATAAATAGAAAGCTTTCTATCTGGAAATAGGTTAAAATCCCAGAAATCAGTCAAGGAATTTATAAATATACGTGGGTTCCAATTACGGTATAATATTTCTAAACATATTCTGCTCCTTAATTGTCACCAGCCAGACAAAATTATAATACTGTAATAATAATTTTAGCCACAAAATGATATTTATTGCCCATCGCTGGTGGCTATGAGAAGGTAATGGTAGGACCATCTCTTTAACCTGTTCAAGTGCTTGTGACGATAGTGTAGGGCAGGGAGGACTAGGACTTTGACCAATCAATAATGAAGGCATGATGGCAAATTTCCATGTGAGGATTGTGAGTGACTTGGAGGAGAACTGGAGGTGGTGGTGTCTTGATAATAATAATAATCCTTGAATTTGATATAGCGCTTTTCATGTCTTCTAAACATCTCAAAGCGCTTCGCAGAATATACTGTAAATTCACTGTAAATAGTTTTACAGTATTGAATTGACTGTATAATTATGGGTGAAACACGGCAGCTAATTGCACACAGCAGTGTCCCACAAACGGTCGTGGATTGAAATGACCGATTTTATTGTTGAGGGATTGATTTTGGGGGGAGGGATTATTATTAGGCGTGTGGAGTAAGGAAACTTGCCCAAGGTTTCGTCTGGACCTGCCTGGATTCAAACACAGGTCTCACGCTTATAAGGAAAGTGCTCTAATCACTGAGCTACAGGACTACAGAACTGGAGGTGGTGGTGTTCCCCCAAATATCACTGATCATTTTCTGGAGGGTGGTCGCAAGGCTGGGAGGTGCTGGGGTGATGAAGCAAGGTTGGTGAGTTACTACAAAGCATTCCGCAGATAGTACAGCCGCAGTGGGTCAGTGAGAGAATGAGTGAACCTTGATTTGAGTGGTCAGGGTATCCATCAGACAAATTGCGTTCTCCTGGATGGTGTTGAGTTTCTCAACATTGATCTATCTGAAAGAGATGGGCGTGTTAGGTCTCATGATCTTTCCTGATTCCTAAAAATTCTTATCACATGATGATCTGTATCATATGCTTCCTCACAAACTGCATGAAATACCACTTCATGATTGAACAGCAGGAAATACAATTCAAGCAGGGTAGAAAGCAGACAGTATCAGTTTTATCTCCCCGAAGACTAACCATATGTCAGTTTCCTTGTTGCACTCCATTGAACCAACAAGACTCATCCGCTTGAGATAGGCAGATTCCAGTCGCTGGCAGACCCATAAAGAAAGTATTCCATCACTACACAGGTGGCTGTGTAACCAAGGTGACCTGAGGGGAGGTTTCATTGTCAATCACTGTTGTCAAGTCTCTGGAGATTCTGTATCTCTTCGCTTCACATTTACAGAGGATAATATCTAAAGTGCTGATAAATATTTCTATGAATTGTTTTACATTTAATATGTTTGATGTTTTTGCAGTTCACTGACCAGAAGTGTATTGGAACGAATCCTCACCTGTAATCCATCACAGTTGCTTAATCATCCAGCACACGCCTATGCTATTTCACAGTTGCTCTAGAATGCTCCTCAAAGCCATAACATTGCAAAATAATATAGAATTAAGGTTTCATTGTTTGCCGCATCAGAAACCGGTACAGTTTGATTATGAATGAATGAATCAATCAATCAATCAAATGGGTAACACAAAAACATAAATAATATGTTTACTCAAGTTTTAGTAATTCATTATTTTTATCACTACAAATACCTTTGTTATGTTGACTGACATTAACAGAACTATAAATAGCTAAACACTAGCGGTCAGAAAAGAACAAAGTACCAATCTAATGCTTTTCTTCACCACAAGACAGCAATCTGTTGAAAACTTTAATGTTGAAAGATTCTCTGCTGAATGTGTGCAAAGATGGTAAAACATATCATTTTTATCAGACGAGTTGACAAAATCTTTCTTTTTCAATTCATTACTTTCAATCCTGAGATACTATGCATTGAAGAAGTGTCATACCTTTATTGTTTTCTGTTCCTCTTCAAGGGTTTTTAACGTGATAAACCAAATTAGAAAAGTGTAATGCCTGATTCCAAATATTCTTTGTGGACACAGATCATTCTGAACTCCACTGAGGCATTAATAATGTTCATAGGAATATGGGGTGCACCTTTAACTCCAATTCTCCTCTAATGTCCCCAAATGAGGCCAGTCATCTTGATTTACATAATAATTGATTAATTAGTGAAAGATCAGGCCAATAATACTAAAAATTACATTAGGTAGCCATGGCATTCAACTAGACATATATTAAACATAGTAAAATGGTGTAAAATAACTCTTTGACTTTGATAATTAAATGGATAAATAAACAGACCTGGACTGTGGCAACCTGTTCCAGCCATGAATTGCCCTCTGAGTAAAAACACCTTGGAGCTCCTGGAGCTCAGTGGTTAGAGCACTCGACTTACAAGCGCAAGAACTGTGCTTCGAATCCAGGCAGGTCAGGGCGAAACCTTGAGCAAGTTTCCTTACTCCAAATGCCTAATAATAATCCATCCAAAAAACCACAATAATAAAATTGGTCATTTCAATCCACGAATGTTTGTGGAACACGACTGTGCGCAATTGTCTGTTGCATTTCACCCACAAATATACAGTCAATTCACTTTACAGTATATTCTCTAAAACACTTTGAGACACCTAGAAGACGTGAAAAGCGCCAAATCAAATGCAATGATTATTATTAATATTATTATTAAACCACCTCAATAATTGCAGTAAAATGGACAGGGCAGTAGTGTAGATTGATGCTCAATGTACTGCAAAGAACACCTCATCAGTTTGTGAAGAGATGAAAGTTCCATCAAAAGATGGAATGAGAAAAGACCATTTGGTCTACCATGCCAATTGCATTCGACAGCAGATGAAACACTTGTCAATACCAAATGTAATGATAATTCTTATTGATAATACTATCATATCTCCCAAGAGAAAGTTCTGTAAGTAAACTCACTGATTCCCAAAAGCAAATAAGTAAAACTTCAGAACCTCCTTCTATAGCAATTTCTCTACTATTTAACCATTGTCTTACTCCACAGATGGCATCCGAAAGAGCACTCGCCTTACAAGCAATGATGTGTGTTCGAATCCAGGCAGGTCAGGGCGAAACCTTGAACAAGTTTCCTTACTCCACATGCATAATAATAATCCCTCCAAAAAACCACAATAATAAAATTGGTCATTTCAATCCATGACTGTTTGTGGGACACTGCTGTGTGCAATTGGCTGCTGCATTTCGCCCACAAATATACAGTCAATTCACTTTACAGTGTATTCTGTGAAGCACTTTGAGACGTCGATAAGATGTGAAAAGCGCTATATCAAATGCAAGGATTATTATTATTATTATTATTATCCTCCCCTCTCCAACCGCGCCTCATAGTCTACAGGACAAGAATCATTGTTCCAACCCATGAACTATTTGATTATCTCAGCCAACACTGACCCCATAATCTTCAATCATTTTCCCAGCTTTTTTCTAATTCAGAGCAGAAATTTATTCCAAACATGTAACTTTCTCTATTCCTGATTCTCTGAGTGCTTTCTACATCAATAGTTTTCAGGAAATATATATCCTTCACATTGCTAAGTATGGAAATATGTACTTAAGATGTAAATATTTACCTATCCTATTCAAGATATTTTTAGTAACAGTAAAACACATTTAATTGTATTAATTAATTCAGTCGAATGTTTGGAGAGGAGGCTTGATCCTAACCCTGCCCTGGAGAGCAGCTTCTGTTTCGATATTGCTAATGTGGTGAAGGTCTGAAGGGCAGGCAATGTGATTGTGAAATTTTGTAGTGCTGAATAAATTGCATCATATTACTGTACTACAGATAGCTATATTCAGCTTTAGTGAATAGTAGATTGCAACAGTAAATGCAATACTATACCGAGGGAATCCTGCAATTGCAGAGAGCTGAAAACTCTCATGGTTTTAGATTTAAAAGTATTCTAGACTTAAAATTTAGGAATGTGCAAAAAATCTTATTTTTAAAAAATTCAGTCTTCATACAGTTCATCTCATCAAAGCCAATTCATCTCACTTCTTAAATGAACCCTCGAACACATGATTGCCTGAAACATATTCCATACTGTTTATTATCCTTTATAATAAGTCAAATCAAGGTTGTTTAAATAAGACAGCTGACATAAATTCAATAAAGTAGAAATCCAAGGTGATTCTCAACTGACTTACTTCAGGGTCTTGCATACCACATTAATAGTCCTGTTTGTATTGTAATATTGCCAGGGGACACAGCAATGTTCTCTGTCCTCTGATTGTCGATGACATTTCTAATATTTGAAAATAACTGACAAAATAATCATTTATTTTCAATCATGCAAAATTTAAAGGTGTTTCAGAGTCTCCTCCATTGTTCTCAAATTAAAATTGGCTGTGTATTCACTGGTGTTATTGGTAGCACACTTGTCTCTGAGTCACATGGTTGTGGTTCAAACTCCAAATTGGGGCTTCAGGTGTATCTATTCTTAGATTCATGTGGTATATAAACAGTGGTTAATGGTTTGAGCTTAGTGGTTAGAGCATTTGTCTTGCAAGCTGGGGAGACCAAGCTGGGGAGACCTGTGTTCGAATCCAGGCAGGTCAGGGCGAAACCTTGGGCAAGTTTCCTTACTCCACACGCCTAATAATAATCCCTCCAAAAAACCACAATAATAAAATTGGTCATTTCAATCCCCGACTGTTTGTGTGCAATTGGCTGCCGCGATTCGCCCACAAATATACAGTCAATTCACTTTACAGTATATTCTGTGAAGCGCTTTGGGACGTTGATAAGATGTGAAAAGCGCTATATGAAATGCAAGGATTATTATTATTATTATTAATTGGGCCGAAAGGCCTGTTTGTGTATAATCTATGCACTAGATTATACACAAATGAATAATAACAATGATTCTTGCATTTCGATAAAGCATGTTATCACGTCTTCGAGACATCTCAAAGCGCTTTACAGAACATACTGTAAAGTGAATTGTGGGTGAAAGTTGGCAGCCAGTTTGCACACAGCAGTGTCCCATAAACAGTCGTGGATAGACTGACCAATTGACTGTGTTTTTTTTAGAAAGGATTTGATACTCCCGGAAAAGTCATCCACAAAAATAGGGATCCTGCTTCACTGCTTGTTGAACAGAGATGTATGAATTAAGTAAAACTTACGCAATGTTTCACCCTGTCGAGAATCAAACCCAGGTCTCCAGCTTGCAAGGCAGGTGCTCTAACGATTGAGGTACAGGACTCCTGGAATAAGAAATTATATGAGACTACAAATAAGAAAACACATTTTTATACCACTTTATTATCCAGTAATTGCTGTCAAGTGCAGGAACCGTCTGTGCATGTCAACATAACAGTCAGTTATACACTACAAGTTGCTATTAAGCAGCCATGCAGTGAATGGCCAATTTATCTGGAGATTGTTAACCAGGAAACCAAAAGAAACGCCCTCCTTTTTTGAATAGTGTTACTGAATAATGTCCAGCTGAAGACAGGCAAACAGCTACATCTCATCCAAAGGACTCCATCTTTGATGATGCAATGCTTCCCCTACATTTCATTGGAATATAGCCCTAGGCTGTGACCTCAAAGTCCCAAAATGGGTTTCACTCCCACAACGTTGTTGTACTCCCACACTGTGGAACTCCATCCCGCAATCCCTTTGCCTCGCTTCCTCCCTTTCCTCCTTCAAGGCCGGTCTCAAGACCTTCCTCTTCGACCGTGCCTTCTGCTGCCCTCCTAACTCTCCCCACCTCTCCTACTCTCCTTCCACCTACACCAACCTCTCCACCCCACCCACTTGGGTCCCGACCTAACTGTTCAGTGCATTGGGACGTCCTCCCGACGTGGAAGGCGCTCTATAAATGTAATTTTGTTCTTGTTATTGTTGTTATTGTTGTTGTGATTCAGAGGCAGGAGAGCTACCAACTGAGCCAAACTAACACACTTTCATGGGTGTGAACATGTAGCCTCTGAATTAGAAGGTGGTGGGTTCAAATCCCATATTAGGTCTTTTGTATCACACAGTCTGGTTGACACTAATGCAAAGTTGGTGATGCACTGCAATGTTGGAGGTGTCATCCATCGGATAATTTAAACCAAAGACTTGTCTGGCTGTTTATTCAGAATATAAATGATCAACGACATTATTCACCTAGACCAGTTTCCTAGCCAATAAGTCCCCCAAATTGGTTATCCAGTAAATAAAAATGTAAATTTGCTGTTGTTGTTGTGGTAATGGCTATTTGTGGGACGTCGCTTTGTGAAATTGGTTGAAGCATTTGCCTGCACAATATACAGTCTCTACATATCCAGTGAAGCACTTTGAGATGTCCAACAGATGTGAAAGGCACTATATCAAATGGAAGGATTATTATTTATTATTAATACATAAAGAGTCGTACATCACTAGATTACAAGTGAGTGAGCCCAATATACTTGTACTGCAATTACTTCAACTGCCTTGCACTAATGTGACATGGTTTAGAAGCATAAAGCTACTGAATGGGGCTTCCCTGATGGATCAGTTGATGCTGCCAATAACTATGTGGAATTAACTCTGACCACAAAAGTCCTGGGTTCAATCCTTGGTTGGTGCAGAATTAGATGATCGATGCTGAAGATACAAAAATTTGTCTCAGTGCCTAGGGCTAGTAATGGGGAAAAATCAGTGAGGGTTGTGGGTCTATTGATTTATCGACCACTGTGGAAACGTTTGTAATATGTACTTCTAATAATAGAATGGGAATGATTACTTGGAGGAAGTATCAGAGGGCACTTTGCGGATCTGCAGACTAGTAGAAATTTGCTCCTAAAATGTGGCCTTGTGGAATGTGAGACTAGTGTGCTGTAACATTTAAAATTGTGGAATACTAGTAAGTTCAGTCTTAATTTAGAAGCTTCTTAAAAAAAATTGCTTTTACCCAAATTAAGATTGAGTTATAAACACTAGTTACGGCATGGATTTGTTGGGTCAAAAGGCCTGTTTCCATGCTGTGGAACAATACAACCATAGAAATTTACAGCAGAGATTATAGGCTGGTCAAATTAGCATGATAGTTTGTCGTATCATTCTATCATCATCATCATCACACTTGCATTTGATGTAGATCCTCATCATGTCATCAAGATGCCTTAAGGTGCTTCCCAGGATATACAGTAAAGTGGATTAATTGTGTATTTTTTTTGGATGAAACAGGGAAGACAATTTGTGTCACACATGCAGCTATGGATTTTATTTGGGTATTTATTGACTAGGCGCTGGGAAAAAAATCTCTTCTCTTAAGCACCTAGTTTAAGTTTGCTTTTAGTATGGATGCCATGTTGTGCAGTTTCACTAACAAAACATTTAAAAAAAACATACTTTCCAGTTTCCACTATTCTGGGTGATCTTAAATTTTACGACAAAATTCCCTTAAAGGCTAAGACTGGGTAGAATTTGGGACTACAATATCTGTGCTGTGACCCTCTCAGCGACTGTAATAATTAAGCTAGAATGATCGAATAATAATAATTCCTTCACATTCCTGTGGGAAGATTGAGCCAAACACTCTGTTTGCCCAACTATCCAGCAATTCACCAAAATATATATTCACTCCCACATCTTTCAGATATAATCTACTCCATCAGACAATTACATCTCACCCAATAGCAGAAATGCAATAAACAGCAGTAAATTCTTGTCCGCGAAGGCATTTGTCAATCGCAATCTATATTTTAATCCGTCCCTGCTTCTAACTACGGTACATATTTATCCATTTCTTTTTGTCCTGAATGAGACTTCTATTTTAAGATGTTTCTGCACTGACCAACTAAACCACTTGATCTACTTACATCCATGTCATTTATGACCGTCAGTATTATGAAGCTTTGGATCATAATCCTCAATCCTCTATCTAATAAAAACAGTCTCAATTCTGTGAGTCTCTCCTCATCCCTTACTGTGTTTAAACCTGAAATCATCGTTGCCACTATTCTCTGAACTATCTCCATAACCTCCACAAGTTTGGACCAACCAAAGTTAAACACAATGGGGTAGCAATCATAACTCATTTGCTGTGTGAGTTAGTTAGTAATATTCCAATAATTACCAGTAGGTGCCAGCACCCAAAACACACAAGTTGGTATTGCCATCTGCTTTACTTGACCACCTATTTTTGAATCAATGATTTTTCTAGTTATGGGGGGGGGAGCTAACTTTTTTTTAATAACTTTGGGGGTTTACTAATCGTTTTCTGGGTCTGATCTGCAGAAGAGAGACAAAATTCACACTCTTCCAGGCCTAGAATTAACTTTCACCCGATTGTCAGATTTAGGCCAGGCCAAATATTCAACGAGTAAACCAAAACGTCATACATACTGCCCCAATAATCTTTGAAGTATCTTGGAGATTGAGGAAACAGGTTACTAATACCAACATTATGTTGGTTTTGTTCCAAAATGCCTAACAACTAATTGAATAATAATAATAATCCTTACATTTGGTTTCACGTCAGGAGGACGTCTCAAAGTGGCTCCTCTAACCTCGCCACCGAATTCAAGATCCTCATCCTCACTTTCAAGGCCATTCACAGCCTTGCCCCCGCCTATCTCTCCGACCTGCTGTCTCCCTATCAGCCTGCCTGTTCCCTCCATTCAGTGGACTCAGGCCTGCTCCACGTCCCCCACCCGAACTACCCCATCATTGGCAGCTGTGCTTTCAGCCTCTCTGCCCCCACACTCTGGAACTCCATCCTACAATCCCTTTGCCTCGCTTCCTCCCTTTTCTCCTTCCAGGCTGGTCTCAAGACCTTCCTCTTTGACCGTGCCTTCTGCTCCCCTCCTAACTCTCCCCCCCTCTCCTACTCTCCTTCCCCCTACACCGACCACCACCCACTCCCCCACCCCTGCTCGGGTCACGACCTAACTGTTCAGCGCCTTGGGATGTCCTTCCGATGTGAAAGGCGCTCTATAAATCTAATTTTGTTGTTGTATGAAGCCAACTACCTGCCCTCTAGACCCCATCCCCACCCCTCTCCTTACCTCCCACTCCACCTCCTTGTCCCACTCTTCGCTGACACTATCAACCTGTCCCTTTCATCCGGCATCGTTCCCACCCACCTCAAAACAGCCACTATCACCCCCATCCTCAAGAAACCTTCCCTTGATGAATCACAGCTTTCAAGATATCAGCCCATCTCCAACCTCCCTTTACTGTCGAAAGTCCTTGAAACAGTCTCCAAGATTTTCTCTTTCCTCTCATCCCACTTCCTCCACAAGATCCTCCAATTGGGCTTCCGTGCTGCCCACAGCACAGAATCACAAATGATTTCCTGACAATTTGTGACCAGAGCTCCCTCTGCCTGCTCTTCCTCCTCGACCTATCTGCCGCCTTCGATACTGTTGACCACTCGATCCTCCTCCACCGTCTCTCCTCCCACCTCAACATTCAAGATTGTATCCTTGATTGGTTCCGGTCCTATCTTTCACACCGTCTCCACTTTGTGTCCGCCAATGGCTTTTCTTCCAGCCCCCGCACCGTCTTGTGCAGTGTTCCTCAGTGTTCTGTCCTCAGTCCCCTCCTCTTCACCCTCTACATGCTCCCCCTCACTGACATCATCCACAGATATGGGGTAAATTTGCACAGGTACGCACATGACACCCAGCTCTATCTCTCCGCTTCCACCCTCATCTCCAGGACTACTGGCATCCTGACTGCCGGCCTGGTCTGACATCGAGTCCTGGATGAGAGACAACTTTCTCCAGCTGAACGTCAACAAGACTGAGTTTCTCCTGATTGGTTTGCATCAGCGCCTCCGCACCTCCAGCGCTGGCAACATCATCCAAGGCTGCACTTTCCATCTCATGAAACCAGTCAGGAACCTGGGTGTTTTGATTGACTCTGAATAGTCCTTTCTCCCTCACATCTGCACCATGATCAGCACTGCCTCTCACCACCTTCGTAACTTTGCCAGATTCCGCCACTGACTCACTCCTCAGGCTGCCGACATACTTCATCCATCCATCCATTCTTTACATCAAGGCTCGACTATGGAAACTCCTTTTATGTTGACCTCCCCGGCTCTTCCCTTCACAAGCTGCAGATCATTCAGAATTCTGTAGCTCGTGTACTCTCCCGCCCAGGGAGAGTCCGCAACCACATCACTCTCACCCTCGCCCGTCTCCACTGGCTCCCCATCCCCCAGAGGATCGAATTCAACATCCTCACTTTCAAGGCCATTCATGGCCTTGCCCCCGTCTATCTCTCTGACCTACTGTCTCCCTATGACCCTGCCGGCCTCCTCTGTTCAGCGGGCTCCGGTCTGCTCCATGTCCCCCACCTGACCTGCCCTACCATCGGTGGCCAGGCTTTCAGCCTCTCTGCTCCCATACTCTGGAACACCATCCCACAGTCCCTCCCACCTCTCTCCCTCCCCTCCCCACTACACTACCTTCCCACAAGCTCGGATCCCGACCCCTGAATGTTCAGTGCCTGGGGACATCCTCCCAACGTGAAAGGTGCTCTATAAATGTAATTTTGTTGTTTCACAGGACATAATACGAAAAATAATTCTTGCATTTGATTTAGCGCCTTATCACATCTTCTCAAAGTACCTCACAGAATACACTGTAAAGTGTAGTGACTGTATATTTTGTCGGTGATACACAGCAGTGCCCCACAAATAGTCGTGGGTTGATTGACCAAATTATTATTATACTTTAAGGGATTATTACCCATGGGAAAGCGATCCACCAATCCACAAACAACCTAGTTCCTACTTACTGCTAGGTGAACAGAGGCTGGTAGAGTAAAGAAACTTGTTTTATGTTTCACCCTGCCCAGGAATCAAACCCAGATCCTCTTGTTTGTGAGATGAGTGCTGTAACCACTAACCCAGTGGGTGTAAGGATTTGTGTTTTGTGGACAAACACAGTAGCATATTTACACACAGCATCGTCCCCAAAATAGCCATAAAATGAATGACTATTTTTATTTGGGAGCCAATACAATGGGAGAAACTCCCATTTCTTTTTGAATATGGGTCTTTAAAATCCACCTGAACAGGCAAATAGGATCTCGGTTTAATGTTTCATCTCAGGACAGTACCTCCAACAATCAGTGCACTCATAAAACTGATGTATATGTACATGATGTATACAATGTTTAATTCTGAAGAATTGTAAAATTGTCTGCAGCTGCTGTAAAACCACACCGAAATACAGGAATGTTTCATACAGATGAGGCCCATTTCAATCGTTGATACTATAACACTGATATCTGTTTTTCCACATAAATCATTTTTTATTATCCCCACTTTCCAGTGCCTTGGGACGTTCTCCTGATCTGAAAGGTGCTCTATAAATGTTTTTAAAATGTTGTTGCTGTTGTTTCCAGTTTTTTTTATCATCTTATCTTATTATTTTATTACTATTTTACTGCTCAGGTGCTTGTCCAATTCCTTTTCAAGATTCTGATAATCCAGCCTCAATAGCCACTTGAAGTCAATACTTCCCAACCCTAATAATCCTCTGAGTGAAGACATTTCTGCTAAACTCTTCTCTAGTTTTGCTGGTAACAATCTTTAAGAGTACTGTACACTCCCTTGTCAGTGATTCTTCAACTAAAGGAAACAAATTTTGAGTTTGGAATAATGCATGCAATGTTGGTCTCAGTACCACAAAAATACTACACAATGGTGAAGGAGGTACTGATTAGATTTTGCCAAATCTTTTAATCCCAATACCCGGTATTGCCCATCAGATTAGTCCCCGCCAGTCTCCACTGACTCCCTATCTCACAGCAGATCGATTTCAAGTTCCTCACCTACAGATTCATCCATTCTCTATTATCTCCTCACCTCTTCAGTCTCCTCCTACACTACTCCAGAAACACCAATGTGCCTGTATGGTTTGTTGGCTCTCCTTTTCTGACATTTGTAAATGTTTCAAAAGCAATTAAGAAGATGGCGTAATTAAAAACAGACAAAAAGCTGGAAACGCACAGCAGGTCCATCAGCATCTGAGAGAATAAGAGAGGTTATTGTTTGGGGTCAGAAGTGATGAAAGCCCATACGTGAATCATTAACTTTTCTTTCTCTTTGAGGTACTCACTGACCTGCTGGGTGAAAGTTTCCAGCACTGTTTTTTGATTCTAGACTTTACATAGATGTTGTTCAGGCCATGTGCTAACAGAATGTTAGATTTCTCTATAGATGGCATGGAGGCTGTGTGCCGATTGTCCTGTGTTGTGAGCTAAACAGTTTAGGCCATTTTCCGACTTCCGTCCTGACATAGTCTGCTAGGGTACAGTGTCCTTCCACAAACTCTGAACAGAGAGCTGCAGAACTGAGCAATTCAAGGTGTCTTTGAACCCATATGTTAGGTGGGATGGTAATACTGCAATCAAAGTTGTATGGTCAGTGTTGCATTGCACATCTGCCATTCATTTAGGCCGCGGCCCGACCCCCCACTCTACCTCATCTGAAAGGCGAGCCATGATGGCAAAGCCGGAGTAAAAATAAACAAATGCAAGCAAAGATATTTTAGCCCCAGTTTTGATCACCAACCACCTGTTTTATAAAGAGAGGGAATATATGGACCATTCAAGTATGTAAGCCACGTGGACTGTATGACTGCCCTCGATACAGTACTTAGTTTATCTGATATCTTGAAGTTGGGCTGTACCCATTTATACACATTACTCAGAGCTTCACTAAACTTCACTATTACATAAAGTACTTAAGCCCTTAAGTCATAATTTGATTGCAGAAACATGTAACTGCAAAGAAAGTGAATTGTATTTTTGCTCCAGCAGCTTCCACTCCTAACAAAGGAATTTCACTGTGTGTGAACTTGCAGCGGCTAATGCCATAAACTGTCAATAAAATGATCTAAAGTCACGCATTCAAAAAAAGATATTTGTGTGCTGACAGGAAAATGAATCAGTTACGATTGAAATGAGTACTGTATTTGCAGATGTTCAGGGTAAGAGTCCTTTTATAGAATCATAGAATTTGAGAGTATAAACAGAAGCCATTCATGCCTGTGCTGGCTCTTGGAAAGACTAGTCTAAGTAGTCCCACTTTCCCTGTTCTTACCTCATCCCTTCTCCCTGGAAATTTTTCCTTTTCAAATATCTACCCAATTCCCTTTTGAAACCTATGATCGAATCTGCTTCCACTGCCCTTTCAGGCAGTGCATTCCAGATCATAACAAGTCTCTGAATAAACAAAATTATCCCTGTTTCCCCCTCTGGTTCTTTGGCCAATCATCTTAAATTTGTGTCTTCTGGTTACCAACCCACCCGCCAGAGGAAACAGTTTCTCCCTATTCTCTTTCCCAACAGTCTGAAAACCAACCGTTCCCAACTACTCTCTGCTTTCAGGTCATTTCAGATCCATGCTGCCCCTGTTACTTTAATCTCACAGGCTTCAATTTTGCTAACAAGTCTTTTACACTGGAGACAGTGACAGAAAAGCTCAATAACTGAAGGAATAATGCAATGACACAATTAGCAACCTAGAGATATGACCACCAGAATGATGAGGGCAGCTGGTGATTGCTCCTGTACTGTCGTCTTCAAACCTCCACCTCGCTTCAGAACACTAGTATAACATATGTCATGAGGCAACTGAATATTTTTGTCTTTGTCACGTAAAAATTGAACTGAAGTGAGGGCATTTGTTCACCTAGAGAAAGTCCTATGGAAAAATAGTAACTGTAAGAGAAGCGTTTTGTTTTTAAAATAGAAGAGTTTAGAGGCCAATTTGCAATGATGGCAACTTTTTTTTAACTAATCTTTTCGTCAAAAGACAATTTTCCACAGAATGCACAGTGTCACAGTTAATTATTTTTGCCAACATTCATTGCAGTACTTCATTTCACCATTAATACGCTTCACAACGCCTTGGCGATGTAGTGATCTTGAGGGATGTAACCTTCATCGTTTTAACTGGATAACCTAATGAACTGTACCCGCTGTTTCAGCAAACAAATTCGAATGCCTTCTGCTTCTTCAGAGGTTGTGAATTCCATTGGCTTGAACTCTGGCACTTTGTCTCTTTCGTAGCTAGAATCTTTGTAGACTAGCTGGTGCACTGGGTCAGCACATGGCCCTTTCACATCGAAACCAAGTTTGAATCCAGTCCAGAGTCCTCAGTAGATCCTTTTCTATTCACTGGCTGAAAGAATTGCAAATGAGTTGAGTTTGGGCCAATCTTGGTCCATTTCCCAGTGGGTACAAGTCTACCGTTAAAAAACTGGTCAGACTCCAGCGTTAATTGGAACTAAATTTAGAAGTTTACTTACAGCCCTTTATTGTATTAATCAGCCTTAAACAATACCTCTGATACAAGCTGCAAAGTCACAGTATAATCCCTGCTTTGCATGAAGGTCCGAAGTGAGGCCCACCACAAACATTAATTGTTCCCACGAGCAGCCTCTGTAGGAAGAGCATTAGTACTGTAAATGGTTTCAGTGCTTACTCTGAGGCAAAGGCAGAAACACACCAAGCTGGCTGCAGGCCAGCGCTGAGGGATTCTTCACTTTGCTTAGTAAAGGGAGTGAGACTTCACTGACACTCAGCTACAAAACATTTTCTGAGCCATTGAGGAAATTACAAAAATGAAAGTATTTGCTTTGAGAATTTTTTTAAAAAAAAACTGTACCTGAACAAGGTATTACAGCTCATGTTCAGTAAATTCAGCACATTGTAATGCATACAGCTATTTTATCACACAAAGGCAAGGAAGTTGAGGCAGAGAGAGACCCAGTTCAGTGGTGGAGGAGCATTGCATTGACATGGGTATTGCCCTTTGGATAAAACATTAAGTGGAGGTTTTGTTTATCTGTTCACATGGTCCCGCCACAAAGAGTTTCTCTCAGCGTCTTGGCCAACAATCCCCCAATGATATTGTTCATTCACCTCCTACATGTTTGTGGGGTATTTATTGTGCAAAAATTTTCTTTTGCATTCATCTATAAATGTACAGTCACTCCGCTTCCCATAAAAATCTGTGAAGTGCTTTAAGATGCCAAAAGATTACCAAAAGTGCAATCGAAAAGATTGCAATCAGTCAGAAGGACTCCAGATTGAGTTCCAGAGACTAAGGTCAGAAACAGTGAAGGTCTGCCCACCAATGGTGGGGCAGGTAGGGGAGGGACATGAAGAAGCCAATGCCTGCTGAGCAAGGATAGCAGTGTCATAAAAGAACGTGAGAAGACCTCGGCTGGGCAAAGCATTGGACAGGTGTCCTTACTCCTCAGGTCTCTGTTGACCAACAGTAAGTGGGAACCCAGTTGTTAGTTGATTGGCAGATAACTTCTCCAGAGGTAATAATCCCTTCAATAAATGAATAACTTGGTCACTACATCCAAGAGCGAATGTGGGAAACTGCTATGCGTAATTGGCTGCCACGTTTCACCCACAAAATGTACAGTCAATTCACTAACAGTATATTCTGTGAAGCACTTTGAAAGCTCCCTAAACCATGATAAGGTGTTATATCAAATGCAAGCATTGTTATTTATTATGAAAGAATGTCTGCATGACTTTGCCTGTTAGGCAACCTGTAAGTTTTATATTCTGCCTGGATAAGTAGCTGTAAATAATGGGCTGTCACTTCAGAAACAGGTAGCTTTGTAGGTCCTATTACCAAATACTGTGGCATAAAGTGGCACTTGGAGAGTTCAGCATAAATGTGCAAAGCATAAGCAATGCTGTGGCACAGAGATTATCTTGTTCATAGTGAGTCTTATGAATATTAATACGCATTCCAATACTGCAAACCATTAGGACAGCCATGTTAAATGCATGTGCAATAATTATGCATTTGATTACATGAGAAATATGAGTTGGTCATTGAAGACTAAAGTAATGCAAATTTGACTAAAGTAATGCAGTGTGTTATGAAGAGAACAGTTCATGCCGATGTATGGTAAGGACTGCCTAGCAACGTTTGCTGACACATTGCCAAGGTCCTTAACCAGCATGTGATGATGGCAGAACCTGAACCAATTCAAAATCATAGTATGGTTCCTGTGGTACAGTCTATTTGACCATGTTGCGATACATAGCTAATAATAATTATTATTTAGCTTATACAAAAAACAAAGACTTTAACGCAGGTACTAACAGTAAGTAGTACAGTATACACAACCCTGTGTATTTGATTTGTCCTTTATCTATTTCCATGTCAAAGAGCACAGTACTTCTACAGTAAAGAAACTATTCATTCGTATATCAAAGAGACTCCTTCAGTTGTTATGCTGGAGTGAAAGTTCATGTGAAAAGCATCAGCGTACAATTGAATAAGTTGATAAAAGGCTTACTTGTCAGTGGTTGAAGAAGAACCACATAAGAACTGCTATACCGCACAAAGAAAACATGTAAATTGGATCTTTGAATCTTCACGGTATAGTATTCTTATGACACAATAATTGATTTTCAAACACAGGACAAATGGTCAATAAAGTCTTTGCTTGAAAAGGCTTTAACTGAAGGGCATTCACTGATTTGGCATTTTGTTATAATATTGCAACCCCACAAAAATCTATTGATCTTTTTTTCTGGCAGAATTGCACTCAGAACAAATCTATTTCTATCATGAAAAATTAAAGGGCAAGTGAAAATGTTCAAACTATTAAAAGGCAAAACCCCTAGTGATAATATGGGTAACTGTCTCGATTTTCAAGTGTGTTAGTCATCGAGGGTTACATTTATATTCATATTTTGTTTAAGGCAAACTTGGTGATTAAAATTATATATTTTATCAATGCAGAGTTAAAAGCTAATGGGAAGTGCAAGTCCCAGACATCTCTATGCACATAGATTGCTCCAAAGTGTTTAATAATCTTCTTCGACCGTGTTTAAGGCTCGGAGTCAGGCACCTCCAGTGTTCAGTGCTCTGAAGTACTCTATATGTAAGTTGTTGTCATAAAAGTGAAATTGTTCAAGAATCAGCACTTTTCCTTTTAATCAGTTTCTCTCTACGGCAGCACTATTATTGAAACAATGTTAGGATACACCATAAATTGTTCTATGAAAGTGCAATGAACTGTTCTTCAAATGATTACAATACATTTCAAGCAGTTGGGCAAAACATTATAGAAATACCGTAATGTATTATTTCAAGTTGAGTACTGTAGTGGATAAATTCTGCACACTATCAATCACATTGAAGACATTGCAGCTGATATATACAAAGGAATAGGTGCACTAAATGAACTGTTTCCATCAGAAGAAAGTTTAATCAGTCAGTGTGCTTTGGAACTTAAAATGTGGAGGTTGTGATCGATAAATGGAGTCCTCCTGGAATGGCTTGTTAGACTGTGATGTTCAGCCAGACAATTGGGGACTGTCTACACAACTGGCAGTGCGGGAAGTTACAAATTGGTGACACTTAAACAGGTGACCTTAAATGCAAATGTATTCATAACCAGGACACATTTTACTAATTACAGATTCTGGTTTGTGATTCGCGATTTTGAGCAAATTCTAAACTTTGGTAAAGGCTGAATAAAGGTCATCACGTGGCTTCCGTTCCCAAGCAGCAATACCGCAGCCCTGAATACAATTTAATTTATGAGCACCCATACAAATCTCAGATTACATTGAGGTATATCAATGACTGATGAAGGTAGTGATGAATACTACCGTGTTAAGGCTCATATTTTGGTTATTATAGTACAGTATTATGGATCTGACCCAGTAGAAACATCACATAATGTTGAATGAGTGACCTGATCAGGTTTGTCATTTTATATCTTATTACTGTAAATGTGTTTACCTTATTTCAATGTATAACATTTTGTACATTTCTCATTATGCTTCAGGGCATTTAGAAGCCCTTATATAGTAATCTATTACTGGCTTTCATTTGATTTAGCTTGCAATATTTAGAACTGTGATAGTCCATGCTTCATGCTTCTTACATTACTATTCTCAATCAGAAGTGTTGTTACATGGAACTCAATGCTTGTAACAGGCTATTGCATTAACACATAGAAGCAACACAAAAGTGTAACTGAATACAGTAAAAGCCTGTTTATCTGTGACCCGATCAACCGTAACTTCCGTATAAACGGCACCGCAAAAAAAGGTCCCCATTCGATTAACCAGAATTTATCCAGCACAAGTATTTTTAATTTTTTTAAATTGTGTTTTTGGCCGAATATCCAGCACGCGCTTTAACCGGCATTGGTCAGATCCCGAGGGTGCTGGATAAACAGGTTTTTACTGTATATGGTTGAGCATGCTGCTATTTTGCACACTTAGGAAACAAAAATGATCTTCATGTCTATCAAACACATTAACCATGTGCGTGTGGAGATTTAACCCAAACTTTGACAGGTTCCAGCTCTTTACTACTCTAATACGCATGAGTATTCAGGCACTGCACAATAACTGTTATATTCACATTCAGATAACAAAATGTAAGCAGTGAAATCTGTGTGACAATTCAATTATGGAACATAAGAATACTGTTAATTTGACTCGATAATTATTGGATAAAATGTTGTGAACGAAAGTTTTTCAGGTCACAGAGCGCTAAAGGTGACAGTAATTAATCCCTGTCAAAAAAACTAATAATTTGGTCACTCAATCGATGACTGTTTGTGGGACTGTTGTGTGCAATTGGCTGCCATGTTTCACCTACAAAGCTTACAACAACAACAAACAAAATTACATTTATAGAGCGCCTGTCACGTCAGGAGGATGACCCAAGGTGCTGAACAGTCAGGGGTTCGAGACCCGAGCACAGGGGGGCAGGGGGGGGTGCAGTGTAGGGGGGAAGGGAGAGAGGTGGGAGGGTGGCAGAAGGCACGATCGAAAAGGAGGGTCTTGAGACCGGCCTTGTAGGAGGCAAGGGAGGAAGCGAGGCAATGGGACTGTGGGATGGAGTTCCAGAATGTGGGAGCAGAGAGGCTGAAAGCCTGGACAATCGTAGACTTACAGTCGATTCACTTTACAGTATATTCTGTGAAGCGCTTTGAGACCTCTAGAAGACGTAATAGGCGCTAAATCAAACGCAAGGATTATTATTATTAAATCTCAGCGTCAAGGATTGTGAACTGCTTTTGAACCACAGCATTTGTAGCCGCCGTTCACCATAAAGATAGCTCATGACCTCTTTTAACTACACGGGTAATTTTATCTGTGTATCTCACTCACTGGAGGAATTCCAGTACGACATATCCGTTTCAACACCATTGGCCATTAACACTGCAAAGAGGACAAATGAAGATTATAAATTGGAACGCATAATCTGAACACATACATTGTGGTGCCAAAAATTTGAAAGTTTAATTAGTCCTTTAAACTGGGAGTTATTTTCACCCCCGTTTGACGTGGAATGGGAGTGGGGAAGGATGACTTTGCATTCCTTTTGTATTCTCTCCACAGTAAGTCATCTCCAGGTCTCATGAGCTGGAAGTAGAGAAGCAAAACAAAGAACACTTCTTTAAGGTCCAGAAACGAGAGAGATCCACTTGTCTGTCACTGAGAGAGAGAGAGTTTAGGAGATCACAATCTGTATGGGACCTTTGTTTGCTCCAGTATCACTTCCCTTACTGATTGTGACAGTTCATCTTGACAGTGAAATTAGCAAACACCTCAACATTTACAGCTAAAAAGCTATTCAGGATTGACATGGCTTTGCATTTAATACAGACAAGTACATCTTGATAGGAAAGCCATGTAAAATCAGTTGGTGAGCAAATAAACTCAGTTATTGGAAACTCTCACAGATTTTTTTTAGTTCAGATGAGTTTTTGGTATGAATAATAATAAGAATCCTTGCATTTGATATAGTGCTTTTCCTGTCTTCTAGATTTCTCAAAGCACTTCACAGAATATACTGTAAGGTGAATTGACTGTATATTTGTGGGTGAAACTCATCAGCCAATTGCACACATCAGCATCCCCACAAACAGTCGTGGATTGAAATGACCAATGTATCATTTATGTTTTCTTGAGGGATTATTATCAGGCATGTGGAGTAAGGATACTTGCCCAAGATTTCACCCTACGGGGATTTAAACCTAGGTCTCTCGCTAATGAGGAGAGTGCTCTCATCACTGAGCTACAGAACTTCCATCCAAACCAGACTGGAACTGGGAGTTCCACATATGTGTCTTTGCCTGACTCAGTTGGTACCACTGTCCCCTCTGAATCAGACAGGTGTGGGTTCAAGTCCTATGTCCGGCCTTTGAACTTACATAAGATAGGCTTACACTCTAGTGCAGTTGCCACACTTCCCTTGAAGTGTTTTCAGAGATCCTCCTGGTATCAAATGTGAGGATTATGCGTATATTACTTACCCATGGAAATTTGCCTGTGATTGGGATGGAATACACACTCACTCCTCAGAAGAAAACATCCACTTGCTTAATTCCAGAGAGTATTAGACCCAGTCTGGCAAGAGACACGCTGAAAGACTCCAGAGTGTGCGTTGGTGTACTGCTGGAGTCTAACCAGCTGAAACCATTTGTCATTGAGAGCACAGTCTGGCAAGGTTCCCGATACGTATCCAGGTAACACTATCCTACCCATTAAGGATTTTGCTTGCAGGGTTACACAGATCCGTGAAGCTCTAAGTGTTAAAATGTATAGTCCTGGGGTGATGCATTTCGAGCAGTGCCACAGAGTTGTGAAATTTGACTCTCGTCACTCTGTGGAGTTACTGATCTCAGGCTGTGAGATTTTACGCTGAGACCAGATAATTACAGGGACAATTATTGCCACACTCACATCCCTCCTAACTCACAAGTCGAGAAAAGTACAGGCAGAAGGATGGAATAAGGTGAACTGCCAGCTGTCTTGGCTGGAGACATTGCTTGGCGCAGGAAGCCCTGAAAAATTGAGAATAAGATTTAAAATAAGCGTATGGTTTAGAGTACTTTCTAATTGTATTTGAACAAGAGTGACTGGCAAACCAAATGAGGTTACTGGTATTTATAAAGAATCAAATGGAATTAAAGTCTTTTGAGGAGTCCAGTGTTCCCGATAAATTGGGCCTGTTGCAAAGATTTTCAGCGTATTATTGTCTCTGCACTGAATTAATATTTGGAACAAAGTTCAGAGAGCCTCCTTAGCACCAAATGTTTTCCATTGTATATAATTCTATATTGGAGACAGACATTTTATTGTTTATTAAAGTCAGATTAATTCTCTTGGGCAGATCTCTGTACATGCAAAATGGAGACAGTCTTACATCCAATGTGGGCAGATGGCAATCTACTTTTGTAAGTTTGGCATGGGTATTTTTCTGTGGTTGTAGTTAAAAATGTTGGTTGGGAAGAGTAAAGGGAACTTAGGTCTTTGTGTGTCACATTATTATACCTGATTCTGTCAGCACTTAAATCTGACACCAGATATCCCAAGTTGTAAGGTGTTCCTTGGTATTTCTTTGGTCAATTTGGTAACTATCAAGGCTGTCTAGAGTCAAAGTGAACCATATTGACTCAGGAATGACCCTTTTAAGGACACGTTTCTGAAAAACTGTTCTCAAAGTACAAGTTGAATTTTTTAAAAATCCTCAAGCCTTGCATTATGTTAACTTGTTGAAACAAAATAAGATAAGAATAGATTTGATTTCAGGCTTTAGGAATTGAAAGGGATTTAATTGACCAAATATTCTGATGAGGGTCTCTTCCTAATGTCCTTTAAGACGTCTAGAAGATGTAAAATGCGCTATATCAAATGCTTAGCATTATTATTATTACTGAAATGCAAAAAAAATTCAGTCACTGGTCTTCCATGAGCTATGCTGCTATAGTGTCTGGCTCTGAGATCATGATTTGATATCTTGCATCTTAAAGTCCTGGAACTTGTCCATTCCCAAGGTTCTTTTTCTTAAAATAAAAAATATTGAATTATTGGAAACATCTCCTACCTCATAATTTGACAGCTTGGCCTTTCTCTATGCCCTTTGAAAGTACAGAACAACAAATTAGGTAATTTTTTACTCTCCTGAACAAAACGTACCAGGATCCAAGATATTACTGAAAATACACTGTGCTAAGGCAAGGTCTGTTAAACTGACTGAAGCAGGTTCTGCTGAAATCAAAGGAGAATTTAGATATCTGTGTGCAAAAAAACACCTCTTCCTTCTTTAAAGGAGCTCCTGTGGCTTAGTCGTTAGAGCACTTGTCTTGCAAGCTGGGGAGACCAATCTGGGGAGACCTGTGTTCGAATCCAGGCAGGTCAGGGCGAAACCTTAGGCAAGTTTCCTTGCTCCACACGCCTAATAATAATCCCTCCAAAACAAACACAATAATAATATTGGTCATTTCAATCCACAACTCACCCATTATCTGCAAATGGCTGCTGCTATTTGCCCACAAATATGCAGTCAATTCACTTTAGAGTATATTCTGTGAAGCGCTTTGGGACGTCGATAAGATGTGAAAAGCGCTATATCAAATGCAAGGAAAAAAAAAAAGTGGGTATTATTTCTGGAAATCCTTCAGGACATAAATGTAAAATTAGAGGTAAACTGGTGAAGAGGGGGAAAAAAATCAGAAAAAAAATAATGATCCTTACAATTGATAAGAGCATGTTTCAAGTTAGGAGGACATCTCACAGAATATTCCTAGTGGCTGAATTTTGTAGGTGAACCTGACACCTAATTTGCACACAATATCCAACAAATATCCAGGAGATGCATAACCAATTTGAGGGATTGTTTGAGCAATTTTATTTGAGGGATTGTTGGCCAGGACAGCGAGACAAATTCCCTTCTGTTTTTGAATAATCTCATGGGATTTTTAACCTCCACCTCTTTGGTTTAACGTTTCATTTGAAGGAGCCTCCTCCTCTGACAATGAAGTACATCCCCAGCATTGCACTGAAATGTCCGTTTCAGACTTTATGAGTTCTAAGACATGAGACTTAAATCTATAACCCATTCTGACTCAGAAGTGAGTGTGCTGCCAGCTGAGCCAGTCTGACACAAATGTGGCATTCTCCGCCCCCTAAAACATCGTAGAAGCTGAGTGAACCGAAATAATTAAGATTGAAAATAGATGAAAATTTGGTAGGCAAGTTATCAAAGGCTATGGTGAATGGGCAGAGAAATGTTATTAAGTTGCAATTCAGCCATAACCTAATACTAGATTGAAGCAGGTTTGATAGTAGGGTCCGGCGATATATCGATATATCGGTTATACCCGATATAATTTTCATATCGATACGCCGATATAGACAATTTAAAAATATCGATATCAAAAAATCGATATATCGAGGGAAAAAATCGGAATCCGCGCACACTGAACTACAAGACCCAGAATGCTCATCTCTTGACACAATGCACAGACTAAGGTGGAAAGCCGCCATATTGTATTCATAGTCCTAGATTACAATATACAGGTATGCAATGGGTGAGGGGAGAGAGACGGATGGGGGAGGGGGGGCAGGGGGAGAGAGAGACGGCGGTGGAGGGGGAGAGACAGGGGTGAGAGATGGGGGGGATGTGATAATATACAGATAGACAGATAGACAGATAGACAGATAGACAGATAGACAGATAGACAGATAGACAGATAGACAGATAGACAGATAGACAGATAGACAGATAGACAGATAGACAGATAGACAGATAGACAGATAGACAGATAGACAGATAGACAGATAGATAGATAGATAGATAGATAGATAGATAGATAGATAGATAGATAGATAGATAGATAGATAGATAGATAGATAGATAGATAGAGGTGGGGGGGGGGGGTGGTGGTGTGAGAGAGGAGAGAGTCACAGACAGAAAAACACAGGGATGGAGTGAGTGAGTGTGAGAGACACAGAGAGAGAGAGATATTTACCTCCTGAGAGATAGGCCCCGAATGCACGCGCACCTCCGAATGCGCGCGCACCACGAATGCGTGCATACCCCAAATGCGCGCGCATCTCGCGACGCGCATGCATGCGCAGTACAAAAAACCCGAAAATATCGATATGAGCCCATCGATATATCTAAATCGGAAAATTTCCATATCGACGGACCCTATTTGATAGGCTGAATGATTTGCTCCTATTGACTTTGAATAGCTCTTTTCAAAGAGCTGGCACGGACTCGATGGGCCAAATGGCCTCCTTTTGTGCTGAAAAATACTATGATTCTATTGCTATGTTCTCTTAATAATAATCCTTGCATTTGATATAGCGCTTTTCACTTCTAGACGTCTCAAAGCGCTTCACAGAATATACTGTAAAGTGAATTGACTGTATATATTTGTGGGCAAAATGTGACAGCCAATTGTACAGTGTCCCACAAACAGTTGTGGATTGAAATTACCAATTTATAAAAAGTTTTCTTGAGGGATTATTAGCAGGCGTGTGGAGTAAGAAAACTTGCCCGAGGGTTTGCTTTGTCTGATTTGTTATTTGATAGCATCTTAGACTCTGGGTCAGAAGGTTGAGCGCAATAGTCTTAAGCCCCAACAAGATCATCTGTAGAAATTCAATTATGGTATTAATAATTTCCAGCAAAACATTTGTCCCCTTTCTGGATTTTTTTTAAAAAGGGAATGTCTTTCTATAAATGAATAATCATGAGCCCTGCTGAACACAGTGAACACCTGCACTGCGCACATACAATCTGCAGACACCATCTCAAAGGTCTTCACCTCTCACCTGCTCACTGGATTTATCACTGTCATCCACGTAGCAACAAATCTCTGTGGAGAACACATGACCTCTACGAGATGAAATGCTACTGAGAGGCAAATAAGTGCTGTGTGAAGTGAGAAATATCATTGGTGATTATCACAGATGGCAGGCTGGTTCAGTTGGAACCTGCTGCTAGATAAGGAGCTTGATATACAAACCCCACCTTGGTACCTTGGACGCATGAACATGCAGTCAGGGTAGGCAGGGTAGGCAGTGCCTAGTATACCTTATGAAAATAAAAACTTTTAATTGTAGATGATTATTTAATGGTTTATATTTTTACAATGCACATTTTACATAATGCAAACGATTTCTAGTAGAAACTACCCAAATTATTTAACTGTGATTTTATATGCCTACCTTAAAAGCAACAGAAAGGCAGTGAGACGCCGTGCCTATTTTTACCCATCGAGTCGAATGTAATTCCAATGCGCGTTCCTTTCTCAGTGTCTCGGTAACGAGTGAAATAGGTACAAGCTACCGCTGCCTTTCCTCTTTCTATCCATCGCAATCAGATCATGTTGACATGCCATCTCTGCGCATACGTATTTGCGGTAAAAATGACTGGGAAAAAGGCAGAGTCGGCTGCTGCCTTTGGGGGCGTGCCTCATAAAGCCATGCCCCCAAAAGTTAGTGATGGAGGGAAGTGCCTACCCTATCATTTTACCCACCGCACGTCACTGTTTGGACGCCATGGTTAAGGCTAGCAGTCCAGGCATTCTCTTGTGCTACCTGATCAGATGTCAAACCAAGATCCCAGCTTCCTGTTCAAATGGACTTTAAAAAGGTCAAAGGACTAATCACAAAGAGGAGGGATTTTCTCCAGGTTTTCTAGCCAAAAATTCTCCAAAGTAATCGGTAATCCACTTAAAGGCTTTTACGTTTCTTCATACTTATAAAAAGGAACAGTGGAAATTTGACTGCGCTTAAGTGCTTTGCAATAATCTGCGTGATCTCAAATGCTAAGACATTGGGTTTAAGGTTAAGACCATGAGAAGTTAGGAGTTTAGATTTCTTTCATGTACAGAATTGAACCTGACTACTAATCATATTAAATCTCCTAACCAACTTGAAGAAAACGCAAATGAAAAACATTTCACATCTGCAGCAGAGGAATATTTTACATAATTAGATAATAAAATATTAATGAGAGTAAAAAGCGTGGGAATAACATTATAGGAGTTGAATTCTCCAGATCCCAAAGGAAATACATGTGGTGTCATATTTATATTTCAGAACCAAAAATAAAGTGTAAATCAGTGCAGTATGTAACCATGCATAGATACTTTTAGATACTAGTGAAATTGAAAATAGCAAATTCAACAGATACTTCAGTGTTGGAGTTGTCAAGTGAATATAGGCACATCACCACACATATTACAGTCTAATCCCTTGCTTCAAATTGGTGCCTTTAGGCTATATAAGTTATAATAGGTTTTCAAGTAGCTGCAAATTCAATTTTAATTATAATAGGAGATACATTTCTGATAATGGAATAACCTATGGGGAACAATGAGCTTTATCAAATATCACTGGTATTGGAAAAACATTTTTTTTGAACAAAGAAACTGGATATATGCCCAATAATAATCCCATTTTAAAAAATTGGTCATTTTCAATCCATGACTGTTTGTGGGTCACTTCTGTGCACAATTGGCTGCTGCGTTTCACCCACAAATATAGTCAATTCACTTTACAGTAATTTCTGTGAAGAGCTTTGGGATGCCTAGAAGACATGAAATGTGCTATATCAAATGCAAGGATTATTATTATTATATGATAAATCATCAGATACGAACCAATGAATTTCACTGTTTTTATCAATGGTAAAATCTAAATACCGTACTGCAGATTATCCATATACAGACTGAGGTATAAAGGAGGTTAAAAAAAACAAGTTAAATGAAAACTACCATTCGACAGCCTGATAGATGCTAATCGTTGACTAACTTGAACCCCTGAACAATCTGAATTATGCAGTGTTTAACATGCTGAATTGTTTGAAAATGCTGGCTGTAATTAATCCCAATGCATCATGGTGCAGCTGCTAGCTCAATGCATGGATTATTTCCCAGTTTCACATGAACTGAAAGAATCTGGCCCATAATAAGAATCTTTGCATGAGATATAACATGTAATTGAGACACCTCAAAGTGCTTTAGAAAAGGATATTACGTCCATGTCCCAAATCATCACTTGACTTAATTAGCCAACTCAATTAACTTTATGATCCTCCCCCACACACAAAACCTTTCATGCTCAACCTTGGGTCCTGACCCAAATCAGGGTTGTGGGGGTCCTCAATAAGGTCGTGAAGGGTCATCAGATTTTTTTTAAAAAAATTTAAATGTTGCAAAATTTGACACATTTGACACTTTTTTGACACCAAAAAATCCTTTTAACTCTTAACAAAAAAGCTTTTAACTCCAAAAAAAAGCTTTTAACGCTAAAAAAAAAAGCGAATCCACAAAACAGACGGAGATAATGTTCTGGCTGAGCTGAGCTTCAGTCGTGATATCGCTCCCTAGTAGTGGGAGAAACGGTTGAAGGCTAATTCGCAGCAAAAAAACTTTGGGTCGCAAGGATCTCCTGGTGGTTAATTTGGGTCGCAGCAAAAAAAGGTTGGGAATCACTGCTCTAGCACCTCCCTGCCTCACTGACCTGCTCATACCCTACTCTCTGCCCCATCCCTCAGGTAACACAGGCTGCTGTAGATTCCCCAATCCTCTTGACACAAGCAACTACACCCCAAATCTCCAGAACTCAATGCCTATACCTTGCAACTTTATCTAAATCTAAATCCCACCTGAAGGTCTACCTTATGCTGTGATCACCCTCCCCCTTCTCCATTGCTTGATGTCCAACTCCACCAGTGTACATCATTCAAGACCCTATCTGCCTGAAGGGTGCTATATAGACCCAAATTGCTGTTGTGTGACTGTGGCAGGCAAACACAACAGTCATTTCACATACAGCAATATCCCACAAACAGCCAAGTAAATAACCAGTTTTATTTGGAGGATTGTTGGCAAAGAAACTGGGAGAAACTTCCTTTTGGAGTAATACAGTCCTCAGAAACATTATCCTGAGTGAAGGAAGCTTTATAAAAGCAAGCTGTTGTTATTGAATACTGCCAAGTGATCATTAGCTTCCACTTCAACAAGCAGTTTAAAGTCTCAGCCAAAGGACAGCATCTCCAATATTGCAATTACCCTACATCTACAGCACTACATTGGACTCTCAGCTTTGTCCGTGAGCTCAAAGACCCAACATGGGGCATGAATGTTCAACCCTCTGACAAAGACAAGAATGCTACCTACTGAGCTAGGCTGATACACTTTCACTAATACATCACTTTCACTTCGGATAAACAACCAAGTGCTTTGCAAGGACAACAGGAGGTACAGGGTGGATTTTAAGGAGTTTAATGAAAAGCATGTTCAAAGTGATGCATTTTTAAGAGCAAAATAGAAGCCCACGGTATTAAAGGGAAAGTGGTAGCACTCGGACAAAAATGGCTGGGAACAGAAAGCAGAGAGTGGTAGGGAACACTTGATATTCTGACTGGAGGGAAGTGTGCAGTGGTGTTCCCCAGGGATCAGTATTGGGACCACTGCTGTTTTTAATCTATATACCTGGAGATGGGTATAGGGAGTACAATTTCCAAGTTTGCAGTTGATCTGAAGCTAAGGAAAGTGCTAGACAGCGAGGAGGATAGTAAGAAGGTAAAACTGGTAAAATGCTAAGATGGGAAGACATATAGCAGATCAAGTTTAATGTGTATGAATACAAAGTGAATGCATTTGGGAGGAAGCATGAGGAGAGGCAGTATAAGATAGACGGCAGAATCTTAATAGTAATAATTTTTGCATCTGCTGTAGAGCATTTCCCATCTCCTAGACATCTCAAAGTGTTTCACAAAACAATTGCGTACAGCAGTGTCCTTCAAACAGCCATGGATTGAAATGACTAATTTATTCTTGTTTTTTTTAAGGGATTATTATCAGGCATGTGGAGGCAGGAAACTTGCACAAGGTTTCATATTGTTTTCATCATGTTAAAGCCGGTAAAGCAACAGAGAGACCCGGGGGTTCATAAAAATGAATCTTTGAAGGTGGCAAGACAGGTAGATAAAGCTATTAAAAAAGCATGGGGTACTATGGATACTAGACTATATAAATAGAAGCGTAGAATACAAAAGTCAGGAAGGTATATATAAATAGGAGCGTAGAATATAGAATACAAAAGTCAGGAAGGTATGATGAACCTTTATAAAACACTGGTTAGGTCTCAGTTGGAGTAAACCATGATAAGCTGACATTCTGAAATTTCAGAAATTTGGCAACTCCCTAAAACGACCAAGATTTCAAACTCCAAACCATCTGAATTGTTTTTCCGTTGTCCGGCAAATCTCCCCAAATTCGGAACAGCTGCTGGTGCCGGTGTCCGTCGGTGACGCTGTGCGTGGAGCTTGGCCATTTCTTTGCTTTCAGTGTTGTGTTTACTGTCCAGCGCCTTGGGACGTCCTCCTGACGTGAAAGGCACTTGTATAATAATTTTAGAGTTGTTGTTGTTGTTATTGTTTACAGCACATGTGGTGTGTGGGGTGAGGCTTCCCCAGCCATTTCTAAGTAGCCGCAAACTCCAAACTCTGGTGAGTGGGTCCAACCGTGCCGGATTATCCCGGTTTTACTGTACTGTGTTCCATTCTGGGCGACAGACTATACGAAGGATGTCAAGACATTGGGGTGCAAAGGAGATCTACCAGGATGGTACCAGGAATGAGGGCCTTTAGTTATCAGGAGAGGCATGAGAATCTAGGATTATTCTCCTCAGAGCAGAGAAGGTTAAGAGGAGATGGATAAAAGTTTTCAAAGTTATGAGAGGATTCGAGAGGATGAATAAGGAGAAACTATTTCCCCTGGTGAGTGGGTTGGTAACCCAAGGACACCAAGTTTAAAATAGTTGTTAAAAGAAGCAGAGAGTAGGTGAGGGAGAATGTTTTTCACGTTGTGAGTAGTTTGGATCTGGAATGCATTATCTGAAAGGATGGTGGAAGGCAACTCGATAATAACTTTCAAAACAGAAGTAGATAATTATTTGGGGAGGACAAGTTTGAATGGCTATGGGGAGAGAGCTGGGGGAGTGGAATTGACTTTGAATAGCTCTTTTCCAAGAGTCGGCACAGACACGATGGGCCGAATGGCCTCCTACTGTGCTGTTTAGTTCTAAGATTCTAAGAGAGATTTAAATGCAGAGAAAGAAGAACAAGGTGAAGGTATTTGAAAGACTTCCAGAGACTGGGGTCATAGTTGTTGATGATGTTATGCCATTGATTATAGGACAGAATGAGCGAGGACTAAGTAGTAGATCAAAGTAAAAACAACAACTAGCATTTATATAGCGCCTTTCACCCCGGACAGTCTCTCAGATCACATAGGAAGATGGAAAGGCTGGAAGCTATTTGAGTAGCTTAAATGATAGCAGCCGAGCTCACGGAGAAGCGCAGAATTCTCTAGAGCTGCCACGAGTCCAGCGTGAATACTTCCCTCTGACTAATGCTTATAGTAATTCACAGATATAGTATTGTGTTGTCTCAATGTGAACGGTTGCGAAATGTGTAATGATTTTCCTCACAGTTATAAAGCCTGATGGATTATAATTGATTTTATAAGAACTGACCTTTTTAAAATTGCAGTTCAGGGTGTCATTATACAATAGACTTCCCTTTTAAAAAGCAATCACAGTATTACCATCATTTGCTATTCCACATCATGCAACACCTTTAAACGCAGGGATGTCAGGCACATGACCATCTCATAATTGGCGCCTTTATGTATGTGGTCACTGTCTTATTCAATGGGGAAATGAGCCCAGCAAGAACAGAAAGCAATGATTGATATAACAAATCTTCAACCAGATGAAATTATATCAATTATTTTCCATGTTTTATAAAGCAAAGCTAGATGTTTCTAAAGCAAACTTAGATTCGAAGTTTCGACTCAATTGTGTTTATTAGAATTATAAAAATGATATATAGTTTTTAATGTTCTAGATTAATACAAATTAGACTCTAATTCTGTTGATATAACCTCCACAAGGTCAAAAACTCTGGGTAAAGCTTTCCTGGAAATCACATCATTGGACTCCGAGCTTCTGATTGGTGACATCCCTCAGCTGTTTGGAGGAGGTCAGTTTAATTTATGTGTAAAACCAATTCACCAGCTGGAGTAACTGTTGCAAGGTTAAGTTCCTGTGGTTGAGACAGACCATGATAGCACTAACATATGCCATACTCTAACTCCTCAGAACCCTCCTTACTGTTTGCAAATTGATTACTACGTTCGCGAACAAAGTAGACAGTCACTATACACTATAGTGTGAAGTGCTTCGAGAAATTGACAAATTTCCACATTCTCTCTGTAATGCTAAGGAAACAAGAGTAAATGTAGACCCATGAGAAATTCCTCCCCCTAAGTGGGGTAGGAGGAAATGAGGATACTGTACTATGTAGTATTATGAGAGAGTTCTGCATGTGCTGGAGGAAAAGAATCGCCCGTCTGATCCAGCTCAATCATATTGTTGCTGACAATTGCATAATAATCGCTCACAAAATGATTACTCACAAAATGATTGCTTGCAGCATGAATGGGTGATTGATTGCCTCTGTGGATAAAAAGGGCTGATTTTTTTCCCCCCCCTTCACAAAGCCTGTGGACTTCAATCTTCCCGTCACTATGGTACAGATCAGCTTTAGCAATACATCTCAGGGGTTATTTTGCAAGGGGAGGGAGTGTTCCTTTAAACGGCATCTTTGTCGCTCTCCGTTCTGACCTAGATTGTTTGGAGACAATTGCTATTTAATTGAGTTCTGTTGCACAATAGCAATGGTTCTCTTTGTGTTCCCTTGTGGATTATTCCCCCATCGAGCCCCGATGGAGGGCTGCAGTCCTCAGTCACTGAGCAGGAACATAAAACTGACTCTTCTTTTACTTCAAACAATGAATTTTGTGTCAAACGTTTGAGTGAGAACCTGGGGATTGCTTCAGAAGGACTTAATGGTAATGATTTACCTTGTTCCATTTGCATTATTCTTTGGTGGGGTTATGGTGGGTGGGGGGGGCGGAGGGGAAGGAAAAGCAAGAGATTGTTGTGTATATGCGTGCGTGTTAGCGGCTTTGAAGAGGTGCATAGCGGCCATAAAGTTTTACCAGTGGTAACTTGTTGTAGCTACATTCTTCCCAGACTTTTCTACGCAAACATTCAAGTGGAAAAGATTGAAAGATTCATGTTTGATCAATTCAGAATGCTGCCAGGAATAAGCTTGACAGAGAGAGATAGGGGAATTAGTTCATCTTGGATGGATAATGAAGGTTAAACCGCTGAAGGTGGAACACACCAGTAGATCTTTCCAATTACGCCTCCATCACTTTTTCTGCTTAACATGTTGTTAGTTGACGAGGAATGAAAGAAAATAAAAGTTAACGGAAGCAAGAATGATCGTTTTATGACAGATAAATGCTGTCAGTAAACAAATACAACCCAAACTTGCAAACTAATCGTCCAAGCAGCGTTCAGCGAAGATCAATTAACTTTACACTGGAGACTGCACTGCGACTGTTGCTATAATGGAGGTTAAAATGGCAATAATACATTTTTTATCTGTTGTGGAAAAAAAAGCAAATTAAACTTTTGATACATATCATACATAAAACATTCTCATAAATGTACAGCGTCTCAGAATGCTTTAAACCATTTGGGAACAAAGTCTTTCGAATATTGCAGATTATTTCCAGATCAAATACTGTAGCGCGAGACAGCACTCGTAGTGTCAGAGGTGCTGACCTTCAGACGAGACGGTAAACCGAGATCTTCTCTGCCTGTTCACGTGGACTTTAAAGTTCTCAATACACTATTCAAATATAGGAGCGACTCTGTGCTCTTATATATGCTATGCTGTGTGCTGGCCAAAGTACCACAGATAAAATTGGTCATTCATTTCATTGCTGTTTATAGAACATTGGTCAATGTGTCCAAATTGACTGCTGTGTTCACTGACAAATACGTTTCACTTTATGGCAGTTATCTGTGAATCTCTTTGAGATGTTACGACATCAGGCAGTAGATGAAATGGAAGCATTATAATTATTATTATCAAGCTCTGCCTGAGTTGATTCCTCTATCTTTCACTTTCTCTTTCCAAGTGGCTTGAGAGTGTGAGAAAGCTTTTTAACCTGTCAAGGTTGTTCGGATTATAATTTGCAAGTATTATTATTTACAAGTGGAATTTCTTGAGAATGTGTTACAATTTTACAGAACATGTTACAGAAAGCAACTGTTGATTGTTACCATCTTCAATTTATTTATGTATATAATGCACAGTTATAGTTAAATCTATGATATTGAAATATGGAAAAACAACAACAGCAACAATTTGTGATTGTGTAGTGTCTTTGACATCAGGAGGTTATTCCAAGGAATTTGACAGTCAAGTGTTTATATGTCTCCACGCCAAGATATTAAAGTCTTCTCCCTTATCATTTATAACATAAGGTTTTCATAATCTAAGTAACTTGAGACCGTTTTCTTGTTGTCACTCATTCTTATGAGAAAAGTTATTTATTGAGCTTTTCAGTGTATACAGTGCTTTTGTTTCCTTCCAAGACATTTCAAAATAAAATAAACACTATTAAGTGACCGTGCAATTTCTGTAATACTTTTTTAGTGAAATGTAGAAGAATGCTTCCTTGAAGACTTTGATTTATTAATAGAGATTGGGGTCAGTGGCTGGCATTACCTTAGAGTAAGGATTAAAGTTTCGCCCACAAATATACAGTCAATTCACTTCACAGTATATTCTGTGAAGCACTTTGAGACGTCGATAAGATGTGAATATACAGTCAATTCACTTCACAGTATATTCTGTGAAGCACTTTGAGACGTCGATAAGATGTGAGAAGCGCTCTCTCAAATGCAAGGATTATTATATTATTAATAAGGTACATCCTGAACTACTTAAAAGTTTTATTTTACACATTACTGGAACATCCAGACATTGGTGGATGTGCGTGAGAAAAAAATGGAGATACCTATATTAGCGCATTTGCCGAAAAGTGATAATTAAGAACACATTTTCTCCCGGGCTGAATACCAATGCAACACCTCCTGCTTAATCCAGTCATTGCACTTAGTAAATTTCTCCTGTAACTGCTGACAATCTGTTTATTATTAGCCAACCCGCCACCTGGCAGAGCAAGGACATCATCTGGAAGTATAGGTAACTGCCTGAAGATAAACGCACAGTCGTCCTCCATCTTCCAAAGAAATTCTCTCCAGCATTCCACAGGTAATTGTATGAACTAAACATGCATTCACCCACAAAAAAACCAATCAGTCCACTTTACACTATAGCCTGTGAAGCACTTTGAGTTGTCTCAATGATGTCATAAAATGCAAGGCACATCAAATGCAAGTTTTTTTTTTAAAAAATTATATATTTCAGAGAATACAGTATTTTCTGAGCATTTAAGCTGTTGCAGACCATGTCTCATTGTATCACCAACCCTTTCCCTCTAGTACACCTCCATGCTGTTTCGCACCAGCTAGTTTTGACTGACATTCACTACATTACCACACTCACTAAGCAAAACAAAGCAGGGAACACTTTCCTCTCCAGCCTTGTATATTTATATATTAGTACAACTGCTGATTAAAGCAAAGAAGGAAATATTTGCCTCTCAAAGCTAGTATGTTAGCTCATTTGCCAGGGAAAACAAAGGAGTTATAAGACTTCTCCCGAGTCAAACATAATATTTATCTTTCTTGAATGCTAATTTTCATTCCTGCTACCCATACCCCTGTCCTTATGAATTTATTTATGGTAAGGAGGGGTGGTCTTGCTTGGTTTTGGCATAGTATCCCAAAGACTCAGAATTAGCAAATCATCTCCCTTTAGCACTGGAATGGAATAAACAGAGAAACACTATATACACAAGAATTCCTTCCCTGGTCACCAGATCAAAATCTAAAGGATAGAAACATGAGGAACCTGTTATGTCGAAGAAAATCACATTTGAAGATTTGCACCATAAGAATACAATAATAATTCTTGTATTCAATATCGCCTTTCACGTCAGATGGACGTCTTGAAGCACTTTACAGGATTTACTCTAATGTAGAATGACTGTCTATTTGAAGGCGAGTGAGGCAGCCAATTTGTGTATTGTGCTGTCCCACAAACAGCTGTGAAGTGAATGATTAATTTTATTCGGGGGAAAAACTCCCTTCTCTTTTCGAAAACTGCTGTGGGATCTTTAATGTTCATCTTCACAAGCAAAAGGGACCTTTATTCGATGTCTTATCCAAAAGCCAGCATCTCTGACTATGCAGCTCTCCCCAGCATTGTGTTAGAGACAGAATAGACAAGGGGATTAAACTCTGACATGGGGGACCCACCACCTTCTATCAGTTGGCTTCTGCTCATCACTCATCCTTTACATCCCACCGTGGGAGGCTACACCTTCAGCCACAATGCCCCAAACTGTGGCATTCTCTGTCTCAATTCCTCCATTATGCCCACTCTTTGCCCATCTTCAGGTCACACCTGAGGATCTTCCTCTTATGGCTGTGCCTACACTCACCTCCCTTGTCAACCCAGCTCAGCATCAAGCTCTGCCACTGTTAAACTACCCAGCAAGAAGGGCGCGAGGGCGCAACAAATACACATTGTTGTTTCACTTCGGGACGACGTCCCAAAGCATTTCCCAGGTAATACTATAAATCTGTGTGTCTTGTGGCAAACATGGCAAACAGACATTTATTTTTGGACCAGTATACAGGGAGAAACTCCCTTTTTGAATTGTGCCATGACGGTTTGTGGGACATTACTGTGCATAAATTATCAGTTGCCTTGCCCCCTCCAAGGCTTGTCTCAATAACTTTCTCGTCGACCGTGCCTTCAGTCATCTTCCCACCCCCTTTGCTCTCCAACCCTCTTGATTCATACCCCAAGCTTGGGTGCAAACCCTTCACTGTCCAGTGCTTTGGGTTGTCCTCCCAATGTGAAAGCCACTAAATAAATACAATTTGTTGTTGTTGTTGTTGCCTTAATATCTTACCTGAAATATGACTACCAAGTTAAATGTTATTTGATACTAAGTTAAATATTGTATGACATCTGCACAATATTTAAACCTAAGCACTAGATGTTTTCAAAGGGAAATGTTTCCAGGTTAATGGACAGCAATTTCACAAACATCTTACCACTAATCATGTAATGTTTCTTTTCTCCCCTAGGGCTATATATTATGAATCACAGTAGCAGTTTTATTATACAGCCGAGCTTCAGTGACATTTGCTGTGGCCTAAGAGAGAGATAAAACCATTTTACTGCCGTTAATTTGTTTTCTCAAAAAAACAGAATTCTGAATTATCATGATACTACAAATTCTAAATAGATTCTTCAAAATGAAAGTGATAATTCTGCTACCAATAGAGTCGGTGCCTGGGAGGTGTCGTGTGAGCCATAAATCTCAGGCCCTGACATATAGGAAAGCCTCTGGACAACCATCACTTTCAGCTCTGTCTAACAGAAAAGCAAACTAAATAGAGTTGGGCATGACAGAGATTTCTTTACTCATAACAGGACCTTGAAGAGGATCCCACTCTGTATGGATTTTCTATCTTTAGAATGGATCTCGGATCTATCAACGTTCAGAATTCATTTAACCATAAAGTTAGGCCAGTAGAACATCCTTTGGAGGCCAAATGGATGGGATTTTTTCACTGCAGACTGCTCAACTCACAATGTATTCAAACCAGAATTAAGCAAATTCCATCTTGACCGCATCTCTACCCTGTTCTCTAACCTCACATCGACAAAACTCTTATTCATGCATTTGTTAGCTCTTACCTAGACTTTACAAATACTCATCACCAATCTTCCTAGTTCCACCACCGATAAACTCTAACAAATCCTCTCTTATTTATTATTCAGTTCTCTTATTTTTATATTCTATTTGATCCTGTATTTTGGGTCTGACATTTATCACAAGTTTCCTCCTTTTTCTGTTTAATTTAATCCCAATTTTCTTAGTTATCCAGGGAGGTTTAGATGCCCTATATTTCTGCTTTGTGGGAAAGTATTTGTTCTGTCCACAAAATGTCTCCTGCTTGAAAGCTTCCCATCTAACTAATCTAACTTGGACTTGTTGCGCGTCCCCACTCCCCTCCACATGACCATCTGTGGCAGAATCTTCAATGACTGCACCCCTAACTCTGGAACCCCATCACTCCACCTTGCTCCCTCTCTACTGGTTTAAATCCCTCCTTAAAACCTACGTATGGCCACGCCTCTGCTCAATTCCTCCTCCCCCTTCCCAAACCGTGAAAGGCAAAGCCCTAACAGATAAGCTGGTCCTTGCTGGACAAATAACGGGACGCTTGCCAGACAGTGGTCTCAATAGCAAGCAATACAGTTTTAGTTAGTTGAACTGCAGCAGTAGCTACAAAACATTCTGTGGTCACCGCAAGCCTTGACTCTTGTCTACCTGCAACAATACTTTCTGGAATTAGATAAACTGGGTGAGTCAATCCAGAGAGAGAATGCGCAACAACAACAACAACAACAACAACAACAAATTACATTTATAGAGCGCCTTTCACGTCGGGAGGACGTCCCAAGGCGCTGCACAGGAGGCGTGTGACCCGAGCTGAGAGGGGAGTGTTTGGGAAGGGGTGAAACATGAAGTGGAGGTCAAAGAGTTCGGGGAGGAACAAAAGACACGATCGAAGAGGAAAGTCTTCAAACCGGCCTTGAAAGAGGAAAGGGAAGAAACGAAATGGAGGGATTGGGGAATGGCATTCCATAGGGTGGGAGCGGAGAAACTGAAGGCCCGGCCTCCGATGGTGGGGAGGTTCGGGCGGGGGGCTTGGAGCAGGCCAAGTCCTGTTGAACGGAGGGTCCGGGTGGGCTTATAGGGGGAAAGTAGATCGGTTAAATAGGGCGGGGCAAGACCGTGTAAGGCCTTGAAGGTGAGGACGAGGATCTTAAACTCGATCCTCTGGAGGATGGGGAGCCAGTGGAGACGGGCGAGGGTGGGGGTTATGTGGTCGCGGAGGCGGGTGCGGGATAGTACTCAGGCTGCAGAGTTTTGGATGGTCTGCAGCCTGTGAATGGAGGAACTGGTGAGGCCGACGAGGAGAGAGTTTCCATAGTCCAGCTGTGAGGTGATGTATGCGTGCACGAGTGTTTCAGCAGCACGGGGGGTAAGATAATTGCGGAGCCTGGCAATATTGCACAGGTGGAAATAAGCGGTGTCGGTCAAGGCACAGATGTGGGGGAGGAAGGAAAGTTTTTCATCGAACATGATGCCGAGGTTCCTGATTGGCTTTGTGAGGTGGAGAGTACAGCCTTGGATGTTGAGGCTGGCAGCGCCTGATGTGCGGAGGCGCTGGCTTGAGCCAATCAGGAGGGCCTCGGTCTTGCTCACGTTCAATTGCAGGAAGTTGTCCCTCGTCCAGGACTCGATGTCGGACAGACATGCTGTCAGAACATCGATGGTCTGAGGGTTGAGGGATGAGGCAGAAAGGTACAACTGGGTGTCGTCCGCATACATGTGGAAATTTACCCCATGTTTGCGGATGACATCGCCCAGAGGGAGCGTGTAAAGGGTGAAAAGGAGGGGGCCTAAAACAGAGCCCTGAGGGACGCCGTGAGAAACTGTGCGGGGGTTTGAAGAAAAACCGTTGGAAGAAACAAAGTGTAAACGGTGGGTCAGGTAGGAATGGAACCAGTCAAGGACTGTGCCTTGAAGGTTGAGGTGGGAGGAACGACATTGAAGGAGGATGGTGTGATTGACTGTGTCGAACGCAGCAGACAGGTCAAGGAGGACGAGGAGGCAGAGGGAGCCCTGGTCACAGGCGGTTAGGATGTCATTTGTAACCTTAACCAGGGCAGTTTCTGTGCGCATTCCAGAGATATGGAAATGCTCAGGTTACATGCATATAGGGAATGCTCCTCTGGTTTGGATACCCTTTAGCATGGCAATGGGTTTACCATAGTGGAGATACTTTTCCCATTCCCTTGCTCAGTATCAATCTCTGACAATGTTCTGGTACATGACAGGTACTACAATAACAACAACAACTTTGATTTATATAGCGCCCTCCACGCCGGACGGCGTCTCAGAGCGCTTTGAAATGAATTAATCGCTAAATGAATGCAATGAATTACTAAATGAATGCAAGTTATTGTTGTTCCCAAGCATCTATCCCATAAAGATCACAACAATGTGGACTCCACGGCCACCTGGACTGTTCATTTTATATTCTTGTATTAATTCTACATATTGTGTGAACAAATATTTCTGGATTTCACTTTAATTTTAAGATTACGTCCTCTTGTTTTCGAATTACCTCCCGTACCTTCATTTTGTTAAACAGCTGAGTCAGATCACCACTTAAGGAGCAAGGAACAATAAGATTTTTTTAAACAATGGATATACAGGATAAAATAAAAAAGGATTATTTGTGCTGAATGATGGAGAAAAGAGATGTGTTGCTTAATATTGCATTTATAGACTTAGTGCCAGAGCAGTAAGGAGGCAACAATGATTTGAGTGGTCCAAATCATGTTGAATGGTCTCAAGCACTGGAATAAACATCTGACAATTTTGGGGTTGTAGTTTGAATCTCATCATCACTCTTTCCTTCGCTGATGCAGTGTCCATCAATTATTTTACACAAGAAAATACAGAGATGCTTGAAAAGGAATAATTTAAAAGCGATTAATGTGGAGAAAAAACATCAGAGCAGATTTGACAGACTGGGTGGCCTATTTATATGCTTCAAATCTAAGTGTCAGGAAGTCAAACTACTATCCAGCAAATTGTCAATGTCTCTATAGTGGAAATTGCTTTCTCTTTCACTTCCTTCTTTATAATGCTTGAAATTGGTATACTGTAGGATCATATCATGTCAAAATGTCTCAAAGCATTTCACAGGATTTTCTGTATAGCGTAACGATTGTGTTTTTGTAGGTGAGCAAAGCAGCTGATAACCCACAAACAGCCAAGGAGCGTAAAAAACATTTTTTCTCAGGATTTCTGGCCAAGCACTCCCTTCTCTTTATCACTTACCGGTAGTTCCATTGGATCTGTAACAGGCAGATGGGGTCCTCAGTTAAGCATGTCATTTGAAGGACAGCTGACAATGCAACGGGGCACCCCATCATATTGAATTGGAGAGCCAGCCAACACTGGACATGTAGCCACAACTTTCTCAAACAGAGGAAAGAGTCGTATCAACTGAGCCAGGCTGATACCTGTGTTCTTAGGCTTTTGAGTTGTGAATTAATTCTATGCGTTACCAAGTGATTTTAATTCTGTTTCAAGTTCATTGCTTTGCATCCATTGATTCAGTTTGGCAGCAGAATTACCCATTTTTAATGTATACATTACTGATGTATTGGTTTAATGCTTTTTGTAAACGTCTGCAAAAATCTGAAAGCATTAATGTACAACATAAGGTCTGTAATCTGAATCTGTCCTTCTCAATTGTTTAATTCAACTGGATATAATGTTTCAATTATTCAGAAGAGATGACTCAACTATGAGTTCCAAAAAGAATACTAAAATCGAACTGCCTAAGATGAAAAGTCAATTTTGTATATTGGAAGTTACAAGTAATAAAATTAATCTTGTTCTTTAATAGCATGACCTAAGGTTATCCTTAATACTGCATAATACGTACATTAATTTAATTGACTCATGTAAAATGAGAGGTCCTTTTCTCATTCTTGTATTGTACACGGAGGTTTTAACAGAACCTCCATATGTTTGCCCCTGAGCATACCAAGGATACATTTCACTCCCTGAGCCCAAATAAATTGGGCACCGCTGCGATAAAACTGAGACAAGATCTAAATGACATTGCATTCTTTTGTGCCTCTGCTGTTATCACTTCCACATGTTTGTTATTTTGACATTTTCAATAGATTCCCATTCATTTCTAATCTGATGTGATATTTTGTCAAGTCTGCTTACTATCAATTTTCTACACTATAAAAATGGACAGGCAGCGGCCGAAAATATTCTTTTGTTTGGGATGCTGGTGGGGTGTGTTCAGTAAAACTCAGCTGGAGGCTTGGTCCCCTTTAAGAAAAGAGTGTCAAAGATAGCCATCTCCCTCCTACTCACCACAAGTTCTAAACCAGCTTCAAACCATCACAGGCAAGGACACCCCAACAAACAGCCACTGGCTCTTAAGTGAGTGGGCATTTACGACCATTTGGAAGATGGACAAGTGAGCACCTGACAGGGCTGTGGGTTCAGGCTAATCAAAGGGATTGGAGGGAGCGAAGGGCCCACCACTAACCACAAAACACCTGCGATAAGGTGCCTGAAAACCACCTGATAGATTTGCTCATTCGGTTCAGTTGTGCTCAAGTACTTTGCAAGGAGTTTAGCTCATGGCTGAGAATTAGGCTCCAGGAGTTTGATGTTGCATTGTATAAGACACTGACTTTTGGATGAGATGTTAAAGTGAGATCCTATCACCTCTCTAAACGTGAGTGTTTTTTTTTTAAAAAAGCTGGGTGTGTTTTCAACACACGTGGAAACGCATCACCGTGCTTACAACTCGCCAAACCAAACTGAGAATGCCATACTTCCCATCTACTAATGAAAATTCTAGAGATAAATTTTTGGAATGGAATGTACACTCTCCCTGGAGGGAATGCATCCAGCATACATCATTGTGGAAAGTATTAGGTGCAGGTTAACAAGAGCCGATGCCTGGGGTCCCCAGAGTACTGGAGTCTAACCAGCAATAAACTCATACCTTTCTGACTGTTTGTCCGGTTAGGACCACCCTACCCTTTAGGGTTTTGGTTTGCAGTGTTACTGGGAGCTGAGAGGGGTGACTCCCTGCCCCAGTGGCTGGTCTGTCCTTCTAGTTCCTGTTGATGAGGCAGTCTGGCTGTACTGTCATCAGCAGTACTGTGAGACCTATTTTGCTCAAGAACCGAACAACCAAGACTGCCACAGAGGGTTGAATCAATTCTGACATTCCATTGTCTGTTTTATCAGCTAAGATCACACCAAAAAATAGTTGGGCTATCCATCTTATTGCTGCTTAACTGGGATTTGTGTGTCAAAGATTAACTGCACATTCAACTAATAGCAAAGAGTCCCTGTACTTCAGTGGAACTTAATATGTGAACATTTTAAGACATGTCGCTGTGTTAAGGTTTCAAGCCCTCTTCCATTTTGAGCCACCCAAAGCAGTCAGTGATTAAAAACTGCCACAAACATTCAGTAACATATAGAAGGAAACTGGCCAAATTACTTCTGTATAATGTGTGTATTTGGAAGAATTCTCTCACAAAAACCTGTCACAGGGTTTGAGATACATTCTATGTTCCTATATCAGGAGGAATGCTAGACAAACCTTATTTTTAAGTCAATGGGACACCTAATACCCTATCACTGTGCTGTAGGAACATAGGAACAGGAGTAGGCCATTCAGCCCTTCAAGCCTGTTCCACCATTTAATGAATCCAGCCCTTTGGGACGTCCTCCTGACGTGAAAGGCGCTATACAAATGTAATTTTGTTGCTATTGTAGATTAGATCATGCCTCATTTGTACCTCTACTAATCCTTTCAATTCCAATTTTCACTAACCAATAGCCCCATTGGTCTCCACATATGGAGGACACAGAAATATTCTTTGAAGTGAAAAGGCAAATATAAATTTCCCCATTTGTTCGTGCCAGTCTCTCACATATAAATCTCACCACCATTTCTTGTTCATGAGACACACAACATTTATTTACAAACTTTTTTTATTATTTCTGATGATCACATACTCTTTTTTTTGTTGTTGAAGAAACAAATTATTTACACAGAGCTAAAGTACAAAAATATAACACAATATTTTACATTATCAGGCTGCTGCGCTGAAGTATACTGCAGATACATACATTACATCACAGACAGGAAAGCATCACACTTAATGGGCAGAGGATTTGCCATTTTCTAGCGAAAGATTTCAGATAGCCCAGAAGCATAAATCTTTAGTTAGCTCTAGTCATATTCGCTTGAGGGGAAGGAAAGGCCAAGAGTCTTCTCAAAGTCACCTATTACTAGAATAGAAATGTACTTGTGAGTTTATCCTTATTCCGTTCCTACTCTGCTTCTTGTATCCTCACTGCTGCCAACACCCATTGTCGTTTCCTCCTTCAGGGCGAGCGAGAAAGTCTGGTCACCCTGTGATCAACAGGGGGGCTGAATATTGGCACAGCATGATCACGCTAGAGTTTATTCTTTTCACCCAGATGATGCCACATCCAAACAGTTCACCCACAAAATACACAGACAATTCACTTTACAGTATATTCTGTGCAGCGCTTTGAGACATCTTGAAGACGTGATAGGGCGCTATATCAAACGCACAAATTATTATAGTTCTATCCATCTTCCTCAGTCAACATAGCTAAATAACAGCCCCACTCAGGAGGAATTGAATTCAAACTGTGCTTTCCATATGGATCCCCTTAATGAAATGTTCACCACTGGAGCTGCCCACACAAACCTATCAACACTTTTGAAATCTAGTCTTTTCAATGGAGCTTTTATATTGACACACTACATCTAAACAAAACATACCATGCCAGCTCGTAAAATTTATTTCACTGTTTCTGCTCAAATAAGTTCCCTTCAATTCGATATCGAGCCTCTATATCAATCTGGATAAATGTTGGTCACTTCTGCATTTGATAAACAGTTCTCAAAGTGAAGCATAGAAAAGCAGAAAGATGGATATTATGAAGATGGGTGGCGGTAGTTTTCCTTTTAAAAAGTAACAACTTTAAACACACATTCACTTTTTCCATGGTGGCTGGGAAAGCAATTTTGAACTGTGTGCTGGAAATGTGAGTGGTTGCACTCCCTGTTAGAAAACATTCTCAATGAAGGAATTACTAGAGTGCAGTATTATCACTGTGCTTCCCCTACCCCAGCAAACTAAAATCTATTGATTTTCACTCAAAAAAATGTTAACTTCGGAGCACCAGTTACTAAAATCAAACTTTAAAAAACAGAAGCAGATGTGTTGTAAACCCACAAGAGACATTTGGAATCTCCTGTGGATGTAAACTTGGGCATGCAATGGCAGTGTGTTAGTAGATAATTGCCCGTAGCAAAATTGTCTGAAAAAAATAAAAGCAGCAAACATGAAATGTGTAGATTTGGTGATTAGTGAGAACATGGGATGATCTGAATATTGGTTGTCATTGCCCACATGTTCAGACAATCAGAGCAAAAAGGTTGAGTAGAATTAAGACTGCATTAATAACTTAATCCAAGTTGCAGTTTTACTTCATCTAGAGCCAAACAGATTAAAGAGCTACTTGGAAACTGGTCAGTACACAGCCATTTGCAAAGACAGCTGTCCTCTTATGTGATTAGGCAACACATCAGCTACAGTCTAAAATATTACACAATTAGAAACGTCAAATATATAATAATATCCAGATTACTGGTGCAGCATTGTGTCAGAATGAGCACGAAAGAAATCTCTTCAGGATCTTCCATGTGATTCACACAACTGCGCATGTGTAGGACTGCCTTCATTCTACAAAGCATCCTTGAGCTACAGCTGCATCAAGAGGCTATCGAGCAAGGCCTCTCAATAAACGCCAGCAAAGAACAATGAAAGTGATTTGAATTCATCAGGGATTATCTATTGGGGCTGACTCAACACGTATATAGACTCCAAGACCCCCTGGGGCATCACATTTGTACTGGTTGATTTGCTGAGGGCGCTTACCACTCGTTTGAAGATTAAGAAAAGATGTCTAGAGCAACTGGCAAAGAGAAAGCCATCTTAATTCAAACAGGACAATATCGACATTTTAAAATGACAATGGCAAGGAATTTAAAAATAATACTTCCTCATCAATTATCTGATTGTATGTTCACCGACGCCCCCAAACTAATTACAACTCTCTCGCTCCATCATTAGTTTTCAAAGATAAAATTCGGCCTGAGAAGAGAATAACCGAAGTCATTCTCAAACAATAACTATTTCCCTTCAACAACTGAAGATTGCAAATTTCTGTTTGCTTGACAATGTACCCAAGAAATGACTTACATTTCATTTTTGCTCAGTTTTTTTAAAAAAGGTACAATTTTCCGTAACACTAGAACAATGCTCCAGTAACTAATATGCTCTTTCCACTCCTTAGCTGATCTATGTAACCCCATTTGCATCAAATCAACAAGTTGACTTTCACCCATTCAAAAAGCAAAGTTATCTCTTTAAGGTATTATTGCACTCATAAATAGACAAATGCACCATGTATTCTTTTATGTTTGACACAATACTACAAGATTGTAAAAGACACAAATTCCTTTAGGTTAATTGAATCCAATGTTAGCTTTTCTTTTAAGACCTTGGGAATAACACTGAATACCTGTATAATGTAACAGCACGACACCCTCAGTCTGACATAGATGTGCTCCACAATCACACAGAAAATCTACCGCATTATAGCACATCTAGAAAATTGATCATGAGATTCCATCTGAATCTGTAACTAACACCAGGAGTGCAAGGCGGATGCATGCACAAGGCAGGAATAGGATAAGTGATTAGTCTAAGTCCAGCAGAAGCTGCAGGTATTTATAACAGATGGGCTCCACACAAAAGCTGTATTTATTTCCTAACACAATTATTAATGTTGTCAACGGGAGGTCAATTAAATTTCCTAGTAAATTATATGTGTTCAGTTAGCCATCTGCTACTCGTATATTCAGTTGGTTATTTACAGGAGTTTGTATGTTTTCTCACTGAAAACATTTTCATGATTGTCTGATTCAAAGCACTAAATTGGAACTGATCAATAACTGTGCAAACAGACATCAGGGAACACTTTAACAAAACAGCAGCACAGGTGTTTAAAGGTCCACTTTCTGACTAGCTTGGAATCACTGCAACTGAACAGACACTTTGATCCAGAAGCTGCATTTCGCAGGCTCTTTGGAATGGCATGAATGGGTAACAGTCAATGTAATTGGACATTCTTAACTTCATGCAATCGAAGGTTACAACATCGTCTTGGGAACATCACAGAAACTTGGTTGGCTGCTTTCTGTTAGTAACAATTTGCTTCCCAATACTGTCCCAATTATTTCTGTGTTCCACTTTGTAGATGTTTGCATCTCTAGAATCATAATCATAGAGTATTATACAGTAAACGCTTTGTTTCAAGACAAATTGCAAAAGTACAAGCACATGGAATTCATTAACGTTCATCATCTGTCCACAGGCACTGTTCTTCCTTTAGGCGCAGTATGAGTATGTTCACTTTAATAGAACGAAAATAACCCTCAACTCTGTCACAGCAGGTCACAACGATTGGAATTCAACTTCAGACCTTTAGTTTTGTCATAGAGATTACACTGTAGATGGGAGAAAGGCAGTCGTGGAAGTCTGCTCAAATCAGTGCAGTGTTCACCTCCATTCCAGACTCGAAAGAGGTCTAAATGTTTATGGAGAACCTTTAATGAGTAAATTAGCCAGACTTCAGTGACCGACCACACTAATAGTCATCATATGTATTTAGGTCTGTGAAGTAGGTGTTGGAAAAAGACTTTGCATGAAGATGTGGGTTAAAGTATTTATTTCGTTCTTCAAGGATCAAGTTGTTTTTGTTGAAAGCCTAAAAAAGAGAGAGATTGTTCATTATTACTACCTTACTCTTGTCGTCTGTGGTAGTTTTAAATCCTTCTGAAACAATTGCAGTATTACAACTAGAAGTCAAGGTGGTCCTACAAAGGTAAGACTGTAGTATTTTCCAATCTTTTGGAGATTTTGTGATCAGTCCTCCCTCAGACCTACACAGTACCCTCTTCCCCCCTAATTGACCCATGTGTTCCAGTCACATTCTTGAGGAGGAACTTGTAGTATAGGAACAAGACTGACTGTCGTACTTCCAATTCCAATTGAATGAGGCCTCAACTGATTGCTTTGTGCTCTGGTGTGCTACCCTGCGTGGTGGGCAGGCGCTATATAAAAGTTCTTGTTGTTGCTGTTTGCTTTTCAAAAGAGTACGAAAGGGTGAAAAATGCAGGAGGTAACGTGATCAGCACATCTTGGGATCGAAACCTTTAATTTTTGACAGGGTTGGGAGTGAACCTCCACTCAATGGTTTGGCCAAAGCCCTATTAGCTCTATTGTAGTCGCCCACAATCGTTGCTTGTCAGTCCCGTTGAGTGGAATGCAGGAACAACTCAATCAGAGCTTTTCATTCCACGATTTTTAAAGAACCAATTTGAGCAGAATTACATTAAGTCTCAGTAAATCTGACAACTCTTGGTGCTGATTTCACGCCCTGCAAAAATGATTGGGAACAGTCTAACCCAATCCCACCAGGGACTCCAAAACTGTCAGTGACGATTTTTGACGTATGCATACACCCATACCACTAAACATTCTTCTTTTTGTCGTGTGAATAGTAGCATAGTTTAATATTAAAGCATCGTCATGAACTCTTGACTTCCCCATTCCTTTAAACTTTAATTCCCTTTTGCTTGGTCATGTGCCAGGTAGCAGCCCAAAAGACAGCAGAAGTTAGGAAAAGAGAACGGCAGATGCTGGAAATGCGAAACAAACAAAGAAAGGCCGAAATTCCACAGCAGATCATTCAGCATATGAAAGAGAAGTACAGTCAATATTTCAGGCATGATCCTTCATTGGAAGATGGCAAGAAATAAAGGATGTCCATATCCATGTTGAATTGTCTCACCTTAATGGCTTCCACGGAATCAAACTTATCCAGCTTGTTGACATGGTTTGTGATGCTGGTATTGAGAGGAACCGCTGAAATTGGGTGGATTACAGTGGCTTCGTGGGACTGACGCTGATATCGTTGGCAGTAAGTATACACAAGCAGCGTCAGGAGACAGCCAAGGATTGAGCAACACAATCCCACAGCAATCATATGGAACATGTTGAACTCTGGAAAGAATTTCAGAAATGTATGTGAAATGAGCATTCTTTATCGAAACACAACAAATCCTGGCTGAGAGGCTTCTTTAATTGTAAGTTTAGGAAATCAATACTTACCACCACATCTTCTCTCCCCTGAGCTCGACTGGGCTACGGTGATTTCTGAAAGGAGCAAAAACATTTCTTGAAATGATGTTTATGTTAAAAATGTATCATTCGTAGTTTGAAAATGTAAAGCTATTGGCATAAGATGAATTGAAGGAATTTTTTTATTACTTTCCATATAATCTGCAGAACTTACTGCTCTTTACACAATGAACACTGTCTCCAATGTGGGAACCATGACATGATGTGAAAGGTATTTGTAAATTAACAAATTCTACAGATGTCCCTCTTATTGATCTGTACATGGAAACTCTGTGCCAAAGGAATCTCCTTACAAGCACATCAGAACTTAATTCCTGCAGTTCAGTGACACACATGTTTGATATCCTTTTCAAATCCTTTTATGACTGTCACATTATGGATGTCAATAATGTTTTCTTCTAAAATCACTGCACGTTTGGTAATATGGGGCAGGCGTCAGGAAGCGAATTATGTCCCAATTTACTTCCCTTTCCACCTCCTTTCCATGTGGCCATGACAATGAGAACTGGTAATCTATTAGACCTTGGGTTATCACAGCTAAATCCACATACTTCTCACATAATCAGATAGTGATCAGGAGCTAGAATCCCTCCTGATTCACCCACTCTAACCTAACCTGGGGTATTATTAGGGCCAAGTCTATCATCTGTTTCTGCTCCAGCTGAAATCAGTGACCTTCACTGGATGACAAAATGAAACAGAATTCTCCACTCCCAGCACTAACTCCCCTAACGTTGCTGTACATTAATGTTCACTTAAAAACGGAAATCAGGAAATGGTCTGATAAAAATTAAACCTCTCACTTATTTTCTTTTAACTTGATCTCTCAATATGACTTAAGAGTTAAGTGCATCCATACACCTACCCAGATTTAATACAGGGAAAATCTGACTGGATCAGAGCGATATCAAATTAATATGCTTATATCCTGAAAAACACTGAAATATCTTTCTAAATGTATTATGTTGAAATATCTTTCTAAATGTATTATGTGTGGATCACAGCTTCTATATAATGAGAATGAATAGGAATAGTAGGTTATAGTTGTGTGACTGGATCAGTAATTATGTAGGTTTGCTATGATTTTAGTTGGACCCCAATGCAACAATCTTGTTTTACCCTCAATACAAGACACATCTTGGAAAGTTTAGAATTTAAGCAATGATTTTGAGCCTGTGAATTGCTGATTTATGCATAAAGCCTGTTTTGTTCAAAGGAAATAGCTGCATCAAGGTACATTTTGTACTATTATGAGACGGCTGGGATTCTTCCCACGTAGATCCTAAAGCCCAAGCTAAAGCCCTCGCCAATAGGGTGGGTCTAGCTGGACAAGAAACAGGAGGTTGCTTAGGCAATACTTTTGATGGCAAATTACATGCTTTTCGTTGGTTAAACTCCAGCAGTACCTGGCAAGGTCCCCGAACACTCATGCCAACCTGCTGCTAACATTTTTCAGAATTTGTATACATTAGAAAACTTTACACTTTGCCTCCGTGAAGGGAGAGAGTGCTGACTCCATGCCAAATAACCACTACATTTTCACAAACATGTGGAGCTCTCAACCGCCCTCCCCAATTCCAACCCTGCCCACAGCACCCCAGCACCCCCCTCCCACCCCCCCCCCCCCCCCCCCACCCCTCGCATGCTCAGGTCCTGACCTTGGGATATCCTCCTGACGTGAAAGGCGCTTTCAAATGCAATTTTGTTGTTGTTGATTTGGTGACTCTTAAGCGTTGCAATGGGAATTGTGTGTTTCAAGAACAGTCAATCAACCAAAATCCATCATTTCTGAAGATGTTCTTTGTTCATGATCTCAGAGTCATGTAGAGATTAAAGTACGTGGCCAGTTATATGGATTTTATGTGAATTCTGTGCCCTTAGCAGTAATGGTAAAAGTCAAGTCGCCCAACCTTGCTCACAGTTCTGCCCATAATTTTAGATAATAATATGATGATGTAATGGCAGTGGAAAAGGCAAGTCCGCAATGAAGTATAATGAGCAGTAATTATGAGCCGTCTCAAGAGCGTCCCTAAATAGTCGTGAACGGCACAAGAAAACACAAAGCAAAGGCCCAAGCGATACCCGTGCTCACCAGGAATTAAATTGGAGTCGTAGTCGCAGGGTTGACTCTCGCTACTATTCTCAGAGCATTGGTTTCCCACAGGAAATAAAATGTTACAGTGACGTGTGCGGTGCTGTGAGCCTGAGACCTCACAGGCTGACCACTCTGACCACTCCGACCAGCTATCTGCAGGGGAAGAAAGAAGTCTGAAAGAGCAGCTCAAACCCTGGAAAGGCAGCAACTTCAAATTGTTAACCAAAATTCAATTGGTTAAAAATTAAACTGATACTTTACCGCAAACATTCACAATATACCCAGGTTATTAGATAGAACAGGGGTACTGGACAGCACACTTTTGCTTTCAATGTAATGGGTGCTGCATGAAACGGTTTGGGGCAATATCAACCTAGTTCCACTTGGCTATAATTTTGCAGAATATAGCACTAAATTACCACTCCCTTAGAGGCTAGAGGGTAGAACTCCCACCCCATCCTCCTCTATGTTTACATAGGATACCGGTATAGTCTGAGCAATTTGTTTGCTCGCTCTGAAACGCTATTTTGGTGCTGAATATTGGCAGTTCAGTGCAGCAGAACAGGAAATCAACTGAATTAAGCCAACTGTCTTCTGCTTTGACTCACAATCTGCCTCCGCGATGGCAGATGGACTTGCCCTCTGCAGATGATGCCTGTGCTGATACGAATCCATGCTCGCACAGGACACTGACCCAAGAGGTGAGCATGTGAGAGAGAGTGGCATTAATTACCGACCTGCATGGAATTTGCGGTGTTTTATAATGCATTCTTTGAGACAATTATCAGCATTTCAGGGCAGCAGAACAGGAAATCGACTGAATTAAGTGGTTTTTCCTTTGCTCCTCGACTCAAATCTGCCTCGAGGATGACAGATGTGTTCCATGTGTTAATTATCACAAGGAATATATTATAAAACTTCACAAATTTCACCCCAGTCTTCTTTAACTTTTCTATGCCCAGGCCATTTAAAATGGGTCTCTGCTTTTTGGGAGAACATTTACTGGAAAATCCTATCAGAATTCTGTCCCTGGCTTCAATCTCTCAGTGTTTGTGTAACGCCACTATCTTTACAAAGTGCCATTAGTGGTGTTTCCAGCGCCTGGGCAGAATGCTACAAGCATTGGTAGTGGCCCTTCCTTCACAGCAACAACAACAACAACTTCGATTTACATACGGCCAGACGGCGTCTCAGAGCGCTTGCACAGCCTTTTTGCAGTGGATCAACTTCCAGTGCATAGCAATGCAGTAATCTGCCTCCGTGATACAGTACAGTAAGTAACCGAATAGCCCACATGTCAGCTATTTACAATTGTGGGATCCCAGGTAGTCAACATCAAAACCCGGTTGTACTACATTTACACTTAACATGGGTCCAGAGGATATGTAAAGAATTAGACCTGGCCATTCAGCCCAAATGAGACCCGCACTATAACAGGTTGTCACTACGCTGAAAAACATCAGGACAGTAAAAATGTTTAGTCATAAAAGTGAACCTAGCTGGAATTTCTATTGCCAGCCAGTCGATGCTTGGTTTCGGGTATACATTTTAGATAGAACCCAGTAACTACGAACAAATAATTAATAATTAAGTCATAACAGATCCCTACCAATTCACCTACAAAGAATTCCCTAGGTTTGGCAGTAACTATCTGTGAATCTCCTTGATATGGCTCACCATGATAGGGCGCGACATAAAGCAAGCTTATTCAATATCTGCCCAGGAAAGTAAAGAGTCGCATGGACCACGTGAGAGTTGAAACTATGGGCAAAATCCTTCTGATTAGTTTGTTGGCTTAAATTTCCCAGATTGCTTTAGGCTATTATTCAGTCACAGTTTCTGCCATCATTAAAATGACTGAATTGTTTTTCGGATCTTCGGTACTCTCAGCACTGTTCGCCAGCTGACTTGCAGCAGTGTTCTGGGACCACTCGAGCGCTGAAACTCCATCTAGTCTTAGCCTATAAGATTATTTTGCTTTAAGATTTAAGATCACACAGAATTGTGGAAAATTCTTAGATTTATTTTTGATTTGGAAGGCAGTTATCCACAGCTCTGATTAAGAACCCGCTTCCAAACCAAGATTTTTCCACAATTCTGTACAATCTTCAGTTTGAGAACAAAATGATTTTACGGGCTAAGACTAAAGGTTTGACAGTGGTTCAAACTTGTGGTTCAGTAAACGGAATTATGCAAAGCAGGTTTCGAACCACACTCAGCTGGAAAACAAACTTACTGTTTTATCATTCCCTCCAAAAAAAATATTTTTTTCATTTATTCGTAGCATGTAGAGAATGGATCAGTGTGAAATTTTCCTGTGTCAATTTTATGATAGTCACAATCACTCAAAGAAATGTTTTGAGATGTCTTCCTGATGTGAAATGTGCCATAGAAATGTAAACTGTTTTCTATTTTCTGTAGCACAAATTTGTAGGAAAAGCATTTTTGCAGATGATTTATGGCTGATGAAAAGGGTTGAAAATTCAAAAAGCAATTTCAGGGCCAAATGGGTAGTTAAAGGTTGGTTTAATCTCTTAGCCGTACCTGGGCAGGCCTGTGTGTTGCAGAGTGCTTCCTCGGTGTGCAGTCCCAAACAAATATCCCCCCCATTGGCTGGAGCAGGGTTGCTACAGGAACGTGTGCGCATGTAATGGCCGCCCCCACACGTCACAGAGCACTGAGACCAGGAAGACCAACACGACCAAGTGCCATCCACTGAAAATAAAGCAGCGAAAACAAACATGTGAAACATACCACAAAACAACAACAACAACAAATGACACTTATATAGCGCCTTTCACGTCGGGAGGGTCGGGGGAAGGGGAAGGAGAGTGGGAGAGGGGGAAGAGTTAGTTGAGAGGCTGAAGATGCGGTCGAAGAGGAAGGTCTTGAGACTGGCCTTGAAGGAGGAAAGGGAGGAAGTGAGGTGGAGGGGCTACGGGATGGAGTTCCACAGTGTGGGAGCAGAGAGGCTGAAAGCCCGGCCGCCGATGGTTGGGTGTTTAGGGCAGTGGACGCGGAGCAGGCCTGAGTCTGCTGAACGGAGGGTGCGGGCAGGCTGATAGGGAGACAGTAGGTCAGAGAGATAGATGGGGGCAAGGCCGTGAATGGCCTTGAAAGTGAGGACGAGGATCTTGAATTCAATCCTCTGGGGGACGGGGAGCCAGTGCAGATGGGAGAGGGTGGGAGTGATGTGGTCACGAAGCCTGGTGCGGGAGAGTACAGGTACAGGAGAGTTGCAACAACAACAACAACTTCGATTTTTACAGCGCCCTCCACGCCAGACGGCATCTCAAACAGGATTGCTCCACAAACCTGACCAAGTTTCATTCTTTAGATGAACCCCTTGCTTCAGAATGCAGGTTTCGCTCACAAAATACATTGTTAACTCAGTAACAATTCAGAATACAAAATAAAATCAAAAGAATATGAAAATTCAGCATGTTCTGTGAAGCGTTTCAAGATGCCTCAACAATGTGAGAAGGCACTACTGTATATTAAATGTAGGGATTATTGTAGGTTATTGTAGGTTTCTGAAAATGTGTTTTTGTGTACTGAATATGATATATATTGATAAGTCATAGTCAGCAATTTTACTTGCCTTCAACAGTGTTGTGGTGTGGAAACATTGCAATAAAAGATACAGCAAGAAAGCAAACAAAGGGAGAAGAGAGGATGGAGGTGGAGGAATGGTGACACTGGTGTCTCTGGGAATCCTGGATGGAGTTGCTTTGTGTTGATCTCAGCAAAACTGGAAAGTGCTGCTCCTTGGTGGATGGCATTCATCATGCGTACATATGTGTGTGTATCAATTGCTATAATCTTTTTAACAGGATTCCTGCAAATTAACACCTGTACAGAGCAGTGACCTCGTGAGCATGTAGATTAGGTACTTAACAGAGTGGCCCTGATGTATTTAGTTATACATGGTAAACCACAAAAATGTGAGGTTGAAACAAATTGTTTTAGTATAGAACTCTTCAAGTTGGATGATGTTACAGAGAAATTTCCAGTGTTGGGGGTCGCACGCTGAGCAAGGGAAGAGGTAATGGGGGTGAAAGAGAATTGAAGAGGGTCTTGAGGCAGGACTTGAAGGAAGATAGGGAGGGGGCGAGGCGGAGGGATTACGGGACGGAATTCCAAAGATTGCGGGCTGAGTGGCCGAGGGCCTGAAAGTGAGGACCAGGAACTTGAATTGAATCTTCTGAGTGATAGGGAACCAATGGAGTAGGGCAAAAATGGGGGTTGCTGGGAGCCCAGTGAAGAAGAGGACACAGGCAGTAGAGTTCTGGATGATCTGCAGCCTATGGAGAGAGGAATTGGTGAGGCTGACAAACTTTGGCATAGTTGAGCCTGGATATAATGAAGGCACAAATGAGGGTTTCAGTGGCCTGAGGGTTGAGGTAGTGGCGGAGTTGGGCAATGTTGTGGAGGTGAGGGATGGCAGAGCGGGTCATGGCTTGGAAGTGGGGGAGGAAAGACAGTTGAGGATCGAACAAGACACCTAGGTTCCTGACTGACTTGGTGAGGTAGAGTGTGCAACCATGGTGGTTGATGCTGCCAATGCATTCATTCAAACTCAAAGTCATTTCTGCAATGTGAGGGACAATAGTTCAATTTATAACTCAGCACCTGGACTCAATATTTTTGTATTTTATTCTCAAGTGGATTTTTGTTATTTTAAGAAACGAAAATGTTCTTTGTTTATTCTGTTTAAATTGCAGCCTGTGCTGCCAATCTCGGTGGACAGTAGGATATAAATGACTTAGGCGCTGTTATGTTATATTGCCAGCTATCTGCCATTGAGTACTGCTGCTGTAAATCAGTAATCAATAGGTAAACTTACTCGATCAGGACTGTCGTCACTCATCAACTGAACATTTCAGTCCAATGATATGATAAATAATAATAATAATCCTTGCATTTGATATAGCGCTTTCCACATCTTATCAACGTCCCAAAGCGCTTCACAGAATATACTGTAAAGTGAATTGACTGTATATATTTGTGGGCGAATCATGGCAGCCAATTGCGCACAGCAGTGTCCCACACACAGTCGTGGATTGAAATGACCAATTTTATTATTGTGTTTTTTTTGGAGGGATTATCATTAGGCGTGTGGAGTAAGGAAACTTGCCCAAGGTTTCGCCCTGACCTGCCTGGATTCGAACACAGGTCTCCCCAGCTTGGTCTCCCCAGCTTGCAAGACAAGTGCTCTAACCACTCAGCCACAGGAGCTCCACGGGTTCTGTTTAGTGCCCAATGCATCACTCAGCCGCACAGACCAGGTTGGAATCCCAGTCTGTGCTGAGTTAGCCTCAATGGCAGCAGGAATGCAATAAATGGTCCTTAGATTATGGTGGGTTAAACAGTGGAATAAATATCAGACAGGATTCCCCCCCAAAACACACACGACCATTCCACTTGAGAATATATATGCTGTGAAGCGCTTTGGAAAGTCCTCATGACATGAAAGATGCTATACCAAAAGTAAGGATCATTATTATTATTCTGAAAGCTCTCCAGGAAAATTAATGTACAAGGAAAGGAATGATGTTGGCTTCAATATCCCTTGCATTCAAATAACTTTACAACGCTTGCTGTCCAGGCTCATATGTAAATAAAGGCTATTGTGTTCTGGTGAATGGCTTTTCATTTGAAAAGGAAAATGAAGTTTAAAACCTTCAGGAGAGTACAACAACAACAAAGCAACAAAATAGCATTTGGATAGCGTCCTTCGTGCCTTTTTTTTCAAGAAGACAAGGAGTAGCGTGGAGCAAAGTGAAGCAAAAATGGCGAAAGAAAAGCAGAATACTAATTTTCTGCAATAGAATATCCTGAGGCTCCTACGTTTCAACCATCTTGGCCTATAAGGAGTTGAAATTATTGAACAACAACTTGCAGTTAGAAGCAAACTCAAAAATTAGCTTTATAGAGCACCTATTATTGTTGGGAGGATGATGCGGAGGGGACAGTTGGCAGGGGGATGTGTGGGATGGGAAGGGTTAGTGGATTGGTTGGCAAAGGATGCGGATGAGGGAGGAGAGGTTAGCCCCCGGGGTCTGGGTCCAGCGTGGCTTTTGGAGGTGATCGGGAATGGGACAGTCAGTGTGGCTGCTGCTGGACAGCCAATGCTGAGTGCCACGGGGAGCCCGGCGGAGGATTCCTAAGCTGGAGCAGAGGGAGACTGCGGGGTGGTCGACTAGGGTGTAGAGGGCAGAGAGAGAGCAGGACAGAGCGGGAGAGTTGGAGGGAGGGGGGCATTTTGAGGGAGGGCCAGGTCAGGTCTAGAGTGACAGCCAAAATGCGCACGCTAAGACGTGAGACGGCGGGTTAGTGGGACGTGGTCAGCCTGCAGGAGGCTGTGGGGGCTCGGGTAGCACCCTTCATAAAGCATAGATTTGCAGGGTAGAAATGAATAAATATTCATCAGCAACACATAAACACAGTCAGAATCCTACAAAACACTTTAGGCGGAAGTTTGGGCAGAACCAATATAGGGTGGGGCAAGTTTTACCTTCTCAACATCTAACGTTTTACTACTTTTCATGTTAAATAAAGTACATATGTGGCTCACATTGCCATGCTGTCTTACAAAAAAAATACAAAAGCTTTGAGGTTACTTTCATCTTTCTTTGTTGCAACTGGCAACCATCTGTGCTCCACATTGTAGCTCACGCAGCGCCTTGTTTTCTTGCCAATTCAATCAGTCTTTCAAAGTCTGTCACTAATGAAAATCTACTTATGATTAGTTTTTCTTGCAAACTGGTTGAGAGACATTTCCCTGGAAATTGGGTGAGGCATTTTGGAGCAGCTGGCTAGCTGGAGATCACTTCAGGATAATTGGGTAAGGAGGGATAGCATGATAGCCACCTCTGAGTATGTGGCCTAGTCGTGTCTCAAACAATTAGGAGTGCACTTCACCTCTTACTTGTTTCTTCATGGTAAGGGAAATTCTGTTGGCTGAGGTTTTGAAATAAAAAGTTGATGAGGTGAAAATTGTACTGTGTACTTGTTAATTATCATATCATTGATGAATGTAATCAATTGGACCAGTTGATAATTGGCCAGGACTTCACCTTAGTAGTTGGATCTCAAACTGTCCCCAGTAGCCATTGGTCTGCCAAATAGCATAGGTACCAAAGCTGTAACGTGGGACACTATCTTAACTCAGATTTTTGTATGTTAATCCTATGAACGCCCTCCCTCTCACCCAGGATTTCACAATGTCAAACTGTTCTCCGTTATTGATTAGGCTGACTGTCCAGCGCATTGGGACGTCCTCCTGACGTGAAAAGCGCAAAACAAATGTAATTTTGTTGTTGTTGTTGTAGGCTCATTGATCAAATTTTTCCCAATTTTCACCACAATAGGGAGGTCATTTTCTTAAAAGGAGGAAGGGCCATCAGGTCAACATTATACCTTCAGGATTTAAACCTGGCCCGAGTCTGAATACCAGGAATGTTTCCTCAACACATTTATGACAGGAGGTTTTTTTCTAAACAAGCAACACAAAGATCGCTAATTTGACTGATCTAATAAACCCTCAACATCTAACCCCTTTTCTTGGACCCATTCAGTAGATTTGACAAAGAAGAGATAAGTGAAGAGTATTGTGCCATTTTGAGGCTAAGACTTGCTAACTAGGTCAGTATCCTTAGAAAGAGAACATCAATTTCAATCCATTTTGATTTTCTGACCTGGGCAAGGCAAGGTGTTACACTCCTGATATTCTAACGATGGTCCCAAGCAGGGAAGTCCTCCGCTCTTCGGCTCAGGATTGTTGCACATGCGTTTGCGGCTTCGAATCCCTTTGTTACAGTCTCTGCTGCATTGTGTCCATGGCAGCCAGGCAGACCAGGCACCGTCCGCTGTGCGAGAGTTAAACCTACCAGATCGTAAGATGTTCCCAGAGAGCCCTGTCAGAAACAAAGTCAAAGAAAATGAGAGAGGAACGAAAGCATAAAAAATGGCAATCTAATAGAAAACCAGCTTACCTAGGAAGAAAGCGAGGAGGAAGGTAATTTTATTCCATTCATCAAGGAGCCCAAGTAAAACATCCCAAATATAAGGTTCCAATTATAAAACAGTATATTCCTCACAACATGTGGAATGCTTTAGCCACAGGTCAAACTCAACTGGATACTGTTTCAGGAGAATAATTTCTCCATTTGCGATGGATTGCTGAATAAAGCCAGTTTAAGGAAGCCAATATTTTTCTGGACACATTCCTTGTGCCAAAATAAAGTATCAAATGTATTTTTAGGACTGAAGCAGGCCTTATTGGCACTATTCATTTAATATTATCACAACCGCTCAGCAATGCAATGGAATATCGCGTTCATAATTTAAAGAAAACTATTCTATACTTTGTTGATTTTAAAGACCTTCTAACTCCCTTCTTAAAGATATAAATGGCTTCCATAGTTGTGCCTTGAAACGTAGCACAGGCTGGGTAGCAAAAAAGAAAAATAAACCCAATAGTCCCCTGTTTCAATCACTGTTCAAGTCTCTTGTAAACCTCTAAGCACTGTAACTAAAGTGAAGTAACAATGGCAGAAATGCCAAAGAAACAAATCGCTACCAGTCTGTACATAACATACACAAAATAAAGTGCTCGATTTGAAAAATAACACTTTCAAAATGATTTAGTCTGGGATTGAAGTGCCTCAAATGGCCACCAACTATTTTCTCAATGTCAAGTGGGTATTTAACCAACCAATGAAAGGCTTTAAAAGTGAGGTCAAGAATTATGAACCCAATCTGTTGAGAGCTGGGCGCCAGGAACTACGCTAGGATAGGGGTGATGGGTTCACTGAATTTATATGGCTTATGGCTGTTTGTGGGATCTTGCTGGTGCAAATAGCTACCTCATTTGTCTACAAATACACAGTCACTACACTTCACAGTAAAAGTCCTGTGAAAAACTTGAGATGTTTTGACAACATGGTACAATTCTGTATCAAATACAAGGATTATTATTAATTGCTGGAGAAATTCCATGTGAAATTATTTCTTTTAAATTCCAATATCTTTCAAACACATTATCACAGTAAGATATAAAGCCTAGCCTTCCACATCACTTACAGTTTTAGTAATGATATTAAGTGTCAAATTTGATATAGATACCTGAGGTGCTCTGTAATATAATTTCTGGAAATCCTACTCTTGATGTTTAGTTAAGATTTAAGGAAGTGAATCCAAACAAAAATGAACAAAAAATAATCTAATTTCTTGAAATTATCTGATTATAATTTCTCATAGTTCTCAGGATTTGGCATTTTGTCTGTCCACTCACCTCCTGTAGAACAGCCAGTAGATCCATCACTTGAGCAATAACGCATCTCTATCCTTTGCCGACCAACATCCAGCAAGTTTGGGTCTTCCAGACGTGCTTTGCATGTGTACCTGAACCTTTGCTCATAATGACCTCCATTGTCTGAGATGTTAACAGGTGTCCACGGAGTCCACGGAGTGGTCTTCTTCAGCTCAGCGCATGGGTTTGTGTTACAAAGCTGGTATTCCTATACGGAGAGAAAAAATAGCATTACCACATTGAAAATAGCAGTCCCAATGTTAACCTCACATCAAGGCTGACCAACAATTCTATTTTAGTTCCATAGTCTCTTCTTAAAACTGTGATCTATTCTTTGCTGAGTGCAGCAAAACTATGTGTAGCAGGCAAGGCCATTAAGATAATCATTAACCTCTGTGCAAAAAGCAATTTTAAATCCTGCGTGATTACAGTCCTGCAGAATGTTCCCTCTTTCATATATCTCGCCTCAAACAGTAAGTAGAGTTAAAACAGATGGAAGATTTTATATTTCACAGGTGTAGTTCCTAGTGTATATAATTTAAAGAGCATTATGTTAAGAATCACTACACCCAACGTTACAAACACTAACAAATCGCATTTGTTCAAACTGGCGTGTAGTTAATCTATCTTAATAATAAATTAAGAATATTTAACAAACGGAATACACGTATGAACACAGAGTGTATACTGCACACCAATCAAGATTATATTTGAAAATATTTTGATACATTATAAACTGTAACCAAAGTTAAACTACATTACCTCAGTTTGCAATGTCAACTTCAGAGTTAGTATAAACCCAAGACCAGTACAGTTGTGTTCAGTGTCTTAGTAAATGTATGTTCTCTCCACCCAAACCCTGAAAACCCAGTGCATCTTGTGCCATTTGCAAGGCTATGGGGTAGCGTGGGGAAGTGGAAGTTGGTAGCTCTTTCAAAGAGGTGGCACAGGCACAATGGACCAAATGGTCTACTTCTGTGTTGGAAGATCCTATGATTCTATGAATTTGTTTCAGAATTAAGGTAGGAAGCTTACATTCTGCAGAAATGACTAAATTCAATTTTTTTTAAATTACTTTAAAATTCAAACCCATTTGCTACCTGTTAGTGTGGCTTTCCCCACCTGCTGAGGGACAATGGAAGATATGGCCTTATTGTAGCCGCGCAGGGTTAAGTGGGGTGGGTCCTAAGATACAAATAAACAGCTCATCCTAATCAAGGTACACAGTGTTGCATTCCCTTGCATTCAATTCTGTATCCATACTCTCACCAATAAGCTGTCAAACACAGTCAAAGAGGAAGATTTTTAGGCAGGACCTGAAAAGGGGGAGAGAAGATGAAAGGCAGAGGGATTGAGGGAGAGTGTTCCAGAGTGTGGAGGCAGAGTGGCTGAAAGCGCGACCTCCAATAGGGGGGAGAAGGGTGCGAGAGATGAGCAGGAGGCTGGTACCAATTGAGCGGAGGCTCCGGATTTTGGTTTGGGGAGTTTGGAGTTCCGAAAGGTAGCTGGGTGCCAGAGACTGAGTGGATTTGAAAACAACTGTGAGGATCCATTCAGTGATGGGGAGCCAGTGGAACCTGGCCAGAACTGGTGTGATGTGGCTATGGAGTTTGGCCCAGGTCTGTGTGTGGGTGGCAGAGTTCTGAATCAGCTGGATCCTTTAGATGGTAGAGCTGGGAAACCGGTGAGGAGTGCGTTGGTGTAATCCAACCGGGAGCTGACAAATGCATACATGAGGGTTTCGGCTGCATTTGTGGTAAGGTATGGTCAGAGGCAGGTAATGTGGCGGAGGTGGAGGAAGGCTGTCCCGGTCAGTGACAACAACAACAACAACAACAAAATTGCACTTGTATAGCGCCTTTCATGTTGGAAAGCGACTGGATTTGGGGGAGGAAGGACAGCTGGGGGTCGAACCGGATGTCTTGATTGTCCACTGGTTTGGTGAGTCTGAGGGAGAGGCCAGGGAGATTGAAGAGCTTAGAACCATAGGAGTGAAAATTTTGACGGGAGCCAAGGAGTATGGCTTCTGTCTTGTCCATATTCAGCTGCAGGAAGCTTACAACAACAACTTGCATTTATATAGTGCTCTCCACACCGGGTGGCATAAAGTTTACATTCACCCAGACCCTGGTGTCTGCCAGACAAGCTGATAGAACATCGGCAGACCTGGAGTCAATGCTGGAGGAGGCGAAGTAGATTTGTGTGTCATCCGCTTACATGTCTGTGGATGACATCACACACATGAAGCATATTGACAAGGAAAAGAAGGGGGCCAAGGATGGAGCCCTGGGGTACCCCACAGGTGACCAGGTGGGGGCGGGAGGAAAAATTGTTTGCTGAGATGACATGGAGGCAGTTGATTAAGACGGACTTGAACCATGTGAATGCAGTCCCAGTAAGTTAGATGGGGGAGGAGAGGCGGTGGAGAAGGATAGTGCGGTCAACTGTGTCGATCATGGCAGAGAGATCCAGGAGGACAAGGAGGCTGAGGGAGCCCTGGTCCCAGATAGAGAGGGCATCTTTTCTGACTTTGACAAGCGTGACTCTGGTTTTCAGTGGGAGTGGAACAGAGCCTGAGGAGAGAGACTGCTTGACCATGTTGGGCAGCAGGAGAAGAGGAGGGTGAGTTGAGAGACCAGCAGCTGGGTGGGGAGGGGGGGGTCAAAGGTGGTGAACTTCATCCGGATGATTGTGGTTGAGAGGGAGGAGGGAGAAATGGGGGTAAGGGCGTGCAGGGAGGAGGGAGTGGTGGGAGCCATGGTGAAGGGAGAAGTTAACGTGGGAAGTCTAGGTGGAGTAGAAGGGGGGTGGGTGGGTGGAGGAGGCTGAGGAAGTGGGATAGGAGGACGATGCAGCCAAATGGATGTTTTAGATTTTTGAGGTGAAGAAGTCTAGGACCTTTTCACACTTTGCATCTGATGTGAGGATAGAGGGAGCTTGAGAGGGTCTATGGGGGAGGTGATGGACAGTGTCTTTGGATTATTGTTTGCCTCCAAAATGACTTTGGAGTAAAAGTCAGTTTTGTATTACCACATTGTATTACCCTCCGCTGTCCTCTTCCCTATATAGTATCTACAATTAAAATTGGTCACAACGCTATAGCTCTTGATGGATAGCCTTTCATTTTGGCAGCAGGAGGCATCTTTCCTCCCAGCTGGTAGCAGCAGCGGATATTTTACACTAGTCAGTTTGTAACTAAATTTTTTTGACTGTCGTTCGTTCCCACAGGACCCAGACAGTTGACTTATTTCATAAATCCCTCAGTTCAGCAGCACAGAGGGCCACTTAACATTTGCCAGTGGAATCCATCTAAGTTACATTTGTGACCTGTGTGAAACAGGCTGGAAGTATAGAATGACAATCTCTTGAGCTAAATTAGACTCAGAGACGAGTTGGGTAAGAATGTAAGAGTGCTCCTTCGTATTGCTCTGTCAGAGAAGGGTGAAGTGATCAATGATCAAGGCATAAACCTTTATTAACCGCTGAAGCTGATTCAAAACCCACCATGATAGCTAACAAGCCTGAAATGACAGAAAACACTGGGCTCAAAAACGCAATTCCATAACAAATTCAACAATTGTCTGTTATGGAATCTGCTATGAGACATCACTCATTCAACAACTGTGAATTCTTCCTTTATATGATGGCACACTGGTTGTGTCCAGCTAATAATCATCCTTTCTTTTTATATCAGAGGGGAGCTGAGTAGAATTTTTTTCACTCAGCAATTTGTTCGAATCTGGAATGCATTGCCTGTAAAGGTGGTGGCGGCCGAATCGATAACAACTTTTAAAAGAGAGGTAGACGTCTATTTGGGGAGGATGGGTTTGCGCGGTTATGGGGAGAGAGCTGGGCAGTGGGATTCAGTTGCTCTTTTCAAAGAGCCGGCACAGACTCGATGGGCCGAATGGCCTTCTTTTGTGCCGCATATATACAGCTTTTCACAAGTTTCAAAGTGCTTCATAGAATATACTGTTAAGTGAATTGACTGTATATTTGTGGGCGAAACGTAGCAGCCAATTGCGCAACAGCAGTATCCCACAAACATTCGTGGATTGAAATTACCAATTTATTATTGTTTTTCTTTCTTGAGGGATTATCAGGCATGTGGAGTAAGGAAACCTGCCCAAGGTTTTGCCCTGCTGAGAATTGAACCCTGGTCTCTCACTTGTGAGGCAAGTGTTCTAACCACTGAGATACAGGATTCCATGAAAGCTTTCTGTTATAAACATTTTTGCAGTTATCTTGTATTTTCATTCAGTAATAGGTTTGCTCAGATCATATTCATCACTTCGGTGCTGTTAAATTCCTGAATTTTCACTATACCCATTAATATCCTTATTTGCCAAGTATCTATCCATCTCCCTTTTAAAATTCCCAATGAATTCTGCCTCTGTAGCCATCTCGGCATTGCATTTCTAACCAGTTTAGGTCAAATCCTAAGTCTCGTGATGGTGAAGGTTATCAGAAACATTTTCCTTAATAATTTAAGATTATTTTTAAAAAAACTGCAGTAAACCAACTACCAAATGAAAATGTAACTTAAAAAATTTACAACATTGCCTACAGTCTTACATTTTAAGACAAAGGTCTGAAGGCTACAACTGTGCGAAATTTCAGGTCTTAGGTCTGTGACTAGTTAACACTCCTTCTGTAAGATCAGGCCTGCCAACTGAGTGCCAAAATATGAGGGTGTGTTTTGTACTCCTGCTTTGGAGCTCTGCCACAGTGCTATTTTTGTTGGCTACTTTTTTAAGCCATTCGCAATGCTTCCCAAATCGATTTTCACATTTTCAGTACATCTGTTAGTTGATTAATTTTTTGCTACTGTGAGGAGGCCTGTTTACACCCAATCTAATTCTCCTGAAAGTAAGGATTTTTATTATAATATAACATGAATCCCGAATGACTAACAAGACTATTCTCAGCTCTAGTGGATGCCTTGCACCCATCTGGAGATAGAATATGTGGTGTTTGGTGAAAATTTCAATCCAGTTAGGTTACTGTCCAGGCACCTTTATCAGAGGGAAATGTGAGCTACTGATGTATTCATTCTCACCAGCTGTAACTGGATAAATCCTTGGGTGACCCTTTGACTAGGATATTTAGCTGCTTACCTCCCAGGCTGGTATACTTGGCTACAAAAATAACATCTAAATTTCACTGCAGCATATTTTCCTTCAGTGTATTGCGGTAACATTATAAAACTCAGAATAGAGTTTTATGAAGTTTTTATAAAGTTCTATTTTTTTAAATCAAGGAAGTCTCTCCACACATTAAAATCTCTGCATCACAATACCTCTTCATGAGTTAGATGCTCCGTTATTCTTTGTGCATGTTTCACGATTTTATTGCCATTACCATTGATTATTGATCTGCAGTACTGAACAAGACAATTAATGGGCAGAGCTGACTCGTTACATCAGTTACATCTGCCACTGAAGACATACCACTCCAGCTGGCCTGTTAAAATGAAGATTTCACAAGGCCTGTTACAGACTGCACTGTATTGTGAAAGTCAAAAAAACAGATTCATTGCTTCATAAAGAATACTTCTCAAAGACCTATCTGTGGCTCGCAGGTCCAATAAAATAAATTAAAACCAGTTTCAAATCCTAAATGTGTAAAAGCAAGACTTTATAAGGAAAGTAACTTTGGGAATGAATGTCATAATTGAGTGACCCTGTGAGCTGGTGTTGGAAGTCCGGTGCCTGAGCCAGACGGCTCCAAAGTTCTCCAGGTCAAAGTTGATGTCACATCAGTCAGCCTGGTTCATTGCCATGACTCAGAGGGCAAACAACTGGGAGCAGAGATTTTTCCCACTCGGTTCCTGGTATCTCTGCAAGCCACAGCCCCAAGTGGTTAGCGGGTCCTAGCTGGACAAGTGCAGTGCTCATAATGGCAATCTATCCAATTTTAACTCGTTAAATTCCAGCAGTGCCGCAATACAGACTCAAACTCACAAGCTTTGGCTTTCATCAATCCTTGTTCATAGCCTCTCTAGAGAGAACTCGTACACCATTCCAGATTCAGGCTAATTTCCACATGTAAAATTCTCCCACTCTGGTTGGGTATATTGTACTCTCAAAGATGATGATAGGTTTCCCTATGTGTCAAGACACCTAGTTGACTGAAAAAAGTGGAGAATAACACTAGTTCAGTCATGAAAACCCAACAGGCTTGTTTTAGTGCTTTAATGTTTAATCCAATGATTTAATAATAATCCTTGCATTTTATATAGTGCTTTTCACGTCTTCTAGACATCTCAAAGTACTTCATAGAATATAATGTAAAGTGGATTGACTGTATATTTGTGTGCGAAATGCGGCAGCCAATTGCACACAGCAGTGTCCCACAAACAGTCGTGGATTGAAAATGACCGATTTATTATTGTTTCTTTTTTGCAGGATTATTATTAGGCATGTGGAGGAAGGAAACTTGCCCAAGATTCACCATGCCTAGAATTAAACCCAGATCTCTTGCTCGCAAGGCGTTTGCTCTAACTACTGAGCTACAGGACTCCACATTGACCCTATTGTGGATGTCACCTCTCAAAATCTTCCGTCATTCAGTTCAGGAAGTTTCTTATATTCACAAACTACTCTTATGAACTCCTTACTAGTTCATTCATACTCAATGATAGAAAATATTTTATTCAATTCAACCAATTAATCTGTTTTGAAACAAATGTATCCTCGTTGCACGATGCAGCTTTACAATTAATGCCTGAATGATTTATTAATAATAATAATTAAAATTATAATAATACGTGCTTTGGTCGTAGTGCAGTTCATGTCAGGAAGATGTCTGAAAGCGCTTCACTAGCTTTAATGCAAAGTGAACCCCTCCAATCAGGTTTCCGCCCTATCCACAGCACAGAAACTGCCCTGGTCAAGGTCACAAATGACATCCTAACCGCCTGTGACCAGGGCTCCCTCTGCCTCCTCATCCTCCTTGACCTGTCTGCTGCATTCGACACAGTCGATCACACCATCCTCCTTCAACGTCTTTCCTCCCACCTCAACCTTCAAGGCACAGTCCTTGACTGGTTCCACTCTTATTTGACCCATCGTTTACATTTTGTTTCTTCCAATGGCTTTTCTTCAAACCCCCGCACAGTTTCCCACGGCATCCCTCAGGGCTCTGTCCTCGGTCCCCTTCTTTTCATCATTTACACGCTCCCCCTGGGCGACGTCATCCGCAAACATGGGGTAAATTTCCACATGTAAGCGGACGACACCCAGCTGTACCTTTCTGCCTCATCCCTCAACCCCCAGACCATCGATGTTCTGACAGCATGTCTGTCCGACATCGAGTCCTGGACGAGGGACAACTTTTTGCAATTGAACGTGAGTAAGACCGAGGCCCTCCTGATTGGCTCAAGCCAGCGCCTCCGCACATCGGGCGCTGCCAGCCTCAGCATCCAAGGCTGTACTCTCCACCTCACAAAGCCAATCAGGAACCTCGGCATCATGTTCGATCAAAAACTTTCCTTCCTCCCCCACATCCGCGCCTTGACCGGCACCGCCTATTTCCATCTGCGCAACATTGCCAGGCTCCGTAATTATCTTACCCCCCGCGCTGCCAAAACACTCGTGCACGCGTACATCACCTCACGGCTGGATTACGGAAATTCTCTCCTCGTCGGCCTCCCCAGTTCCTCCATTCACAGGCTGCAGGCCATCCCAAACTCTGCAGCCCGTGTACTATCCCGCACCCGCCTCCGTGACCACATAATCCCCACCCTCGCCCGTCTCCACTGGCTCCCCATCCTCCAGAGGATCGAATTTAAGATCCTCGTCCTCACCTACAAGGCCTTACACGGCCTTGCCCCATCCTACCTATCCGATCTACTCTCCCCCTACACGCCCACCCGGACCCTCCGTTCAACAGGACTTGGCCTGCTCCAAGCCCCCCGCCCGAACCGCCCCACCATCGGAGGCCGGGCCTTCTCCGCTCCCACCTTATGGAATGCCATCCCTCAATCCCTCCGTTTCGCCTCTTCCCTTTCCTCTTTCAAGGCCGATTTGAAGACTTTCCTCTTCATCGTGCCTTTTGTTCCACCCCGAACTCTTTTACCTCCCCTTCGTGTTTCACCGCTTCCCAAACACTCCCCTCCCAGCTCGGGTCACACGCCTCTTGTTTAGCGCCTTGGGACGTCCTCCCGACGTGAAACGCGCTCTATAAATGTAAATTGTTGTTGTTGTTGTTGTAGTGACTATGTATTTTGTAGACCAGTGCAAGTTCTGTCACAAAAGCATAAAATACAATTTTTGAACCCGCCTGTGGTTTGAATGATTAAAGATTTTGCTGCGATGCTCCAGTGAGCAATTCCTGGCGTATTATCAACCTCAGCACCACCTAACAATTAGCTTAGCTAGAAGCCATTAAATTAATACCTATAGTGATTCCATGACTCACACATAACAATCACGTATTCACATCATGTAAATATATTTTAGAATGCATTTAGTGACCCAGCGTAAGTATAATATGTATAATTATTAAATGACCATTCGTTAATACTGTATAGCTCTACTATCAAAGAACCTGGCTCCCAGTTGTCTTTCCATAAAGTTGAATGAAAACAGACCACAGATCGGCAGAACAAGGACAACATGTGGACGTTTTCAGATTACAGAATAATAATAAGAGCATTTATTTTGCTTATTTCTATAGGCGCTTTTGAAGGATTTTGCATTAGATTGAAGAGGCTTATAAAAAAACCTTTTTCATTTAGGTAAGTTCAATCAGGATTCCTGTCCTCACAGCAGCCAATTGTTCAGCCTAGGATTTGTTTTGAGTGATTGCCAGTTGAATAGCTGGTGCGCATTTAAATATTCCAGCACTCAAGCTGCTCAATATCTCATGTGTGCAAAGGAGACTTTCTGCTGAAACAGCTACCCTGAAGGCTTCCTGTCTTTTGACCTTCCCGGGTGCCCTCGGTTTGGACAAGGTTCACACAGTTGCCTGCCTAGATGACGGAGGCTGCAGAAAATTGCTCACTTTGGCATTTTCTCACAGAAACGTGAAGCTGAACCTTTGACAAATGACAAGAAAAGTTTGAACAAATATCGGGGGGGAAAACAGCTGATTGATAAACACGACGAAAGATTATTTTGTGACCAACAAATTAATTTTCATTCAATCCCACCCAACCATTGCATAGTTGCAATTGCAACCATTGCAAAATGCGGAGACCAAGCTGGGGAGACCTGTGTTCAAATCCAGGCAGGTCAGGGCGAAACCTTGGGCAAGTTTCCTTACTCCACACGCCTAATAATAATCCCTCCAAAAAAAAACACAATAATAAAATTGGTCATTTCAATCCACGACTGTGTGTGGGACTCTGCTGAGCGCAATTGGCTGCCGCGATTTGCCCACAAATATACAGTCAATTCACTTTACAGTATATTCTGTGAAGCGCTTTGGGACATCGATAAGATGTGAAAAGTGCTGTATCAAATGCAAGGTTTATTATTATTATTATTATTATACTCTGCATTGATTTGAAGAAAATCAATTGATTGACTGCTTCAAACAAATGGACACCAGATTTCACAGTAAGTACACAGATTCTTTTTTCTTTTTCCCCCAAGCTTTTTCTATTGTGAAAGTTTGTCATTGTCAGGGACAGCTTCTCAGGTCTCGGTGCTATCTAACCCAAGTAGCACTTCTCCTTCCATAAACCGGGATTCCTGGGATGCAGAACCATTACAGTTCATGACAGAGCCAGGGTGTGATTTTTTTCTCACTCGATGCCCCCTTTCCAGCAGGCTCATTGAACAGCAATTAAAGGATCAATGACAATCTGTATTCATAGCGCGTTTCCCGCTGTGTTCTGACCAACAGGAGACAGGGAGAAACAGTGATTAATTCTCCCTGAGTGAAAAGTGAAAATAGTAATTCACTTCATGGCTGTTTGGATGACATTGCTGTGTGCAAAATGAGTGCTGTATTCCCCTACAAAATCCTCCCAACATGAAAAGTGCTATATCAAATGTAAGGATTATTATATAGTACCTTCACATAGAGTAAACACTGTACAGAAATGGTGCCAGCCATTGAGCAGGGCGTGTGGAGGTGACCATTGGCACAGTCAAACAGATACATTTTCAGGCAGCGTTTGAAGAGGGTGGAGCAGGGGTGAGACAGACATCATGCTGCTCTGCTGCCTTCAAACACAATGGAGGAGTTGAGGACGCCCTGCTGAGGTGGTTGACTTGGCATCTCCAGAGACCATCAAACAATGCACAATACACTACAAAATCTCATTTGTATAAACCCAAGGGACTGGACATTCAGGGATTTGGAACCAAACAAGGGCATTGGTATCAGGGAGGGCAGAACACGCCAGCATTCCACTTTTAGCTGCAATGAGCTGAATGTTTGGTCCTCCCCAACAAACTAGCATTAACGGTCTTACTTCTTTTGAGTTTGATATAACAACAAAATTACAAAATAACACCTTCCACGTCGGGAGAACGTGCCAAGGCGCTGGGAGTGAGATGTATAGGGTGAATAGTCTTAAAATTAGAACGAGGCAATTTAAGAGTAAAACCAGGAAGCATTTTTTCACTCCAAGGGTGGTAGAAATCTGCAATTCTTTCTCCCAAAAGGCTGTGCATGCTGGATCCATCCACAACTTGAAGAGTGAGGTTAATAGATTGTTGGTAGGTCAGGGTATTAAGGGATACAGGGAGAAAGTGGGAAATTGAAATTGATGTGCAGATCAGCCATGATCTAATTAAATGGCGGAACAGGCTTAAAGGGCTGAATGGCCTACTCCTGTTTCTATGTTTCTACAGGGGTGATTTTGCTCAAACAGCAATTACATGAAAAAGAGTTTCTTCCGGCAGCAAGGTATCAATGGACATTATGATTTCCAAGTAACCTTTCTCAAAGCCAACAGCAAATATCTAAATTAAACCTTATCTTTGAGGAAGTTCCTCAGGAGCAAGGAAAAGATCAGTTCGACAGAAAATAAAGTTGGGAGTCACGGACTACGGATTTAAAATGACCTCACGTGTGACTGATGCCCTGCTATGGAATGCACTGCACAATATAAACAGGGGAGGTTACACTGCATGGAACGCTCAGGATATGACAGAACTACGTCTGCATGCAGTGGTTTTTGTGACATACTGCATATGTAGGGTTTAACTTTATGAAGTGTCTGGCCAGCGAGGAGATCACAGAAGTTGTCACACAAACAATTAGCCACTGAAAGTGACTTGAGTCAGCAAATGGCAAATTGTGAATTAAATATCCAAACCCTGGTGTATCTGGGGGTCATAGGATGAGGAATAGGGGAACAAATATGAAGCAGCTTATGAATTTCAAAGCGTGCACTAGAGCAATAAAAGGAAGAATATTGAGGTCTCAGCGGTCATCATTTGCATTTGTTGCATTGAAATGTCAATCTTTCTAATTGCCATGTAATTTCTTGTGGGTGGTGGAAATTAGTTCTGTTGATACTTCAATTCTTCAGATTTTGGCAGCCTCTGTGCACCGCATAATATCACAACGATTTTGAATTAACAGACTTTTGCTTTCTGAGGAAATTAGTTTGAAGCAAATATTCTTGTGGAATATTTCCCTGAATTATTAAAGAAGCCAATCATGCTTATGTGCCACAAAGCATGCATTACAAGGACAGTGACAGAGTGTTGAGCACTCAAAGCACTCAAAGTAATGGTGGCAACTAAAGAAAGTTTGATCTCAGATACAATAGTAATAAAAATATTTTTAAAATATGGCAATTATTTTTTCCTAATAGCCTCAGCTTGATAAATTGGTAACAATTACAAACTAGAGTTAAAAGGAAGGTTGGAGGAAACTTTCCAATGGGGTTGAATTGAATGGGGTTATTAGAACATTAATGCTTTGTTACGAGGCTAACAGTATAACAGCACTCAAAGGGAACTGGAAAAACATTAGAAGAGAAAGAACCTAAAGGATAGAGGTTATAGAAAATAGTGGGGATTCAGGATTAGGTTGGCTACATAGAAGAAAGCTTCTTCCGATATCCTGGCCAACAATCCCTCAGTTAGAATTGGCCATTCACTTCACGGCTTATCAGAAATTGCTCAGTGCAAATTGATTGTCTACTGAAGACATGGGGAGGTTACCTTATAAAAAATCCTGTGAAGAGCTTTGAGATGTTCTCTTGACGTGAAACTTGTTAAATGAAATGTAAGGATGATTACGCAGTAGTAGCTGAGTTGGTACCAGTTCAGCTTGACGGATTGAATATCTCCTCCAATGCTGTAATGTAATCAATTCACTAATGATGTGCAGGTACGTACCGTGTTGCAGCCTGGGCAGTCTTTCCCATTGCGGCAGGTTCGGCGTCTCGCCTGAACCCCTCCCCCGCACTGTGCTGTACAACGTTCCCACGAACCCCAAGGAGACCAGAACGTGTGAGTGGGACACTGCAGATGCTCGTTACAATATCTGGAATGGAAACAAGGTCAATAGCACACAAGCCACACTGCAGTTTCACTGCCATTGTATTGCAACAGAGCGTTCGGTTACAACCAGCAAAACATTTTTATTTTGTTTCATTTTTTGCAAGAACATTGCCAGATTTCTACAAGTATTCATCGTGTGACAAAAAGTAGGAACGAGGTTTCCCCATTAACTTGGGTGGGGGAAAGGCTCACATGCAGAAATGTTGATAGGAACTTTCTTACTGGTGTGCACAACTCCATTCATTAATGTGACCCGATAATGAACCAGCCACGACATAACAACATCAAAAGCACTGCATAGCGACAATAGTCCCGAAATACCAACGAAGAATGTTTCTCAATGAATGAAGGAGCTCGGATTTCATTATTGCCGAGAATACAGGCCTCTTTCACTGCAGCATTTGAAATATTGGACTGTATCCTTGGCTGGCCTTGTAGTTAAGCTATTGCCTACTGCTGTGCCCAACACCGCCTAAGTAGGGATATCTGATTGAATACAGTGATGGTGTGATAATCAAATGAACTTTTGAAGAGAAATTCTGCTGAATTAACATGGCGGGAGCATTGAGACAAATTTTCTCACTGAACATCACAACACGACATACAATTATAGCGTTGAACTGTGAAGACTACTTGGGATTAAACAAATCACCATGCAACCAGAGTGTAACCATGTGTAAGTGCCTCCACCTTTATGTCATGCAAATAAAGCTTACTCACTCTTGTTCTTTTGTTTATTTTAATTTTTTCTTTAATGTTTTCTCTCTTATTCCCTCCTTCCCATCCCTCACACCACATCCACTACAGTGGAAGGCAGTCTGGAGCTATTGATGCCTTGCTTCCATTCTGCCCTAATTCACAGCTTTGGGAATTAAACGAGCATCACATGACACCACCAATGTATGCCACTAGTTAATATCAGAAGCAAGAAATACCTGATCATATTATTCAAGTCATATATACACACACAAGTCATATCGAGTTCCATCACCAAAGGTCTGATGTACATTGGTATTAATAAATAATAATCCTTGCATTTGAAACGTGGTAGCCAAATGTACAAGCAGTATCCCACAAACAGTCGTGGATTGAAATAATAAAACTTTTTTTGTTAGAGATTATTATTAGGCATGTGACGTAAGGAAACTAGCCCACGGTTTTGCAGCTGCCTGGATTCGAACACAGGTCTCACGCTTGCCAGACCAATACTATGCAGTTATTCAACAACTCCATCTGCCCAACTGCATCTGAATATTACCTCTAGTTAATAAATGGAGCCAGAATTGCCTCTGACAGTGATCGAACACCCCCTCTCCCTGTAGCCCATACACAGCACGGCAGAGCAGGGCACCCACTCTGCCAGGAAGATGGGAATTTTAACGTCACTCATGTTAGAGTGGGAGTAATGATACAAAAAACTTAACAGCAAATATTTACCAGCTGTATAGCATACACAACATAAATGACATAGAACAAGGACTATTACCCCTGGACCTTGGCAGACCCCTCTTCTCGAATTGGCTCATGGGGCCTCAGTGCTGTGTAAACTCTGCCGTCTGCTGTGGCTCAAGTTTTGTTAACATGCCAGGCAGCTGCACGCAAAGGCTGTCTTGCTCCTGCTAATCATATCCATCTGACACGGGGATAGCAGACCAGCCAAGGGGCTCCCAGTGCAGGATAATCACACACTGCGGATGTGATTCTCTAAAACCATGAGTTCCTCCCTCACACATACTGTCCAGTAAATGCAAGACAATTCCAAATGACCTTTATAAAAGAAATGTATGGTTTACAGAAAAAAACATAAAACGTTTTGTTTTAAATATACAAAATCTGCTAAGCTGCTGAGCAAGCATTTTGAACAATGGGTTCATGTTCATGTTCAAAAGATCTGTGGAAGTTCCAAAAATATCAGGTATGTTTTGTTAAGCTAAGATCTATTGCTGAATAAACCCTAGCCTTGCGCTAAAGCAGTGGATAAGAGCTAAGCTTCTTGGCTCTACTGGCAGTGCTTCAAGCTAGATGGCAGTGTGGTCTTCCCTCAGGCCTTAACCTCTCAATCTCATGCCCAGTCAAATAACTTTGTGTGAAATCTGTCAAAGGGTCTAGTGTTTCAGCTGGTCTTTGCATTCTGATTAATTTCACCGGCCAACCCTAGCAAACTAAACAGAAACACAACGCCAAATCCAAAACAAAAAGAATGAATCCTAGTTTTTAGGAAAAAGGAAATTCAACTCCTTAAGAATGATTATATCAGCTACACATCAGCATTGTAATAATAATCCTTGCATTTGATATAGTGCCTTATCATGTCTTCAAGATGTCTCAAAGCACACAGAATAAAGTGAATTGATTGTGTATTTTTGCACAAATAAATGGGTCATCCCTCCACAGGGCTCTGAAGCTGTGCTCACTCTGAGTGTACCAGTTTGGGCCATCTGGAGCTCCTGGAGCTCAGTGGTTAGAGCACTCACCTTACAAGCGTGAAACCTGTGTTCGAATCCAGGCAGATCAGGGAGAAACCTTGGGCAAGTTTCCTTACTCCACACGCCTAATAATAATCCCTCCAAAAAAACCCACAATAATAAAAATTGGTCATTTCACAAACAACTGTTTGTGGGGACGCTGCTGTGCGCAATTGGCTGCCGCGTTTTGCCCATGAATATACAGTCAATTCACTTTACAGTATATTCTGTGAAGTGCTTTGAGACGTCGATAAGATGTGAAAAGCGCTATCTCAAATGCAAGGATTATTATTATCATTATTCACTTCATAACATTACCCTACACAAACCAGCTGTCATGTTTGCCTTTGAATACAGTCACTGTGATGACGATATAATAAGGCCTGATATCAAGTGCACAGATTATTAGCATTTCTACACAGCAGAGATACAGATATTGATTTACTGTTTGAACCCTATGCATGAAACATATTGCATGTGCACATTGAAATGATAGGTTTATTCACTTTGTAACTCATATCTATTCGCAGTTGTTGGCTGAATCATTGTGTTAAATATTTCCGTTTAACTAAATGAGCAACTATTGAGTCAATTTAATGTTATATTGCTGAAAGAATAAAGCGGTTAATTTGGAGAGTGAATGAGCAATCTCAACAATTTGCATTTGAGATGTCAGTAATATGTGAAAAGTGCTACTATACATAAAAATGCAAGGATTATTATTATTATCTGAGTAGAGGCAGCATTTCACCTTGTTGTGACTTCAAGTTCCACTTCAGACTCCAATTCAAAAGAAATTGAATAAAATAGTTTTGACAACAGAAATTTCTACAAGGGAAAACTGCCCAAGATTATACAATTACGAATGTGTCTACATCTTTATCAGATGAATCTCCACCCTTAGTTATCTATTTCTCCATACTGTTTTTTTTAATCCATATATTTTATAGTTGTATTAAACAGTGCAGGACAGCCTTCATGTACCATATAATTCTAACAAATCTGTAGCAGGCTTAATGCTCAGTACATCTTGTCAAAAAAACACGCTCCACAAACAGTTACTGATTCAGCCATGCATCGGGACTAGCAGATTAGGACTAATCTGCTAAAAGCAAGCATGATCTGGTATCAGTGTTTTACCCTGCGTTAACCACAGCTACACTTAGCCTTGTGATCCAAACATATCAGTTATTCATAACACTATTACCTCTTTTTAAAATTAAATTATGCATTTGTATATAATCATCTGAACACTCTGCTTTTTAAAAAAAAAAATAGGATTATTTCAGTGGCATGTATGCAAGCCTCTTACTCTAGCATCCCTGGGGATTTCAGTACAAAGTCAATAGGGGCCAAACCTCTAACCCACAAACCAGTTCTGTATGCATTCATGATGGATACCAGCACTGCTTAGCTTCCTCTGCTCATTGACAGCTCATAACAAATCATTGTCAGCCACACAAGAGGGAAGACATGAGATGTCCCCAAAGTCCAGCACAAAGAATATTTTGAAACACTTGGAGAATGGGTGGAGAAACTCCATCTGGGACACGGTTTACTCGACTTTTGTGGCATTTCAAACTACTTAAGAGGTTTTGCAACTTCTCAAATACTGTCTTTTAAAGCCAGTTTTCTTCAAGTGTTTTTTTTTAATAACTTTAGTAACCCAGCTTCAAAGTTCAGACTGAATTTGACAATGTGCCAAATTCTGGCGGCTTTAAAATGCTACATAAATAGAATAAATTGGAACGTCTTTGTGATTCCTCCCCCAGTGCCGTGCAGTGCATTTAATGGTCAGTGGGATCTAATCAGCCAAACTTCCAGAGCAGACTTTCTGTAGGTTCAATAGGAAATCAAATGTGATAAAGTATTATACAGTGGTCGCCAATACACACTGGTTCACATATATTGACTGTTAAATGCTCTGAGACTCTAGCCTGTGTGGAGGGTGCTATACAAGTGCAAGTTGTTGTTGTTCACAAGTACACAGGTGAGCATTGGAGAAGTGGATCTCTCTCAGGTTCCCGAGGTTTCTCAGAGACAGAGACGATAAGAAGCCGGAGGACGCGACCAGGTGGCTGAATTCTATCGCAAACAGCAACAGATACAGAACCAGACACAGGACAGAACTGACCAGGAACAAGAGATGGAGGAAATTTGGTACTACAGGGTACTACCACCCTATAACAACCGGAACCAACACTAAATCCATGATTTCACAATGTCATTACATGGATTTTGAAACTCCGCCATCTACTTAACCGCATGAGCCTGATCCCATCAGGCTGCTAGATGTCTGACAGTAAGCAGATTTAAACAGTGCCGCTTGGTTTAACAACATGTAGACACTGGATTCTTCATTCTCGCATCAAAAGCCAGAAAGCCAGAGTGTATTTATTTAATTCCTTCTTCGAGGTTGATAGGGTATCCCACGTTAACAGTGCATTCCATATCCTAAATAGTTTGACACTCTTACATTCTCATGAATTCTCCTTTTTTGGTAATTACCCTAAAACTATACCCTCTAATTACTGACTTAATGAGCACTGGAAATAATTTATCTCTGCTAACTGTATCAAAACCCCACATTGCTTTGAGGAGGAACGGTGAAGGGATCGAGGCAGAGAATTCCATAGTTTTGGGGTATTGTGGCTGAAAGCATGGATGCTGATGGTGCAGCAGAAAGCATGAGGGATGTGCAGGAGGCCAGAGACAGTTGAGGGAAGTGGGTGGGTAGTGCAAGTGTGAGCAGGAAGCAGAAAAACAGCCCAGAATCTCTTGCTTCATAATCTCCTCCATACCCTTCCTGTATTGAGCTGCCCACAATAGGATGCAATACAACAACGGCAGGCTGGCTGGTGACTTATTCAGACCTAGTATTACCTATTTGCTTTTATATTTATGACCTAATTTATAAACCCTGTAAACCTATTGGTTATCAACTTGCCATCCCTACTTTAAAGGTTTGTTTATATTTATATTGTCCTTCTGCTGTTCCACTCTTTAGTGGTTGCTATGTGAAATAAAAGTGGTCACCCTGATGCTGACAGGATACACTCTCCTGGACTAGGTCGAACATACATTCTAATTATCCTTGCATTTTAATTGGTGTAATGTAGCGAGAGCCTATTGAAATTTTAGAGCAAATTGTTATAAATTGTAATCTTTCTCAGAGGTTAGACCAGGCCCTTCCTCCAATAGGCAGATTGATAAAGAGAGAGATATCATATTTATAAATATCTGATATGGAAATATTTGATGTTAACTACTGTAATACCTAAATAGAAATGGGATATTTCTTTTACAAATGGTATAGTCATCTGTTCAGTTTTTGCCAACCTACTTTATCATCCATTATTTGCTATATTTCTGTACAGATCACTCAGTCACTCCAGTATACAGTATATCCTGTAAAACACTTTGGGGTATAGTATAAAGTGAAGTGACATGAAACACACTATATCAATGTAAGGATTATTATTACTACTATATTAGAATGCTCTGACTCTTGCTGCAGCAAATTATACCAAATGCCAGTCAAATCTTTTGCACTATGAACAACACTCAATGTAGTTTTGTTGGTATCAATGTAAGCCAACCTATTTTTTCTCTATTCTCTGAATCTGCAGCCTCATTATATCGTATATTGTTCTGCAAATCCAATGAACAGAACCTTATCTGTTTTTCTTTGCAATTTTGGGGATTGTGCCAACAATATCTATCAGAATGATAGAAAAATATAACACAGTTGGGGATAAAATATTTGGGCCAAATATCCTTTGATACTTTTATGTTTTTAGCTTTAATGACCAATGGTTTAATGGAAATGTATCTTATTTTAAATGCCCTATAGGATTGTAATTAGATATACATTGCATCTTATTATAAATCACTGTGCACAGCTAGAGCTCACATTCCATATTTAAAATTAATTACATTTAATTGAACACATCTTGTAAACAAAGCATGGAATTATTGACTATCAAACCAATTTAACATAAATATGTGCTGTAAAATACACATTCAGGTTCAAGTTAGTGAACCGATCAGGTCAGTGAATGGGAGTTTGATTTAAATGAGGATTACAGTTTTACTTCATCTACTGGGATTAGGACATACGAGTAGGTAGAGGATCAAATGTCAGGGAATGCTAAACTCATTCCTTTTCAAATGTTATAGTTTTGCAAATTCCAGCAGCATCACACACCATTGTTCTTACATCTCCGTTGGTAGTAGGACTTTGCTTTGAGTGATTTGCAAATCACTACTGTGCAATAAATCTCTCCTATAACCAATGTAAGCAATATACCATTTTGCTTCTCTCCTGCTTCACTTAGATTACATAGCATGATTCATGATGGTGTATTTACCCATTGAGCTATCAGGAAACCCGAAAGCATTTCTTCCCTCCCTTTCTCTTCTGAAGATACTGATTCCAGCGCCTTGTGACATCCTCCTGACATGAAAGGCGCTGTACGTGTCATTTTGTTGTTGTTGTTGTTCATGCAGGTGTTTAGTTCTATAGACGCTGTTGCCTCTGGAAGCTGGTTAGTACAATATTTCCCCTCCCTAACCCTGGGCTATTAAAGCCAACCCCTACGTATCTTCTAGAGTTTTAGCTGAGGTCAACTAACATAGTCCAAATGAGGGATCAAAATAGGACCTTCCTTGTCTGCCTGTCACAAATAAATTCATGACTGGGTCATCAGCAGAGTCATTTGAAGACTTTGTATTCCAATTTTGACCCAATTTGACTGCACAGAAGGCATTAACCCTTTTGATAATAAAATGTCCGATTATATTTTTAAAAGGATATCAACGATCTCGAATCTGCTGGTGGTTAGCATGGATTTACCACAATCAGTAAAAAAAACCTATCAGTTTTAATTAGTCAGAATAGTTTCCTATTCATAGATATAAGGATGTGACACTACTACAGGTAAGCCTATATTTAGGATGCTTCTATTTAGGATGTTTCAATTGAATAATCCTAATTTTTTAACACCTTTTGATTGATATAGGACACTTGGGTTCGTTTTAATGAATACATTTTTTTTTTGCACATGCGCAGTACATATTTTGAATATCGCGGTCGCATTTTGTGTGTCCTTTTTGTCCATATGCACAGTCAATAGTGTATTCGCAGGTAAATCCAAATGTTTGAACTGGCCATTAGCATGTCGCCATGTCATTGTTTAAAACCCAGCTGATTTTGAAGCAACACCATGCCACATCAATATTACAGTAATTTCCAAACATTCCCGAGTGATTTACAGTCTCTACTGAGCTTCTAGCAATCGGGGAGAGACAGCAGTAAGTGAAATAAACAACGGTAATACCGCTAGCAGCCAGAGACCCCGCAAAATCATCACTTTAAATGCTAAATTGTCGGTGATAAAGCGCATCGAGTCTGGCAAAAAAGGTACGGATGTCAGGAGGGCTTTGGGGCTAACTAGATTGACGGTGACTACTATAAAACAGAATAAGGACAATATACTGGCAAGTTCAAGGTGTGTTACAGGTGCAAGCAGATTAGCAAAACATAGGAGAGATGTGATGGAAAACATGGAAAGAATGCTGAGTGTCTGGATTGAGGATCAGAACCAGTGTAATATACCACTCAACACCCTGGTTATCCAAGAGAAGGCAACATCATTGTTTAGGGAGTTAAATGATCAGGAAGGAGAAGGCTCAATGGCACCGTCTTTCAGTGCTAGCAGAGGGTGGCTTCAAAGGTTTAAAAGACGTTGTGGGCTCCACAACATCAAGATGAGTGGGGAAGCTGCAATTGCCACTGTCACACTGCCAGTATTAAAGTTTGCCAGTAGTGTACTGTACTATAGTTTGCCAGTATTAAAGTACAAATACCGTACAGTTACCCCAAGTCCCCCTTCTTGCCTATGTGTGTTAATTTGTGTGTTATGTTGTGTGGTTTTGTGTGTTATTTAGTGGGTTTAATGTCTGAACATTTTGTGAAAAGAACACATCTCTGGTTATATAATGGGACAGCATGGGAAATCGCATTTCGATTTAGGACGTTTTGATCTAGATACAGTTTTTCAGGAATGCAATCCCGTCCTAAATAGAGGTTTACCTGTATATCTAAATGTGAGGTAATGATGGAACCATAAAAAAAAGAAAACTATAATTAAATATCACTGGATCTGTTTTGTCACACCGGGAACATTTATTGGATTTTCAGATTTTAGATTTCGTTAAACTCCCCAATACCTTTCTGTGGCACAATCATAATCTTGTTTCTTTCAATTACTAACATGTAAAATATCTTCATGTCTCTCTCAACTCTCATGAGCATTTCCACCTCTTGTCTTTGATATCTGTGTTCTAAATTCTTTGCTAGCTATCAAAATTCACTACCTCCACTGATTTCAAGTCGAGTTTTCAAACCTCTTCAACCTCTTCAAAAACAAAATGCTTTGCTTTCTAATTCACACCATTTAATTCACTACTTTAATAATAATCCTTGGGTTGGATATAGCACCTGACGCTATATTTTGTGCGTAACCAATTGTGCACAGCAGAGTCCCACAAACAGTTGTGGATTGAGTGACCAAATTATTCTTACTATTTTTTGTTGAAGGGACTATTACCACCAGAAAAGCAATACGCCAATCAACTAGCAATTGGGTTCCTACTTACTGCTAGGTAAACAGAGGTGTGTGGAGTATTGAAACTTGCCTGATGCTTCACCCTGCCCGGGAATCAAACCCAGGTCTCTTTCTTATGAGACGAATGCTCTAACCACTGAGCTACAGGATTCCATATGAAGTCAAATTTACAGTCCACATCATATTTACCATATGAAATAGCCAAAGGGGATCCCTGTTCTGTTATGTTCTGAATGTTAAAGTTCCATGGCATTAGTAATCTGGATTGCGGTATTCCTAGTTTAAAGGAAATGGTTTTTAATGAGCAAAAAATGCTAGGGTTTCTCCTCAATAAAAGAAAACATAACAATCTAGATGTCTAGCTTGGGAGGGGGGTTTGTGGGGAGGGGGTGATGGGGGAGTTCCTGTTCTGCCCTATTTAAATAAGATAATTGTAAATAAAATGCAAATTTTAGATTTCTTGACTCTTAATAAAACCTAAATTTGTCCAAGATAGAAATATTGCTGACAATATTTTAATAATAATCCTTGCATTTGATATAGCATTTTTTCACGTCTTCTAGATATCTCAAAGCACTTTACAGAATATGCTGTAAAGTGAATTGACTGTATATTTGTGGGCTAAACGTGGCAGCCAATTGCACACAGTGGTGTCCCACAAACAGTCTTGGATTGAAAATGACAAATTCATTATTGTTTTTTCTCTTGAGGGATTATTATCAGGTGTGGAATGAGGAAACCTGCCCAAACTTGCCTCACCTTACCTGGAATCGAAACCATATCTCTCGCTTGCAAGACAAGTGCTCGAAGCACTGAGCTACAGGAACATTGATTTCTGAAACTGACTAAACGATTTGTCATCGAATTCGGGAAGCCTTCCGCCTCCCTGACCTCAATATAACCTTGATGGATTTTAGTTTAGCAGTGCTACTCTGGCTAATGAGCTTCTGAATTTTCCTCTCTTGGTCATCCCTAGATTCAAATAAGACTTCCTACAAACCCGTCCTCCTCACGCATTCTCACTCTGCTTGAATGTGAGTAGACCGAGGCCCTCCTGATTGGCTCAAGCCAGCGCCTCCGCACATCGGGCGCTGCCAGCCTCAACATCCAAGGCTGCACTCTCCACCTCACAAAGCCAGTCAGGAACCTCGGCATCACGTTCGATCAAAAACTTTCCTTCCTCCCCCACATCCGTGCCTTGACCGGCACCGCTTATTTCCACCTGCGCAACATTGCCAGGCTCCGCAACTATCTTACCCCCCGCGCTGCCGAAACACTCGTGCACGCGTACATCACCTCGAGGCTGGACTACGGAAACTCTCTCCTCGTCGGCCTCCCCAGTTCCTCCATTCACAGGCTGCAGATCATCCAAAACTCTGCAGCCCGTGTACTATCCCACACCCGCCTCCGCGACCACATAACCCCCACCCTCGCCCGTCTCCACTGGCTCCCCATCCTCCAGAGGATCGAGTTCAAGATCCTCGTCCTCACCTACAAGGCCTTATACGGCCTTGCCCCTCCCTATTTAACCGATCTACTCTCCCCCTACACGCCCACCCGGACCCTCCGTTCAACAGGACTTGGCCTGCTCCAAGCCCCCCGCCCGAACCGCCCCACCATCGGAGGCCGGGCCTTCAGTTTCTCCGCTCCCACCTTATGGAATGCCATCCCTCAATCCCTCTGTTTCGTCTCTTCCCTTTCCTCTTTAAAGGCCGGTTTGAAGACTTTCCTCTTCGATCGTGCCTTTTGTTCCACCCCGAATTCTTTTACCTCCCCTTCGTGTTTCACCCCTTCCCAAACACTCCCCTCCCAGCTCGGGTCACACGCCTCCTGTGCAGCGCCTTGGGACGTCCTCCCGACGTGAAAGGCGCTCTATAAATGTAATTTGTTGTTGTTGTTGTTGTTGCTGTAATACAAATGTATTGCACATCTCCTCCAATTCATTCTTCACCAGGATCTCAAGAAAGAAATGTCTTATTCCCTGTTTGCATCTGAAAATCTACAGACTTTTTCTCTGCTACTCTTTTCAACCATGGTAGCGTACTGTGCAACTTGGACCTACGACCTATATCCTCAATAAATCTCACTTTACATGGTTCAGCTATAACAGCAAAGAGCTGGGAGGTGACTGAACGAAGATTAGCAACTTGGTTCAGTTTGATTTAAAGTGAGCTCTAAAGGACTGTTATTGAAGTTGCACCAGAATGAATAACTACACTGCAATGTACCCTCTGTCCTTATCAAGCTAGTTTATTTTCTTAGAATTATTTTATCGCAGAGCTCCAACCAAAACAAAACAGCCTAGACATGAATAAATTGAAATTTGATCCAAGATTAAATGGATCCCTCTAGAGCTGTACATCTTATAGTAAACAGATCAGCAACTTTCATCTTTCAACTCAGTTAAGAGATACTTGTACATACCTCTCTTCACGATTCTGTCCCACACAGACTCGTCCACCGTGCCTTGGGGTCGGGTTACTACATGAACGTTGTCGGACTTGAAATCCTATCCCACAACTTGTGCTACAGGGAGACCATTGTGTCCAAGGTGTCCAACCTCCATTCCTATTGAAACATCGTGTTTTAATGCATTGTTTTTAGGCTTAAACGAGCTGTACAATTAAACAAAAGCAAACAATATTTACAAACAATAAACACAAATAAAAAGACATGTGTGATCAGTGCAGCAATGTGCAAAATATCGCATGGCATTTCTTAGATCACGCATGGACACAAGGAAATGAAGAAGCTGGGAGACATGTAAATTGAAGCTAGGAAATTGGAGCTAGAAAGCTTGAAAATGAGATGTGATCCATGCTTAGTAATGCACCTAACTGTTGCTACACCTAATGGTAAGAGGAATTTTGCACCCATGAGAGTTTGGTACAAATGAATAGCAATTAAAGTGGGTTCAATTATGAAGTGCCTTGAAAAATGATGGCTTTAATAATAATAATAAACCTTGCATTTGATATAGCGCTTTTCACATCTTATCGACGTCCCAAAGCGCTTCACAGAATATACTGTAAGGTGAATTGACTGTATATTTGTGGGCGAATCGCAGCAGCCAATTGTGCACAGCAGTGTCCCACAAACAGTCGTGGATTGAAATGACCAATTTTATTATTGTGTTCTTTTTTGGAGGGATTATTATTAGGCGTGTGGAGTAAGGAAACTTGCCCAAGGTTTCGCCCTGACCTGCCTGGATTCGAACACAGGTCTCCCCAGCTTGGTCTCCCCGGCGTGCAAGACAAGTGCTCTAACCCCAAGCCACAGGAGCTCTGGCTTTTTCACCAGAGCTGAAAGGTTGAGGGATGATTTTAACCTGATCTGATAGAGGTTTTCAATGTTGTGAACATTACTGATAGGATAAATTGTAATAAGATTTTCTCCACTGGCCAGTGAGTCAGGGCACAAATTTCACACTTCAAGTCATGAGGACGTCTCAAAGATAATTACAACCAGAATAACAGCGGAAGCTGGGGAGAGGGAGAGAAATATTCACACAGCGAGTGGTAGGAATTTGGAATTCTCTGCCTGAAAACATAATTGAAGTAGAACCCATAAACTATATTGAAACAACATTTGCGTAGATGCTTGGAGAAGTGTGTGGGAAAGGGAGGAGAGTGAGAATTAGACTGAGTGGCTTATTTGGAGAAATTCACAATTGCAGAGTGGATGGGTGAAATTGCTTATTGTTGTCCTCTATGACTCAATTACCTCGAGCAGTTGGCGACTTCCATGCTGACTCCCACACAATGCTGACCTCCACACTGTGGTGCTGGGCTATCACACAACCGGGTCCTGCAGGTGCACAAACCAATGGCACGACCATCAGTGTGGCTGCAGGGTTTCCATGAGGACCAAGGTCCCAAATGACCATCCATTGTCATGTTTCTGGTCTGGAAGACAAATAAGGGGATCATAATAAAAGTCATAGTTATAATTCTTGCATTTAATATTGCACCTTTCACATTGTGGGGAGGCATCTTACAACCCGACGTTAAATAAATGTAATTTTGTTGTTGTTGTTGTTGATGATTCACTCCAAAGCGATGATGATAGTATATTTCTGTAAGCAAATCTAACCAATCAAGTTATTTTTGATTACTGGTTCTATGAAATAAGGCCTAACTAGATTTTATATTTTGAGTTTACTTTTGAACCACAAGGGTTTCGGAAGAAGCCGTTACTAATTGTCCATCTTAGATTATTACTGGAATGTATCATTCCGAAGTGACACAATCTGCCCAGGATCTGGTTGGAGATCATGCATTTTTGAACTGCAATTAATGTTCACTCAAAGCAGTCACTCACTCTTAGGTAGCAACATTTTGGAATCAGAGTAGTTTTCCACAGTTGTAAAGTCTGCAAATTAGATCCAGATGCTTTTTAATCTCATTATCCTCACAAAATGTCTTGGCATGTTCCTACTTCGAAGGAATACTCACATATTCAATGGAAGAAATTTGTTTGGGGAAAAAAGAAAGTGGCAATAATAATAATAATAATCCTTGCATTTGAAATAGCACATTTCACCTAGGGAGTACGATACAAAATGCTTAGCATGATTTTACTGTTAAGTGACTGGGTATTTGTTGATGAATGCAGCAAATCAATTTGCATATAACAACGTCTTGTAAACAGCCATGAAGAGTCAAAAGTGACTCATTTTTGGAGGGAATTGTTGGACAAAATCCCAAAGAAACTGATATTATTCCATTAGGTTGGACGAGACATGAAATCATCTGCCTGCTCAGGTGGACATAAAAGATGTCATGACATTACTTGAAAAGAAAAGGGAGTCTCTCCAGGGTCCTGGCCAACAATCCCTGGATAAAATTTGTCACTTACACCATGGTTATTTGTGGAACATGGATGTGTGTAAATTTGATCCACCTGCACAAAGAGCAAGCAGAGAATACTTGAACTTGGAGCTACCTTGAGTATTGGTCCCGAGACTGAGGACAGACTTGCTTGACCAGAGAGCTTGTCCTTTGACAATTTGGGGCCTAGAATGGTTTGGGGGGATTAGGGTTTGTCTTGGGGGACATAACCCCCGTTCCCAAAGTGGAATGTTTCGGTCTAAAGGGGATGAGCAGGTCTTACTTTGCTCACCTCATTTTTGAAAAAAATTGTGTAAGTTGGTTGATGCGTTTGCCTAGAAAATACACAGTCACTTCACAGTATATCAAATTAACTACATTGAGATGTCCTTCCAACCTGAAAGGTGCTATATTAAACGCAAACATTATTATTGCTACAATTACAAAATGTTTCTAATGGAAAACGGACACTAAAATGGATAGTCACTACACTCAACAAAGTTCTCTAAGACATTTCGCCAACATGATAAGACGCTATATCAATTGTTCAGATTATTATTACAGTAAAAGCCCATTTATCCGGTACCCGATCAACCGTAACCTCCGTATAACCAGCACCGCGAAAAAAAAAAGGGGTGGGAGAAGGAGAGAGAGGCAGCGAGAGAGAAGGTGGGGGAGAAAGAGAGGGAAAGAGGTGGGGGGAGAAAGAGAGAGGAGTGGGAGGGGGAGAGAGAGATGATCGAGAGGAGAGAGAGAGGTGGTGAGTTGATTAATTTAGATGGGAAATGAGAGGAGTGGAGAGGGGTTGGGTTTGGAGCCATTGAGATGCCAGACTGACTGAATATGTGTGTGAAAGAGAGAGAGAGGGAAGGAGGGAGAGAAAGAAAAAAAAGCGACAGAGCCACTTTAAGAAGAAAATCTCTTCCGTCCGCCGTTGTAGAAGTTTGCTTTGTGATTGTGTGCTGTGCTTATAGACTGTAATTGATATTTATTGCTTTATTGGTAAGTATCCATACAATATTCTGTTATTATTTAGTCTATTATTAATATGGTATGTTTATAAATAAACCGAGGGTGCCGGATAAACGGGCTTTTACTGTACTACTATTATTATTTATTAGTAGTAGTATACAACAGTAGAGAATAAGCAATGCTAATAAATTTCATTATCAAATGATGATCTATTTCAACTTTAAAAGACGTGGGAAATTCTTGTGTCATACATAAGTTGCTATTTTTGTACTCACAGGACACACACTAATGTTCTGCTCCCACTGGGTCATGCTCATACTCTCCTCTAGTGTTGTGCATTTCTTTAAAACCAAATCCCAGCCACAGTAGGGGTCCCGAGCTCCCACGCATGAACTGCAAACAAAAGATCAAGAGGTCAGCCTTTAAACTCTCACCTTTAACCCACTAAACACAGCTGCAAAATACATTATGGTAACTGTAATTTTAAAATAGTCATTTTAGTTCAGCGAGAAAATTAGTTTTGTCTTCCAATCTTTCCACGTGCGTTGTGGGAGCAGCACTCGGAGACAAAGATGTTCTTTGAAACTTATATATTAACTCAATGTAGTCCAAGAATTGTCAACACCACAGGAGAAAGATTTATCATCAAAAGAGCGAGACACGTTGAAAAGCATTTTAAACATTTATGCTACAGTGACATTTTATTTTGTCTGCATATTCTTATGATTGACATATATAAATAAAGTTTTTCCTTTTACAAAAAAAGTTTTTAAAAAAAGAGTGCAACACTCTCTGGCTCTTTAATAACATTAAAACAAAGTTAATGGGTGATTCCGAATTTTCAAATTTAAAATATTATTGCAAACTCATTTATTTGGACTGCAGTTATACCCAACGGCATTAAAATCAATACTGAAACCACTTCCTGATGTTGGAAAGGGAAATCTGAATTAAAATCAATGGCTCTAAACACTTTGCTATTTCTAAATTAAGAAACGTGTCAATAATATACCACAAATTAGATCCCATTATTGCATCCACTGTTTGTGACACCTATAATTAAACTCATAGAATTACAGCAGTGAAACGGGCCATTCAGCCTTACTAGTCCACACAAGCCTCCATCCGTCCTCACCTCCCCACCTCACCTCCCCCATACCCACAATTTCCTTCTCTTACGTATTAAAATCATAAATTTCTATGCAAAAGTACAGAATGTACACCCTGTATTGACATTACAGTGTAATTCACTGATATCTATCTCCACTGTGTTCACAAACTGAGACGTCTCTCAATAACTGATATCAGGCATCCTGCTGAACTTGTCAATTTGAGGGTTAGAATTACTCCAGCACTGAAACCATTGTACACTTTAATTGTGCAAACTTTAGCCAAAAATGTTCCGTGTACAGTATTACATAAATTGTAATAAAGGAGCTATTGCTAATGCTAAGATCAGTGAACGGCACTATATAAATGCAAGGTGTTATTGTTTGTGTGTATCTGTTCATAGAATGGGGAATAAAACATGGCATTATGTCATATCTATAACTTGCATTTATATAGTGCCCATCATGAAGGATGGTGCCTTGATGTTGGTTGCAGAGCAAGGGAGAAATGGGGGCGTTGCCATAGGCTTTAAGGGGAGATGTAAAACTTAAGATTTAATTTAGGGCTTAAAACATTAATGACATAACAATCATTGGAGAACAATTACGGCAATATGAACACAAAAAGAGTTAGTAATCATTATCATCTCGTAGCTATAATGGCCCAGACACTCACTGGCAGTGAACCAACTTGGTTTTTTTATTCGTCCTATCTCAGTGAAACCATAAATGTTATTACAATGAAAATGTAATTTTCATAACATCTATCACTGAGCTATCAAACACTGGCATTTAGCACCACTGCATTTATAAAGTTTATTTTTTGTAATTCATTTGGATAATCTGGGGCCTAACAATTTAGCTGATAAACACTGTCAAGAGAAGCCCAGTTGTGAGTTTTGTGATCTCTGCTTTGAAAGCTCTAATCCGGATGAGATTTTCGAGATTGGCACTGTCTGAGATAAAAAAGGACACGCAAGGACTGCAGCAAAAGCCTGCAAAGCCGTCTCGATGAGAAGCTGGTTTGATGGATGATGAAAAGTCTATGACCTGTCAATACATCATTAAGCACCTCCGTGAGCTGGCTCAGCCAGAAAGTAATGTTGAGTGGTTCTTCCATTCAGATTCCAAATGGCTGAGAAAATTGAAAAGGGAGAAATCGGAACCATCAATGCATAGTATTAGTGCTCACCACTCAATACCCACAATCTCCTGAGAAAACTAAAACTGAACCAAGGCTGTCAGCATTGATCCAGCTCCCGAGGACAAAGGCAAATAAGATAAACTCACCTATTACTGGAACGCGGGTCACTTCACTGTGCACCTATTGGAACGGCTCCGTTAATGCTACACAACAAATTGCGCACCGCTAGCCTCTCAGAGCATGATTAATGCAATAGCTCCAAAGTCTGCCTTATCCGGCAGTGGCCTTCGGACAGAGTGCTATTGCTATTCCGTGTATGATTTATCTTTCCGCCAGTGATGTATGTAATTTGTTGGGAGGGAGTTTTGAGTAGGCCGGGGTAATTGTAGCAAATTGTTGCAACCGCGAGAAACTTTAACCTTCCAATATATGTGTGAACCTGAAGTTATGAAAATCAAGTGCTTTAACTGGACCAATTTCAAGCTGCTACTATTAGCATATAGGAGCATGGACTCATACACACTTTGGTGCACACACACACACACATATATATATGCACCTTACACACACGCAAACTCTCTTACATTCAAAAGAGCTTCCTCTCATGCCCCTGGTAAACATTCAGAGTTTAAAAGAGACATTCTCAGAAAATGTTATCCAATGAATTTTCCTTTGTGCTCCAGCCTCCCTTTCTAATCCGGATACAGGCAATTAACAGTTCCGTTTGTTGTTTAAACTGCACAATGGTTGAGAATACAGCCGCACTTGGTATCATATTCTGCACCAGTAATGGAATTTTCCTCAATTCATTGTCCGTGGGGAATTGCACCCTATTCAAGCATGTGTACAAAGGCCGTGGAAGTGAGACAGGGGTGTTTCAATGAGAAATATATTTTTGAAATAAATAGTTTCTTCCCCACCCCCTCATTCACAGACTTCAAACCATTCAGGTTCTTGTTTGGCACCGGAGCTGAAACCCTCTTCACACACTCAAAGCGCAAACGGGCATTCGAGAATCTTACCTGCGGCTTTTGTAAAAGGCGCATCGTTTCAGGGGGATTTTTAACACATGATCTCGGAGGCCAATAAACAAAACGCTGTGGCTGTGCAGAATCTGGAGGCTCCTGATAGATTCTCTCTGATCACTTGGGTAGAGTTCGATTTCCTCCAGCAGGCAGCTGCTCACACTCTCATTCACCGGCGCTAGGACCTTCTTAATGGTCCCGTAGTCTTGGTGGTGGTGGTGGGGGGGGGGGGGGGGAGGAGAAACAAAAATAGAGCATATTGAGAGGTACTCGCAGTGGGAATAACAGCTGATCAGGACAGAGATAGCAGCCATATGCTGTTTATTTTTTAGGCCCGCAAGGCTCAATAACCCTAAATGTTTTTACGGGGCTTTTCCAGGCAAATGAAAACAGTCTACCATGCACTAGCCGACCCAAGCATATTCATCAGACACGGAGACTTGTAAAATAAGCAAAGTGTTGACAGTGACTGAACAGAGCTGGCAGAATAACAATTGGTGCAGTGGCGCATTAAACCTGCAATTGTTCCTGCTGTTCAGCCAGTGCGGAACAATGAACATAATAGAGTCATCGTTTAAAAAAATCTTTACTTTGTTTTCACAGCCAACCAGCTTTGACGTGAAGCATCTTTACATGTGTTAGTGGATGAAATATATTGAACTTTTAACCTGAATGCTCACATGGCGGTGTCTGTGTTTAGAATGCGTGATGTGTACAAAGTGAAGACTCGGGGTACACAGTGCCTAGGCACTTTTTTCTTGTCAGCTGAATGTTTGGCACATATGGAAAACCATCACCATGTTTAAAGAGTCTCCAAACCAAACTGAGAATTCCATGCATCTATATCTATACTTGGAAATTCTGCAGATATTAATCAGAATGGAAAAGTACTCTCTCACCGGAGGGACGTATCCAGCTTATTCCAGAGCGTGTTAGTCACAGGTTGGCAAGAGTAAGACTTGGGGGTTCCAAAATGTGCTGGAATCCATCCATAAAATCACACAGCTTGCCATTGAAAGCTTATCCAGGTAGGACCATTCTACCCTTTAGGGCTTTGACTTGCAAGGTTAACAGGGGCTGAGTGTGAAGAATCCCTGCCCCCAGTGACTGCTCTGCCCTTCCATGTCCTGTCGATAAGGCAGGTTGTCTGTGCTGTCATCAGCAATGCCCTGAAATACTGTGAACCGGTCTGGCTCTGGATTCAGAACCACTGCCACCCAGTGTTTGGTCAATTCTTGTTCACCTCCAAGGAGACCCCACCTACTTCCACCCCAAGGAAGATAGTCAATAGTGTGACATCTGACAAGTGCTGGTTTAAGCCCTCACTGGGTGGATTGCAGGTACCAGAAATTCCCTGTGAGCTTCCTGGTGGGAACACAACTCAGCATGAAATGTGTGAGAGCATTCAAGCATCTTCTTGGCCTAGCTCACTGCCATTGCACTCTTGATACTGTGTTATCCTGTTATTATTCTCTTAAAATGCACAGTGCCTAGGTGTCAGACTGGCTCGGTTTGTAGCACTCTTATCTCTGAGTCAAAACCTTGTGGCTCAAGTCCACATGGGAACTTTGAACTCAGATAGTCTATACTGATGCTCCAATGCAGTGCTGGGGATATGCAGTGCTGAGACATCTAGAAGATGTGAAAAGCGCTATAACAATGTAAGGATTATTATTATTATATGTTACATTGTCAGAGGTGTCATCCCTCAGATGTTAAACTGAGACATGATTTGAAAAGAGGAGGAAATTTATCTTGGACAACAATTCCTCAGACAAAATTGGTTATTCATGACTCTTTGTGGAGAATTTCCTGAGCGCAAATTGGCTGTGGCTTTTGTCTAAAAAAATAGACAGTCACTACACTTTAGAATAAACCACGTGAAGTGCCTGAGATGTCCTCCCAATATGAAAGGTGCAAAATCAAATGAAAGAATTATCTGTGGCCAGGAGTCAGTGTAGTTTGGCAAGGGCTGGGGTAATGGGGGTATGAAATTTGGTGCGGGTGAGAATGCGGTATTCACAGAGTATTGTGTGAACTGAATTTTGTGGATGGGGGAGGAGGGAAGACTGGTGCAGAGGGTGTTAGAGTAGTCTAGCCAAGAGGTGACAAAGGCATAGACTAGGGTTTGGGCAGCTATTGGGGTGAGGCATTGACGGAGATGGGCAATGTGGCGAAGATGGAAGAAAGGGCTGCTGGTACAAGGATGCTGTGTAAAATGCAAGCCACTCACAAGCTGACATTAATTGAGGATTATCACTCGGTGAAAAGTGGGGATGCGGGGACGTTAAGACAAATATATTAATGCGATAATGTATTAAAATGTACCCTGCCTTATCATAAATGATTATTGAAGCTGAACACTTTTAGAAGTTAAATGCATGAGGAAATATTACGAATACAACGTATCAGGGAATGAGCAGACGAATAGGGTTTGAGCAGGTGGTTCCATTGCAGGAACCAGCAACCAGCGCACAGACAATGAATCAAATAACTTTAAAAAGAAAACAGGATAAATAATTGTGGAAATATAATATTGGGGGGGGGGGGGGGCGGAGAATGTGACTTGTACATCAAATGTAACTATTATTATTATGATGATAAAATTTCTGTGATTCCATAATAATTATCTGTTTAATGAAGCTGAGCTATAACCTACCAGTGACCTGTCACCCACAAGTACACTGGTTACTTTCAATGGTAGAAAGAGATATTTATTGGATGTATGGATCCACCATTCAATGTCCCATCTATAATTTTGTTGTCGTTGTTATGCTCATCAAGGTAAAGGATGACCTTGGAGGCAGCAACTCCAACATTCCACTGAATTTATTAAATTTATGCCTGATGGTAATAATAATCCCTGCGTTTGATATAGCGCTTTTCACATCTTCTAGGCGTCTCACAGCGCTTCACAGAATATACTGTAAAATGAATTGACTGCATGTTTTGTGGGTGAAACACGGCAGTCAATTGCGCATAGCAGTGTCCCACAAACAGTTATGGATTGAAGTGACAATTTATTATTGTTTTTTCTTGAGAGATGATTATCAGATTATCGTGTTGAATAAGGAAATGCCAAAGGGTTCACCTTGCCTGGAAACGGCAAGTGCTCTAACCACTGAGATACAGGACTCCACAACTGGTTGTGAGGGTAAAAAATATGATGCTCCTTAATTAGGTCCATTATATTAAACTGTTTAACATAGTTTCAACTCCTGGTAACTCGTCTCTCCAAGGGAAAAGTGCTCAGTGATGATTATCAGTAAAGCATATCTATAAATACAAAGTAACTGCGGCCAGGATATTGACAGCATGATGATTTAAATGTTAGTAACAAGTAAAGTCAGGGTTGGATTATTAGTACTTTACCTAATCCCAATGTATTTAATAATAATAATAACTTTTTGTGAGAAGATAGAGCTCTACTCATTAACAAGGTCCGTGTAACACCTTGGTTCAGCAGTGCCTGTGGAACTGTTGGCAGAAACATTATTTTGAGGTGTAAAATGACCAGAATTAAAACTATAGACCAGAAGGCAGATCTTTCTTCATAGGACATCACCAAAGAAGCCTCATGCAGCTAATGTGAAGTGTTCCATTTTTATCTGTGTCAGCTGCTTGATTGAGCTCCAGAACAGATTCCAATTCTCCCGCTGGCTGTAACAGGTCCGTGTTACTTTACTTTTGGATGTTCCTGGAATTCTCTAGTTCTCTCAGGGTAAGTGCAGTGAGGTTGTCATGTGGTTCTACTATCTTTTAATTGGAATCTTTATGTTGTAAGTAAACAAAACTACTTTTAAGGGAGGGGATGGGAGGGGAGGAAAGGGAAACCATTTGCCAACATTTTCCAGCTGCTGAACTTAAAGACCTTTAATTCATGGGGTGTGAAAGCGTCAGTTTTGAAATGAATCTGCTATTAATTTGTTGTGTTCTGCAAATGGTGGAACACTGGGAGTGATTTAATGCCTTGATTATATTGCACTAAGTGTAGCACATTTATGTGTCCGAAAATATACTGGGACAACCAATGCATATGGAAGGCACATGTCAATTGTGTGAGCAAAAATTGCTCCTACACTTTTTGGATTAAATGAATAAGAATGCATCCCATTTTCCCCACATTGTTAAATATAACACAATACACATTTACATTTATGTAGTACTTTTCACAACAGGAGGATTTGCTACTGGACAGTCTTTTCACAACAGCACCAAGCAAAACACCCATCGCTGCTGTCAGTCTCACACAGTAATGGGCAAACAAGAGTTTTCAATGTGATAAAGTAAGCCGGAAACCCAAACCAATAATGAGCTGGGTGGTGAGCTGTGATGCCTGTGGGTGTTAAGTCCTCGTGCTTGTAATTTTAATGACTTTTACGTTAGCTTCCAATAATAATACAGTAATAATCTTTGCATTTGATATTCACTTTCAAGGCGAGTGCTCTAACCAATACGCTACAGGACTAATGGGAGAATTTCCACACCATGAAGTCACTGCACTTTGCAGTAAGGGGAGTTTTATACCAAATTCCAAGGAAAGTCACATGAAGCTCATGCCAGCTGCCACCTGTGTAAGAAGGCCAGCGGATGATAATCTGATGATGATAAACTCCCAACCACGGAAACAACAACATCCAAGTAGAACATGAAGAGAAAAATCAGCAAACATCGGCTGCGGTGACAAGCAGCTGCACATGTTGTACTCTCAGATAACTTTTTCAAGTACGCCATTATATTAAAAAAATGCTTTACTCTGTTAAAAAGGGTTACCCCCCCCCCCCACCCTCCACTCCTTGCAAGATAAAATAATTTTCTTTCTTCTCGGGTGAGGTTGTTTACTCTATGTTACCACGTTCATTACTTAAGTACTTTGTTGTATGTGTGGTGAGAGAGGTTAATCCCCTCGCACCCCCTACTAAAGCTAATTAGATTGAATTCTGTTCCTCAAACAGGAACGTAGGTTGCCCACAGACAACCTCTCCCGCTGACAAATGTGGATCCCCAAATATTCAAGGACAACAGCACATCCGATTCCTCACTCATGAGCTACCAGAGCAAGTCAAGTGAGTGGCTCACTTCTGCCAAGGCAAGACTGGCTTCAGCCTGGTCACCAAGGGCTCAAGGTACATTTTGTTGCAGTTGTCTCCACTCTTCTTTGTGAGAGCGGATCGAACTCCTGCAACTCAATTACGGAGAGCTCAGAGTGCTGAGAGGTGCACACTCCGTTTCCTCGAAGGATGAGCCCACTGAGTACCATTGCTCTGCCTCCTACGAATAAAACATGGGGAGGTTCAAAACACCTGACCTATATACTGGTCTGAGATCTAGATAGTGAGTGTTAGTAGTCTGCTCACTCACAGGGAGCCTGATAGCCAAACCTGACCATATCTTCCTCAGACCTCCACCTCCCAGTGGGGGTGACCTTCTAGGTCAGGAGCAAAAACTAGGGCTGATTTCCCCCTTTTCTAACCTAGGGATACAAAGGCTGATCACATTCATGGTCATCATACTCAACAGACTAGAATTCATAGCGGGAACCTTCCAGCCATTGTTACCTTTAGCTCAACAGGGCTGCTTTTACCCACTCGACCATCACAGGAGCTAGCAATCACACAACATTGATTTTAAAAAGTGTAAAGCAAACATGCCACGATGCACCGACAAGGATAGCAACCCTAACACTGTGTAATCATGCACTCAGACAAACCATTTTCTTTTGCTAGTGAGCAGTTGCAGTACCTGTTGCCAAGTATATTATGTGGAACAGCATGTCTTTTCCCTGCACAACGTCGACCACTATATGGGAAAATCTGCTGTTGTCCTCCATGAAGTATGGGACTGGGAATATGGGCTGCACCACCTCGTGCATTAGGATAAACTTCTGAGCATCCTGGAGGTTCCGCTCCGTCAGATTCACATAAGGTCCATAATCAATGGTGCCACACTAAGAGATGAGTAAAAACGAGTAATGTTTCCGTCAAATATATGTTAAAATGTATCGCATTCAATAATAGTTGGAACTTTACAATTTTAAATTTGGCCTGAAGGTTATAGCAAAATAATTAGAAAGTAACCTACCTGAAAGTTTGAATTAGGATTTGGAAAAGGCAGCCATGCAGAACGTGAATTCTCCTGGAATTTGAAGGGTCCGCCAAAGACTTGGGTAATGGCACTCAGATTAAACATACAGACAGCCGAGGCTGCTATGCTGTTCCTGTAGGAAACGTGAACATTTGTGAGTCACCGGTTTGATAAACAACTTGACTTGGATTTGCAATAATGGGAGCACATTTCCAAAGAAATTTGGATAATAGATTTCACATCTACGTTTCAATACAGATTTGATGAGATATCAAATCTGTTATGAATTGTCTCAAATTACACATGTCCAAAACACCACCTATAATCATGTTCCTCAGGCACAAGTTAGAATGAGAGGCACAAACCCACAAAATTTACATTCAATTCACTGTTATAGTATATTTTGTGAAGAGCTGTGAAACGTGTCGAAAACATGATAAGGTGCTATATCAAATGCATGGATTATTTATTGTTATGAACACGCAAAATACTGCAGATGCTGGAAATCTGAAACACAAATAGAAATCATTGGGAACACGCAGCAAGTCAGGCAACATCTACGGAGAGAGGAAAGTGAGAATGTTCTGACAAAGGGTCGTGAACCCAAAACGTTGACTCGCTTTCCTTTCTCCATAGATGCTGCCTGACCTTATTTATCGTTAAACTGTATTAAGAGGCAGTAGCTACGTACACATTAGTGGTGAAGATGCCATATAGCATGTCTTGTTCGGGAAGGAAGAATGTGCTTTGCAGCTCGTTGTAATAAAAAGGAATCTCTCCGGGTCGGGAACAGTTCAGCCGGGCTTTCATGAAAGTTGTCCAAGTGTCTTCTAAGAGGAACCTCCCTCCGATGTCGTTATTGCACACTCGGGCCACCCTGGAGAAAATGGTCTTTCCGCAGTCATGCTCCACCGCATTCTCACGGAAGAAGAAGTACGTGAAGTTTCCAATGTTGTAAGAAGACACAAAATTTGGCTCTACAAAATAAATTTTCGAAGCAAAACTATCAATGATAGCAGCGATGCCTTTCAATGTTGATTTTACCTTCTATTCAAATACCTATATCTTTTTATTGAAGGAGTAATACAATCTAATATAGTCTATTACAGTCAATCCAGTTTCTAACAGGATTTGTTGATAAAAAGTGGGAGGGGAATGGATGGACTCAATAACTGATATTAATTACGTCATGCCATTGCGCAGGAACTCCGCTGCAAAAACATATACAGTACCCGCAGGTAACAAAAGCATAATTCCAATTTCCTTATTATTTGCCACAGATGGTTGCAGAATCTCAACATCACAAATACTGGTGAAGTTTTCAAAGTGTTAAAAGGCCCTTCAGGATGTGATCTCTTTATCAGCTCTGATCGTCTATAAAAAAGTCTACGTTGTTCTTAATGCTCACCATTCAGCCATTTTGAGTTGTACTGGGCAGTGCGCAGAGGAGGGAGACCACCCAGGCTGCGGTAGATGGCAGGGTCTCGTCCTGGGAAGTCCATTGCTGTGGCAGCAAAGAGCTCTCCAGTCGACGTGATGAGTGCAGTGGAATTGTGCTGTGGATTGTAAGGGCAACGAGCCATTCCACTTATCCGATCGTGGACTTCTGTCAGGTTACTCAACTGTAAAACAGAACAACCAAATTACATTTGTATAGCGCCTTTCACAAGGTTAAGAGGTTGCAGAGGTGGGGGGAGGGGGGTGCGGCAAGCCCATGGAAGTCTTTAAAGTTGAGGACCAAGATCTTGAATTGAATCCTCTGTGTGATGTTAAGCCAGTGGAGTTTGGTGAGGATGGGTATGATAGAGTCACAGTGCCTGGTACGGGAGAGGACACAGGCTGCAGTAAGGAAGGGGAGGGAAGAATTGGGAAGGCCGACAAGCAGGGTATTGGCACACTTGAGCTTGGACATAATGAACAAATGTATGAGAGTTTCAGCGGCTTGAGGCATGAGGTAGTGGCGGAGTCGGGCAATGTTGCGAAGGTGAGGGAAGGCAGGGTGGGTTATGGCATAGATGTGGGGGAGAAAAAACAGTTGAGGATCGAACTAGACACCTAGATTCCTGACCAACCGATTGGTAAAAACACTATGAGTTAGGAGGTTGACAGGTTATTTATCATTCCTGAACAGAGCCAGCTGACATACTCGTGCTTCATTCAGAGTAGGTATCTGTCTGGCTCGGTTGGCAACACTCTCACATCTGGATGCCAGATTGTATGGGTTCAAGCCCCATGTCAGGACTTTGAAATCAAACTCTATGCTGACACTGCAAAGGAGTGCAGAGGGTGAATTGCATTTTTGGAGGGACCAGCCTTTAGATAAGATTTTAAACCACAACAACATCAAAACAACAGCATTACATTTGTATAGTCAGGAGCCTGTTCAGGTGGACTTCAAAAACCTTATGACATTATTCGAAAACTGAAGAAACTTTCTCCTGCCGTCCTGGCAATCAACACTGCAGGTAAAATTGTTTCATTGGGCAAGTTTCCTTACTTGTCCATAGAGTATTGAAAGGCTAATTCATTGGAAGTTTAATTGAAAGCTCTGAATGCTATTTTTAATATTTATGAATAAATTCAACAAGGGTACGATATGCAATATCTTTAAGTTTGATGTTATCAACTTCAAACCTAGAAAACCAGTCAAAGGAGGGCATCTCATTGTCACTTTGGTTTCTACACACTATCCGTGCCCACACTAAGCTCTCTGAGTCACATTGGCAAGTTTAATGTCAACCATTGCTGAATACTCCACAGTTTAATGCTATGGGAATGTCCAGACTAATTTCATGCAGAACTTTTACACACAAAAAAATTACATTTATAGAGCGCTTTTCACATTCGGGGGACCCCCTGGAAGAGAGAGAAAACTTTCATCCCTTTAATTGGCTCGATTTGATCCCTGGTCTCTATAGTGAAAGAACAAGCCATTGTCTCAAAGTCACCAAATAACTTGCCAACTTTTCAACAGTCATCAATCCAATTAGAATTCCGAAAAGCTTTGTCGGAGCCTGATGTTTTGGCACATGGATTGAAAGAAATTGCTGTGGTTTGAGCAGTCTGTCTTGTGCTGATCACTAAAAATATCCACTGTTGGCCGTCCTTGTTGATGGTGCCTGTGGAGTACAGCTATACAGTGCTGTTGATGGGATACCAGCCTAGAACCAACTCAATCAGAGACAGGGCAATATCCTGTGGAGAGGCTTTAAAACCTCGCACTCTCCAGGTGGCCTCAACAATAATGGCTGCCAGCGGCGGCTTGATTGGTGAAGTGGTGGGGGGGGGGGGGGGGGGAGGGGGTCAGCGAGTGTTCATCCACACTTAAACTAGTCAAGAATTAAAGATTTTTCTGAACCTCAAATTTCAGCACATCACGGATCGCATTTTTCACCTCATTGAGCAATGGGGGGGCCGGGGGCGGGGGTAGTGGGAGGGAGGGGGAATAGCATTAAAACTTATTTGAATGGACTCTGTACTTTAAAATGTTTTCATGGTGGAGCAGGCTGGGGTGGGGGGGTGGGTGGGCAGGTGCATAAAACCTCCTCTCCGATTCATACTTTCAGCCACTATCCCATGAAATTCTGGAACACTCTTCCTCTCACCCTTCCTTCCCCACCTTCTGGTTGCCTAGGTTGCTAAAGTGTAATCTATACAGATTTGCCCAGAGCTGATCCCGAGGAAGCCCCGATCCTCTGCTGGGCGGGAGAGCACTGAACTGTAGTGTGGAATCAAACAAAGGTAAATATATTTTACTGAATCCTGTGAGAGTATTTTAACATTTAACATGGCGTCAAGTGAAACAACATTAGTATATCTTATTAAATGGCGTCACCACAGCTCCTCTGCTGGGTGGGAATTGTATTTCTATTAACCTCGGACACCTCCTAAGATGGACAAAATGTCCATTCCCGATGTATCCGGCTTAATCTGCTTCCATTGTATTTTGAGATGTTTAGAGTTGCAAAAACGCAACTTCAAATTTCTGGTTTTCAAGAATACTGATGCGCAGATATAAATGCGTTTTAGAATTGGGTTGGATTGACTGCAAACAAGCTGTTAATGGATCTCTAATGTCCAAGTAACTTATCAAACATCTCTTTGACAGCAATAACAGTAAGAAAATAGTAAGTACCGTTCGATTGATGCAAACGGGAGTAAAGGCATTGGTACCACAGGTGAAGATCATGTTCCCGCTGACAAGAAGCACCCGGATGTAATTCTGACACTCCTCCTGCAAAGGCACAAAAGTCACGTTCAACAAAGAAAGATACAAAAGATCAAAAGCATAGGTTATAGTTTACATTACATTCTTCCAATACTTCCGTACGAGCATAGCCACATATTTCCATATACATTTGTCGTGTATAATAAATTGAAAAGAACTGTTTCTCAGTTGGCCAGATCCTTTGGGGCCTATTTTCATCTGGTAGGCAAGTTTACAGCTTCATTAGTGAGGCTAGTATCTGGCACGCAGCCCGCATCATTCACACAATGTACAACAGTTGTAGGTGTTTTATGTAAATTGAGTGGCTCAACAGTAATCACAGGCACTTCTGATTTCCTGCTGCTAATTCTGTAATTGCATTGAGACCAACTTGAAGCTGCCCTTAACACTACCTGAAGCATTTTAACGTGTGTTTTTTTAAAATACAGAAACAGATGGAGGTTTGACTTCAGTCAGTCAGGACGCAGCTTGTCCTTGCCCTGTAGCCTGGGCCGAATAATAATAATACTTGCATTTGATATAGCGCTTTATGTTATCGATGTCCCAAAGCGCTTCACAGAATATACTGTAAAGTGAATTGACTGTATATTTGTGGGCGAATCGCGGCAGCCAATTGCACACAGCAGTGTCCCACAAACAGTCGTGGATTGAAATGACCAATTTTATTATTGTGGTTTTTTTTTTTGAGGGATTATTATTAGGCGTGTGGAGTAAGGAAACTTGCCCAAGGTTTCGTCCTGACCTGCCTGGATTCGAACACAGGTCTCCCCAGCTTGGTCTACCCCAGCTTGCAAGACAAGTGCTCTAACCACTGAGTCACAGGAGCTCCACAGGAATGTCAGAACTTACTTTAATTATGGAACAATGGGGTAAAAACTGGCCCCATTCAAATTTCTAGACAATTCAAGAATCTTTTTGAAATCTCTCCCCAGTTTAGCCTATGGGGAGAGAGCAGGGGCATGGGATTAATTGCATAACGCTTTCAAAGAGCCAGCTGAAGCACTATGGGCCAAATGGCCTACTTCTGTGTAGGATTCTATGATTCTAACACCTGCCAATAAGTACATTGTGTCTAAAATGTAGTGATTTTATACAAGATTTTAAATAAACATTTCAAATTATGAATGGGGATTCATTCCAGCAACTAAAAATACATCATGCAAGACCACTGGAGCTTTGTTCCAATATTTTTTAAGCAGCATTCCAAGTAGCTGATGATGAATTTCCAATTACCAGAACAAATCCCTATTTGTGACTTGACTCCTGGTTCTCAGCGAATGACTTTCATTTAATGTAGTCACAACTCAGTCAGATGGACCATAATGGTCTTTCACAACACTGACAAAATTGATGTCACTGAGACTCTAGTTACTTTCTGCCTGTAGTGTGACACACTGTGCTGGTAACTAGCCCCTCTCCGTCTAAAAAAACCCTAAGAGCTTATCTCTTTGAAAGTGCCTCAGGTCAGTATCTATACATCACTTAATTTCCCTTCTTCATGTGCACCATTAAATTTGGTGAGTGCTTAGAGTCATTATAAATGAAAAGGTATATATATGCAAGTTGTTATATTCACATCCACCATTCACCATGTCCATGACAACAATAACAATTTTCAGGTATAAAGTCTCATTCTTGTAGGACAATGTCTTGAGGTTCCTTGTGACAGAATGGGAGTTTGGGGGTGATCAAGTATTTTTGAGGGTCAGTCGGGTGTCTGACAAACTTGGAGACCCATCACTATGCTTTAGAGTATCCAAACCAAACTGAGAATTCAATGCATCCCACCTACACATTGAAACTCCAGATATAAATTCTTGGAATGGAATGGAATGGAATGGAATGCCCACTCTCTCCCTGTGGAAGACTCAGTCACTGGTTGTGGGACCAACATTATGAAATTAAATTTTACTCAATGGGCTCGGTAATTTTAGTGATAACTGAATGGCCAAACTCTTAATAATAGGACTTAACGGTTTGGATTAATAATGATTTTCACAACTATCTTTCAGACATATTCAATCATGGTATTTATTTTGAAATTCAAGGCAATTTTAAAAACTGAAATACACAATATTTCTGATATTACATCAGAGCATGGAATCTTTCTAATCCCACTCAATACCAGGCATACCAAGACTAGGTTCGCATTAGAAATGCAGTCTTTCGCATGTGTTTTGCTAAAAAGATGCCAAGCTCTGAGAGCTCCCACTCACCCTGTCGTACAACACCCTGCTTTATTCTTCCCCCAGAACAATCACCACCTACCTCGGTTTTGCCTTTGCTGAAACAGCCTCTTTTAGTTGCCTTGTCTGCGTGCCATTCCACCCCCTGCCAAACAAACATCATACAGTTACACTTAATATTACACCAAGCACTGAAGCTCATGAGCAAAATTGAAAGCTGACCAAGATGAACGGTTCATACTCGATACAAAACTGTACTGTCTCTGTGAAAAATAACTGCACTTCTTAAGACTCCTGCACGGTTGCACGCACACAAAAAGGCTGGAAATTAATTGTTTCACTGTTGCACAGAGAGAGGCTTCATTTATTAACATCAATGAGCACACATTTCTAAACAGATGTAGTTCAGTCCCTAAACAGATGGTGTGGCCAAGAATTGTGAGAAAAAAAAGAGGCAAATGGATACAGCTGAAATGTACCCAATGGAACTACACAATGGCCTATGAAATACTGTATATATTTCAATAATCATTCGCCTAGAATGCTAAGTCACATAATAACTGCAAATTCAGGGATATTGACTCTGGCTTTATTTTACTTAAGTCTTCTTAACATTGTGTCTGTGTAACACCGTAAAAAGATAAATGTTTTAGTGAATTTCTAATTGCTGGAGAAGGGAGATATTGGACAGTAATCGTCCTATTCAACTGAAGCAGCATTAACCACAAGTTTGATAACTTCAGAGCATGTCACTAGGCTCAGTTGGTAGTACTCCCAGCTTTGAACCAGAACATTGTGCGTTCAAGCTACATGTTGTGATTTGAGCTGTAGTCGAAACTGACACCCCAGTGCAGTGCTCAGGAAACAAACCCAACACTTTCGGAGGAGCCATCTTTCAGATAAGAAGTCACGTGTTCTAATTCCATCTACCTATTCAGGTGGCTGTTCATCTCAAAACTCCCGAGGGATTGTGTGCTCATAGCCTAGGATGACATTCCAATGCCAAGGTGAGAGGTGCTGACCTTCATATGAGATGTTAAATTGATGTCCCATCAGCCTCTTCACATTACACAAAGATAATAATAATAATCCTTGCATTTGATATAGCGCTTTTCACAATTTATCGACATCTCAAAGCGCTTCACAGAATATACTGTGAAGTGAATTGACTGTATATTTGTGAGCGAAACGCGACAGCCAATTAAAGCACTGAAATAAATTTTTCTGAACGAACAAAGCAAGTTTTACAGAGTGGAAGAGGGGAAAAAGACTATGCAAAAGGGGCTGAATCTATTGAGACAATTAAAAATGGCACTTTAACTACAAGGCTTTTTTTTTAAACTGAGACTTTCTAAACTCATCAGAATTCCGATCACGATCTGATTTACTGTAGTTACTGTACACAGGATCCTGTGCTCTGTAGGTAGAATGCGGCCGGAGTCACAGCAAGAGACATACGCAACTGAGATGCCAGCATCCCAGCCTTGACATGAAACAGCCTCCCTGTGGACCCCGCAGCTGTTTGAATTACTGAATAGTTGAAAGGGAGAGGCACGGTGGAAACGCCCCTACTGACACAGTAACAGTTTGCTTCAAAATATGCCACTCTACAAAAATAGAGCCAAGTTTGCTGCATCGAAGCTGATGGCATCAGTTGAAGGAGCTTAGCCATTTAGGGTGCAGGCAGCTTCCTGTCGCCTGCAGGCCAACATATTGCCTCTGATAACAACAACAAGCCGCAAATTGAATGTGTAGCTGTGCAGAACTTCCCATTTCCATTATTTCATTCCGTTATCAGAGTTTGAAGTTACTGGATTAAGGATTAAAATAGATATATTTTGCGGAAGCCAACTAACATTCCATCCATGACACCCGGGTGACTTGGGTGTTATGGCTTGCCTACCCAAACCTGGTGTCCACAGTATACAGTACTTGATGTGGTTTGAGTTACAGCTCAGCCCCATACCAGACCTGTAACAATGGCACAGACCAACCTAATTACCAGCAAGGGAAATGTCAGACAGGCCCACACAATTGAACATGGCAGTACTGTACATTCATTGCACACAGTTTTATTTACGATAGTAATTATGACACTCTATTTCTCTAAGCAATCGCTTCTTAAATTGTTGCTTACAATTTGATCTTTCTCACATTTTAGATGTGGGCTCTGATGTTATTGAACCACAAATGATAAAAGCCTGGTCGTAAACCGTTCCACATTACTGCACTGACACACACAGACGATCGATCAAACACTCACTCACATACAAGCACATGCACTCAAGACAAAAACAAAACAAACACAGAAACACACCCACAATCAGAATCCATATGGAACCATGGTCAATCAATTAGTTTTATTTCAAAACAGCGATAGATAAATGCTTGAGGAAAAATATTAAAGGAATAGGAGGACATGAGGAGCAAGCAGAAGAATCAACAAACGACATCAACAACAAAATTACATTTATAGGGTGCCTTTCGAGTTGTGAGGACGTCCCAAGGTGCTGAATCAACTTGATAGCTAAAGGTGAAAAGCACCTATAGAGATTTAAGGGTCTGAGTGTGACCCATTCCATGAGTCTTATCACCAAATATCCTGGGAAGAGTACACCAACTGTCAGACTTTTGTTTTCGGCTTATTCTTCTGACCATGTTATTTGTCTGATGTGACTAATTCTGTGCTTTGTGTAGTAGTTCTCACTGGCAGGTTTGTGCGGTTTGTAACAGGTCCTCTTTGACCTACACGACACATAGATTTTCTGTACAAAGTTGAGAGGTGCGTCACCCATTACGTTCCAAACAAGAGTCAAAATAACATCCGATATTCTAGCTTTAGTAACTCCAACAGATGGCAGTGACAATGTTTCAATGCTTACCTCTTGTTCCTCTTATTGAGTAAGTCTACGTATTAAAATAAATTGCACTCACAATTAAACTGCTGAAGTAGCAGACCTATGTAGTTCAGACCTCACAAGTTCTGGGATGTAAACCAGACCCACCCCTGAGGATTGAGTCCAACCTCACACTTCACATAAATCTCTTGCCACCAAAGACTGAATTGGATAAATGCATAAAGGGGAAGGCTAGGTCATGGGGGAGTACTTTCTGTTCAAAGTATACTCCTACCCCAGCTATAGAATGAAAATACTGCTGTAAAATTATAATGTACCCGCTGAGAGGAACCTCACTTTACTTTATTGCCTTGTACTCTTCCCCTCAGCTGCTAAACAGCTACGCATATAATGGGAGGAGCTGGAAACATCTCAGACTAGTTCTGTCTAGCAGAAGGGAGGCAAGAATTTTGGTCCAGCCTCGGGGCTGATCTGGAATTATTCATAAACTGCAATGGCAGGGAGAGCAGCATTCCCAACCCAGGACAAGACTTCCCCGGGAAGGGTCACCATCACATCAACATCCAGGAAGGTCCCAAGATCCTGCCATCCACATTAAACTAAGCAGAACCCTTTGGTACATGCCTGTCTCCATCCCCTCGTTTAGTGGATGCTGAAGCAGCCACGGAGAATAGTCTCAGGTAACTGAGATGGGAGAGAGGAGGAGCGAGTGTGACAGAGAGAGAGAGAGAGAGAGAGAGAGAGAAAGACAGGAGCAAGTAAGACTGGTGGACTGAGCTAGAGAAACACATTCCCATTTGTTTGATATATCACTATATGGGATACTGTATATCAAACAAATGGTGAATAAAGTAAAACAAAACACAGACATGAAAATATATGCAACAAATAGCAAACACACCAGATGACAAATTTATTATTTTGCCTTCATTGTTATGGACCTGCAGCATGGCTCCCCCCACGTGGGTAAATCCTCAGACACTGAGAACATTTCCATCCCATTTACCACCGTCTAAATATAGATTGGATTTATGAAAGGAAGGTCATAGTTCACCAACCTTATAGACCTACAGTATATAGAATCGGTTTAGTACCAAAGTAAGGGAAATGCAGATGAAGGGGTGTATATGGATTTCCAGAAGACCTTCAATAAGATGCCATTTCACAATAATCCTTACATTTGATATATAGCATTTTATCACCTTATTTAAATGTCTCAAAGGGCTTCACAGGATTTACTGTATCTCTTTTATAAATGAACCAAACAGCCAATTTGAGCACAGTAATGTCCCACAAACAGTTATGAAGTGAATGATTGATTTCAATTGGAGGGGAATCCAGATCAGGGCTCTGGAGAAAAAAAAAACTTTCAAATAATGCCATATAATCTTTAGCGTTCAATTGTCCAGGCAGACACAACCTCACCTTAACATCTCATCTGAAGAATGCATCTCTGAAAATGTGCCACTGGAATGTTAGCCTAGATTATGAGCTCACAGTCCTTATGGACCCACAACCTTTTGACTCAAAGGGAAAAGAATTACCAACTGAGCCACACTGACACCTGAAATAAGGATATGTGGAATCAAGGGAGAGCTAGCAGAATAGATTGCCTAGAAAATTAATAAATATAATAGGATTGAAGGTCAGCTTCTCAGGCTTGCAAGACAAAGTAATAAGAGATAAGGAATAAAAAAGGAGCAGTTACACTGTTAGGGGTATACTGTAGACCACCAAATAGTGGGAAGGAGATCGAAGAGCAGATCTGCAAGCAGATTTCAGAAAGATGCAAAGCCACTGGAGTAATAATCTAAATAATATAATAAGCCTTGCATTTGATATAGCGCTTTTCACATGTTATCGACATCCCAAAGCGCTTCAGTGATAATAGTAGTGATAATGGCAGACTTTAATTATCCCAACATCGACTGGCAGAATAGTAGTGTAAAGGGCAAGGATGGAGAAGAATTCCTGAAATGTGTACAGGACAACTTTCTTGATCAGCATGTTTCCAGTCCAACAAGGAAGGATGCAGTGCTGGATCTAGTTTTGGGGAATGAGATGAGGCAAGTACAACAGGTTTCTGTAGGTGAGCACCGAGGAAATAGCGATCACAATATAATTAGATTCAGAGTAATTATGGAAAGGGATAAGGAACACTCAAAGGTTAAGACACTCAACTGGAAGAAGGTTAATTTCAGTGAGTTAAAACGGGACCTAGCCAAGGTGGACTGGAAAGAATGAGCAGTGGTCAGTCTTCAAGGAAGAGATAGTTCGGGCACAGGTCAAAAACATTCCAACAAAGATAAAATGTAGGGCATCCAAACCTCCCTGGATGACCAGGGAGGTTGGGATTAAAATAAAGCAAAAAAAGGAGGCTTATGACAAATGTCAGGCCCAAGATACAGAGGTCAACCAAGCAGAATATAGGAAGTGTAGGAGAGAACTGAAAAAGGAAATTAGAGGGGAAAAAGACTGCATGAGAAACAATTAGCAGGTAACATTAAAGCATTTTACAAACATATTAAGAGTAAAAGATTGATCAAGGGTAGGGTGGGGCCAATTAGGGGCCAAGGAGGAAATCTTATTGTGGTGGCAGAGGGCATGGCTGATGTATTGAATGAGTACTTCGCCTCTGTCTTCACAAGAGAAGAGGACGCAGCCAATGCTACAGAATTGGAGGAGAGGAAATGGATAGGATTAGTATAAACAGAGAGGAAGTACTAAAAAGGTTGACGGCACTCAAGGAGGTAGTTAAGTCACCCGGTCTGGATGGGATGCATCCTAGGTTACTAAGTGAAGTACGGGAGCAAATAGCAGAGACTCTGGCCACAATCTTTCAATCTTCCTTAGACACAGGGGTGGTGTCAGAGGACTGGAAGGTTGCTAATGTTACTCCCCTGTATAAAAAGGGGCAGAAGGACAAACCTGGGAACTACAGGGCCAGTCAGTCTAACGTCGGTAGTGGGCAAATTTCTAGAGTCTATAATCAGGGACAAGATAGATCTTCACTGAGAAAGATATAGGCTAATAAAGGATAGCCAGCATGGATTTGTTAAAGGCAAATCTTGCCTTACAAATCTGAGAGAATTTTTCGATGAGGTAACGGAATGGGTGGATGAGGGTAGTGCAGTTGATGTCGTTTACATGGACTTTCAAAAGGCATTTGACAAAGTGCCGCATGAGAGACTTATTAGGAAAATAGAGGCTCACGGCATTAAAGGGACAGTGGCAGAGTGGATCCACAACTGGCTGCGAGACAGAAAGCAGAGAGTTGTAGTGAGCGGCTGTTTTTCAGACCGGAGGGAAGTGTGCAGTGGCGTCCCCCAAGGATTGGTTTTGGGACCATTGCTCTTTTTAATATATATTAATGATCTGGACTTGGGTGTAGGGAGCACAATTTCCAAGTTTGCAGATGACACTAAGTTAGGGAGAATAGAAAATAATGAGAGGATAGTAACCATCTGCAAGAAATTATAGATAAAATGGTAAAGTGGGCAGACACATGGCAGATGAAGTTTAATGCAGAGAAGTGTGAGGTGATGCATTTTGGGAGAAGAAATGAGGGGAGGCAATATAGGCTAGATAATACAATTTTAAGTCATGTGAGGGAACAGAGAGACCTGAAGATTTGTGCTAGTGACTCTTTGAAGGTGGCAGGACAGGTAGACAAAGCCATTAAGAAGGCATATGGGATACTAGGCTTTATAAATAGGGGTATAGAGTACAATAGTCAGGAAGGGCTGACTAACCTCTATAAAACTTTGGTTAGGCCTCAGCTGGAGTACTGTGTCCAATTCTGGTCACCACACTATAGAAAGTATGCTAAGGCATTGGAAAGGGTGCAAAGAAGGTTTGCTAGAATGGTACCAGGATTGAGGGTCTTCAGTTATGGGGAAAGGCTAGACAGGATAGGTTTATTCTCTTTAGAACAGAGAAGATTGAGAGGAGACCTAATAGAGGTTTATAAAATCATGAGGGTATTCGATAGGGTGAATAAGGAAAAACTGTTTCCACTGTTGAGCAAATCAAAACGAAGCAGATGGGAGCCAAGGAGAAATGTTTTCACTCAGCAGGTTGTTTGAATTTGGAATGCATTGCCTGAAAAAGTGGTGGAGGCCAATTCGATAACAGCTTTTAAAAGAGAATTAGATCTTTATTTAGGGAGAACAGGTCTGTTAGGTTATGGGGAGAGAGCTGGGCAGTGGGATTGAGTTGCTCTTTTCAAAGAGCTGGCACAGACTAGATGGGCCGAATGGCCTCCTTTTGTGCTGTAAAATTCTATGATTCTATGATAATGTTCTGTATTATTCCAACATCACTATGTAAATAAATGATTTCGACTCAGATATAGGAAGTTTGATCCTGAAATTTGCAGATAACTTCAAACAGGAGGGCTGTTTATTAATAATAATCCTTGCATTTGTTTTAGTGCTTTTCACATCTTCTAGACATCTCAAAGCGCTTCATAAAGTGTAAAGTGAATTGTATATTTGGTGGGCGATCCACTAATGAAACGGACTCCAAAAGATGCAGGAAGACATAGCTATCCTTGCAAAATGAATGGATAAATGGCAGATGAAAGGATACAGGGAAATGAACAGGATTTAGGAAAATGTGAAGTGATCCACATTTTAGGAGGAATAGAGAAGCCAGCTTTACCCTGCTGGTAAGAATCTAAGATTAATAGTGGGTCAAAGGGAACTAAGGGATTCATTTCAATAGACTTTAAAAGTAGCAGTACAAGTCAGAAAAAAGCCATAAAATTGCAAATAAATTATTTGACTTTGGGTCCAGGGGATAGAATATAAAACAAAGGTAATAATGATAAATTCATATCAAATCTTGGTTAGACCACAGCTGGAGTACAGTATACAGTTTTGTTCCCCTTTTGCATCAGTGATATTGTAGCATTGGAAAGAGTACTATGTAGACTTACAAATATTTACAAGGAAAATATGTTACAGCTACAGTATTAAGAAAGTTTGGGGCATTAGAGCTTTTGCTCTGAAACTGAGTTGTCAAGAGAGGATCGGGTCATGATGCTTAAAACAATGAAAGGATTAAATTTACTGAATATAAATAGTCTGTCTCCCATTTATTGGTGAGTTCAAAGGAGGGGGCGCAAGCATCAGATTGCCACAAGTTTTATATTTATTTACGCGGATGGTAGTCAGAATGTGGTACTCACTGCCAGAAGTAAAATATAAGACATCAATATATTGAAGAAGAAACTAGGGATAAACAGGGGAGAAGGAAATAAGAGGTGTGAGGGGCAGTAAATTGGTAGGCAGAGTGAGGCTCATGTGAAGCACAAACTAGTTGGGCCAAATGGTTTGTTTCCATGCTATGTAATCTGTGTAATTCTATGTAGAAAAAAGCCAATAACAATTATATGTGAAATTCAGGGACTTTCCCAGCCTCTGCTGCACTTGTGTTGATGTAATATTTAGCAGGAAATATCTAGTCCAGAGGCCTGACACATTGACAACCTATATCATGTTCAATTGAGGCTGAATATGCGCAAGACGGAAGCCATCCTCCTTGGCTCCCGTCAATGTTGTCACTCCCACGGGTCTGAACTCCTCCATCTCGCTGGGCTCTCCTTCACTGAACCAGTCCGCAATCTAGGCATCTGGTTTGACCCCCAACTGTCCTTCTTCCCGCACATTCAGTCCCTGATCAGGACCGCCTTCTTCCACTTTCACCAAATTGCTCGCGTCTGACCATACCTTACCCCAAATACAGCCAAAACCTTAGTACATGTGTTTGTTATCTCCCACCTGAATTATTCAAACACACTCTTTGTCGGTCTTCCCAGCTCCACTATCCAAAAGGTCCAGTTCATTCAAAACTCTGCCACCCGCATACTGACCTGGACCAAACTCCGTACCCACATCTCACCAGTTATGGTCAGGATCCATTGGCTTCCCATCACTGAACGGATCGACTTCAAGATCCTCACATTCATGTTCAAATCCATTCACTCCCTGGCACCTCCCTACCTCTCCGACCTCAGAGGTTGCGCTTTCAGCACCACGCCCTGAAACTCTAGAACATTCTACCTCAATCCCTCTACCTCAATTCCTCCACCTTGCCCCCTTTCTACCCTTTTTCAAATTCCTCCTGAACACCTCCTCATCGACCTTGCTTACGGCCATCTCTCCCTCTCCCCCACCTCCCCACAGCTCAGGGTCAGGTGCTATGCTACTGTTCAGTGCTCTGAGATGCTACCCTGCTTCGGTGACGCTATCTAAGTGCAAGCTGTTGTTGCTGATGTCACCACATCACTTAGGAGCAGAAAGCTATTCAGTCCATTGAGTCTGATCTCAATTTGTTAGATCTAGGTAGAGCTTTTAATCCCATTTCCTTGCCTTTCGTCCATACCCCTTAACAACCATACATCCCAAATCTATCTAACAAATGTAAACTCCTGATTACTTATCACTCCGAGGGTAAAGGGCTCAGTGATGAGTTATCCAAAGGGGAGAATTAAACACGTGTGTATTCATACTGATATAAATGCGGATATTGATAGCAATGATGACAAGTTAAGCCAGGCTCGACTTATCAGAGGTTTACTGTATGTCTCTGTTAATCAATCCAATTGATTTTCTCTCGATAATGTTCTGGGTCAGTGATTCCACATATTTCACACCCTTGTTTGAAGAAATCTCCTTCACATCATCTACATTGTATAACCAGATAGAAACACAAGCATTTTGCTCCTAACCTTCCCTTCTTCAGTGGACAAGGTGAAGTCATGTTCAGCTCATGTTTTTACTTGAAAAGTGCACTCATTTACCAACGACAATGTATCATTGATGTACCGTGAATAGTGTTCTTTATGGCTTTACAATCTAACCCATACACAGGTCCACATAGTCAGATTACTGTATTGTGTGTGGGTTAAAATCTCCGCCATGTAACAGTTAGCTGAATAAACAGTATTATCATTAACCACAACAATGAGCCACTGAACCATTCAGCACTGACTGTGCGCTACTGTTTTAAGTGAAACTTGGGTATTAATGTAATAAAAACAGCAAACTGAAGGACAGAGTACAAAGTACAAGGCATTCTTGGGTTTGACGGCAACATATTAAAGTGTTTTAACGCTGTAATAATTTCCTACAGCAACCACATGTGTGTTGTTTTCAAAAAATAATTACGCCTGAGGTACAATGCTACAGAAAGCTATTTCCTAAAAAGGAAATCGAAGCACCTCATCTCTCTAAAGTGACCAAAAATGGATCCAATAAAACACTGGAGCACTCTCATTGTGCCATGAGCCCAGGTTTGAAGCCTTTCATTGTGTACCGTCATAAATTACTGCTAATGTCTTTGGTGTGGTAACTCAGCCCATCCCACCGAAAGATCAGAAGCACTGAAAGCAGATGCTTGGCTTTCTTTGAAATGCTGCACATTGAGGTGATTACCTGCTACAAACACTGTGGTTCACTTCAAAGAATCATGGTCGCTAAAGTAAAAACAAACAGTTTTCACCCACCTGGATCAATGACAGGTCCTCCAGCCTTAGCCTGAAGAGGTGGTTTCTGCAAGAAATAGGATTTGTGTTACCATTTCTTTAAGACATTCCTTACAGTGCGGAAACTGAGTTCAAAATTCCTCCGGATCACAATCCTAATATCTTAGATTCTTCATACGTTTACTCGTCTCTTATAAACTGCAGGAACCCAGCCTCCAAGTTAATAAACTACGAAGTGCATGGAAGTCAAACTAATCCGGCAAGGCTGACATCACCAGATGAAGTGACATGATACAAGATACATTTATTCAGTGACTTTCACATAGGGAGGGTGTTTCACAATGCTGCCAAGATACCTGAGTGGAGGTGTGCGAGCCAAAGGAGTTGGGGAGGGGAAGGATCACTGAAAATATTGTCAAAGATATTCAGTTAAATGAATCCACATACTGTATATCTAATGAAACCGAACGCTCTAGGAGCTACACTGTAGGCTGCTCTGCCTCTGGGAGAAACTGATAAGTTAACATTTTAGTGTGTAATTCTTCATTAGAGCTAGCCTGAAACATTCACTTTTCTTTCTCAGATACTGATTGATCTGTCATGCTTTTCAGTGTTTTCGGATATTTGTTTCAGATTTCCCGACTCCCAGCTTTTGTAATCTGGCACAAATAAATTCTTGTCAATACTCTTGTTTTGTATTAAAATATAAATGTTATGCACAATTGGCCACACAGCTAATCCACTTTACAATATACAAAACACAAAATACTACAGATGCTGGGAATCTGAAACAAAAACAGAAGTTGCTGGGGAAACTCAGCAGGTCAGGCAGCATCCATGGAGAAAGGAAAAAGAGTCAACGTTTCGTCAGAACAGTTGTAGACCCGAAACGTTGACTCTTTTTCCTTTCTCCATGGATGCTGCCTGACCTGCTGAGTTTCCCCAGCAACTTCTGTTTCTGTTCCACTTTACAATATATTCTGTAAAGTGTGTAGAAACATCTGAGCAACGTGATAAGGCACTATATCAAACACAGGGACTATTATCATTAGAATATATGTACAGTATATATATTTTAAATATATACTGTGTATATATATATACACACACACATATAACAATAAAACAGTAACAATCAGATCCAGCTTTCTCTTTGATATGGACACCGACTCACTCTGATCATCTGCACAGAACATAAACCGCCAGTCAGTTGCACAGCAATATGTGCCTCATGTCACCGTGTCCCATTACCCTGCGCCAATCTTTCTTATTCTGGAGACGGGTCCCCTCTGTGTGGAGGCAAGGAGGCAATGCAATGGGGGAAATCAGACTCAAAAAGGGAGCAGGGCTAGGACATGCAGCCACTTTTCATTGCGGACGACATGGAAAACCGGGAAATTAAAATCTATATTAAGCTGTGTTGCTTGGCATTTAACAACAACAACAACAAATTACACTTATAAAGCGCCTTTCACGTCGGGAGGACGTCCCAAGGCGCTGCACAGGAGGCGTGTGACCCGAGCTGGGAGGGGAGTGTTTGGGAAGGGGTGAGACAGTAGGGGAGGTTGAAGAATTCGGGGGGGAACAAAAGGCACGGTCGAAGAGGAAAGTCTTCAAACCGGCCTTGAAAGAGGAAAGGGAAGAAACGAGACGGAGGGATTGGGGGATGGAATTCCATAAGGTCGGAGCAGAGAAACTGAAGGCCCGGCCTCTGATGGTGGGGCGGTTCGGGCGGGGGGGCTTGGAGCAGGCCAAGTCCTGCTGAGCGGAGGGTCCGGGTGGGCTTGTAGGGGGAAAGTAAATTGGTTTAATCTGCTTTCTAAAAAAAACATGGATATAGAATTCTGCCACTCCCACTTTCTGTTGGATACTAGACATTCTTCACAAGTTTGGGCAACTCTGCTATTCGACACTCACCTTGGCATCACTGCCACACCACGTTTTATGGAGTAACTTGCTCCTCAATCATTCGAGGGGGAACCAGATAGTGTGAAATGTAAGCAACAGCCACAGGTGGCTTGTGAGCCTCTCACTCCACTCCTGCTGCTGCATAAATCCTTCAATGTAATGGTCCCAAAAGAAGCAGTTAAAATGCTCAGAGACTGTACTACGTGAAGCACGCTGCAAAAATCCAAATTGTTGTTGTTTTGCTATGATCAGTCAAATGAACAGAGACAAAGCAAAGAGTGTAGGACTAGTATATTGGTACCTTTCCTCTCTCATCCCAGAGTTCAATGCCATTTTAGAAAATGACATTTAAGTACGAATAGATTCTCCTGAAAAAAATCAATGGCAAACCTCTGGCGGCACAAAAACGTATTTTACAGCATCTTAACAGTAATCAAGACTGAACCAGCCTGACAAGACCACTTACACAAACAAGTCACAGCTGATTATTTGCTGTTTGAAAGGAAAAGACGCTCGGGATGTGAAACGTTCAGAATCAGGCTCTCTGCAATAATGGCCAAAGCAGCCAATTGTTAAATGTAATAATAATCCTCACATTTAATATAGCGCTTTTCACATCTTATCGATGTCCCAAAGCGCTTCACAGAATATACTGTAAAGTGAATTGACTGTATATTTGTGGGCGAATCATGGCAGCCAATTGCGCACAGCAGTGTCCCACACACAGTCGTGGATTGAAATGACCAATTTTATTATTGTGTTTTTTTTGGAGGGATTATTATTAGGCGTGTGGAGTAAGGAAACTTGTCCAAGGTTTTGCCCTGACCTGCCTGGATTCGAACACAGGTCTCCCCAGCTTGGTCTCCCCAGCTTGCAAGACAAGTGCTCTAACTGCTGAGCCACAGGAGATCCACTATTATTCTTATTATTTATATATTATTATTGTTAAATGTAAATTTAATTGCTTACCTTGCTCCAACAATGAGCTCTTTTTGGCCAGGATCAAAGGTCATTTGAGAATAGTCTGATACATCAGCCGCTTTAAATTTGTGCAGCCAAGGTGCAATATCTGAGAAGAAAGCACAAAACATCAGTAACCCAGCTGCCAAAAAACATTACAGAGGTGGCGGTCAACAGACGAGTGTCAATACCTGAAATTGAAATGCAGTGAACTAGATTAATTAAACCGGACACCAAAACCCTTGAAATCGAAACTCACCGTTAAATGTGTAGATCTGTGCCCTGGGTTTAGAGCAATCTGTCATTGAAGTGTTTGTCCCCGACAAAATTATATCAACATTGTCACCCCGGCGCCAGCCTCATGAAGCCCCGAGGGACTGAATCAAAGGTCCCTGAGACAGATAAAAGAAAGTCTCCAGCTGCACTGGAGTTGCTGTGAAATTCGCCAGCCAAGATTGAAGTATTGTTGAAGAAAAATTCAAAGCTCTGATCAGATCAGTTTCACTAATTCAAAATCAACCTGCGAAACTCTGTACTTTGGGGGTTTATTTGACAGATTTGTCAAGACAGTCGCTGACTAGTTACTCATCACGGTTTGTTAAACATCCAAGAAGATCCGTTTTGTAAAAAGGCCTTGCAAGCTTTATGTGACATATAAATGTGGCCTTTCCAAATAATTTGGGGAAACCAATATTGTGTTGAAGAGCTGAAACTGAACGAGAGGAGTTCGAAATTCTGCGGTTCAGCAAAGTGTTATCATAACGACACACTCCCCACTACACCACAGTCACTGGAGCCAAAACACGTTTCACTTCCCAACCCCCTCCCCATTCCTCCAAGACAGATCTTTGCAATTAAGCTGAGGCCTCTGTCAGGTTTGGCTGCTGCTGGATTCAGTTTCACTGTTCGTTCTTGTTCTTGCTTGAAAAAGACCTCCATTGAACCCCCATGACCCGTCACTTTGTATTTTAGGAGCTGACAAGACACTATTTTAGTGCTTGATTTTTACATAGCTCTCCAGGAGACATTTGACATTTTACTTAAACTGCCAATTTTACCTGTATAGTCTCAGAAAGCAAACTCACCTATTTGATTCTTGCTAGAATGCAGGAGAGACGAGAGATAAATGTCATTAGTATTGATGGGAATGGCAGTCTTTATTCGCTGAGCTTGGAATAAGACCTGGTGCCAGTAGCTGGTATAAAATGAACAGGAGGAACTTCACAACAGAAAGTCAGAGTTCACAATGAGATTATTTTTGCAACGTTTCACTTTCTGGAAATCTCAGAAGCGCAGGTTAGTAATTCAACAAAGGGGGAAAAAAACAAGAGAGAAAGAACCTGAACTCTGCTTCAATCAATCTTTTGACCCCAGGGATCCTATTGGCAAAACCAAACTGACTAGTGAAGAAAACAGACGCCAGGTCTGACTGCATTCTCAGCACACATCTCTGACGGAGACTGTGAAAAGTCACGCAGACAACACATCTCCTGGGGTAGACAAGTCAGGCCATTTGGTAACTCTGTGGGTCACAAAGACATCATAGCAATAACCAGAGAATTTAAGGATCTAAAATTCTCCAAATGAGTCTAAGAATGTCAAGACGTCAAATGGTAAATAAGGAATGGCACAGTGGATTCCTGTACACATACACAAGAGAAACATGCCATTCATTGCCGCACAGTTACTGATTATGTATAATGTGAGAGAAGAGCAATCAGTGAATCGTGGCTCCTTTCTTCCTTGTTCATCTCAACTCAAGTAAATGCTTTTTCTATATCACATGACGCAAAGCGATAGCAATAAACATCGAGTCAATTTTCTTCAGGACACTGTGCAAACAACCCTAAGAGGAATCCCTGTTGCATTTAGGTAAATGTACAGGTTTTGTATGATGTGAACGGATTTTATTTGAGTCAATATATGGTGTCTTATATTGCACTTTGCAATCAATATAAAATTGCTCCTTTACATTAAGCCATAAACCCATAGAGAGTTCCCTTAAAAAACACATTCCTCAGTCCATATCCGACAAAGGCCAGTACAATTCCTTATTCCGCAGAGAAGGATATCGCTTTTAGACTGTTTGCAGAGTGTTGTGAAGCAATCCTAAAATATATTTGTCACTATCATCACCTATCCATTATGTATGTTACATGTAACACCACTTACTTGGGGCCATTGTGGCCATTGGAAGGGAACGATGGGAGGAAAGTGTCTGGGAAACTTTTGCATAAAAATCTGGCAGCATCACTGTGCCACCAACTGTCTTTTGAAATACGATGTCATAATTTGATTTCTATTGAAGTGCTGGCATGATAAAGAATCCAACAAAACTTTTATCGGCGCTTTGGGACGTCCTCCCGACGTGAAAGACACTATATATGAGCAATTTTGTTGTTGTTGTTGTTGTTAACTGGAATTAGGATAAGTCTTTGATTTATCATCTCAGTTACCTCAATGGGGATAGAGGGTAATTCTATGCTTTATTTAATGAACCTGAGTTAGAAAGATACTTGTATAAATATACAGTACCGCATTAAAATTCAATGGTATTCTCAAATCAATGGATACTTGCATGGAATTATATAGTGATACAGCATTCAGGGCACTCAGAGCTAGTCAGTGTTGGTATTTACATTATACAGGAGCCCCCACCACTCTGCTATATCTCTCTGTTCCCTTCTCCCTCATGTAGTCATTATGTTTCTTCTTAGATGCATTGATACTTTTAGCTTCAACCATAGCTTCCCACAATCAGCTTGTTTGATGAATATTTATTTTATTTTCCTTCTTTCTCCTTCTTGACACAAGAATAATAATAATAATAATAACAATCCTTGCATTTGATATATAGCTGTTCACATCTTCTAGATGTCTCAAAGCGCTTCCCAGATTATACTGTAAAGTGATTTGACTGCATATTATGTGGGCGAAACATGGCAGCCAAATGCGCACAGCAGTGTCCCTCAAACAGTCGTGGGTTGAAATGACCAATTTTTTTTTCTTGAGGAATTATTATCAGGCGTGTGCAGTAAGGAAACTTGCGCAAGTTTTTGCTCTAACTGGAAGCAAACCCAGGTTGTGGGGCAGGTGGTTGGTGGGGGTGATAGGCAGTTAGAAAATATGACCTACAAAATGTAGGTAGAAGTAAAAAGGGAACAAAGTAAAAATACCTTGACTCAGTAGAAATGATAAAAAGTTGTATAGCGTGTTTCAAATCAGGAGGACATCCCAAGTTGCTGGAATTTCTAACAGACACGCAAAATAGGTTGCACACACAAGCTCCCCCACTTTATCAAAAGACCCCAGGACCTAATAAGGGGAAGACATTTATAAAACTGTGAATGGTGCCATTAATTGGAACAAAACAATATTTATAGAGCGCCTTTCACGCCAGGAGGACATCCCAAGGCACTGAACAGTCAGGTCGCGAAGGTGCCAAAAGGAGTCCAGGTTTCAGGGGAAGAGAAGAGTCTTCTCTAGGAGAACCCTGCCATTTCCTGCCGGAGGAATGATCTGGTAGCAGAGTATCAACAGGTCCTCCCAGCAGCAGAATTGTCGAACGGGGGGGGATGAAGAACAGGATAAAACGCTAGAAGCGATATAAAGAGGTGCAGAAACTGACCCTGGCTTGCTCCTGTAAATAATGAAATTAAATATTTTTCAGCAAGTGTATTGAAGTGCAACATAACAATCACAGGCAGACAGGTGTGTGAAAGTATCAATGAACCCTCTTTGCCTTTGGGTTCTCACATTACTCTGGAAAACAGTCATGAGGTTCCGACTGACTAATTCTCTGTTTCATTAAAAGGTTGTGATTTTTTAAAATCGACACTGGCGATAATCAGCAATAGCTCAGAATCGCTGCTCTGGTCAGTTAATAATTATCAACCAGTCACCCAGATGCCTCATCCTCTCCTCTCTCCTGAATTTGACACAATGGTTGGCTCGAAATCCGTGGCTCCCAGTACTGACAAGCTGTGGCGCTCTGACTTGAGTGTCAGTTTCCAGGGTAACGGCTTAACACGGCTTCAACGGTGACTGCTATGGGGTGAATAATTGTGTTGATGTTGGAGGAAAGGAGAGGCACGCAGACCATTTGATAACTGGTCTCAACCGAATAATAACAACAACAACAAAATTACACTTGTATATAGCGCCTTTCACGTCAGGAGGACATCCCATCATAATAATAAATAAACCTTCCATTTGATTATCGTGTCTTTCATGTTAGCAGAATGTCTCAAAGGGCTTCACAGGATTTTCTGTGAAGTATAGTGACTGCATTTTGTAGGCCTACTATTTTCAACTTAGGGACAATTAACACATCACAGCTCACAATTTCCACTCCTTCAGGGATTCACATTAAGCTACACCACCAGTTCACATCTGTTATTACCTTTCATCTTCTGCCTAACAACTTTTTTTAAAACACTTTTTCCCTCCACTTTGGGGAGAAAAAACAATATGAATTGCTGTGGATCTTCCTGCATAGTGCATACCCGAATCTGCCAAATACAATCCCTCAGCAGATCTGCACTGAAAGCTGAGAGACCCACGAGTAAACAAAAATGCACTCAATCACTGACACTGAACAAGCTCCCAGCCTCCTTCCTGCACTCTGACATTTCACAGTCAACCAAATCATACCACATGTGCCATCTATCTAAATCAATAGTGGGCCACGGACATAGCTTATATAATGGGAGGCAAAGGGGGAAATCGCTTGGAGGAGCAAAACAAATTGAGTTCTGCGTTAGGCACTTAAAGATCGTGACTTGAAGATGACCAAAGCAGTCTGCCACTCTTTCACTGTCACTCGCAATCCCTCACTCCGATTCCATTACATCTCTCTGTAGGGAGGCAGCTGGAATCAACCCAGCATCAGACTGAAGAGACCACAACAACAAAAACACAATTATATGTGTATAGCGCCTTTCACTTCGGTCAAGACATCCCATTTCCTGAGGCTATACTGGAATTATTACAACTATAGTCACTTCACTTTTCCCGTCAGTTCTGTGGTGCACTTTCAGATGTTTCAATTAGGCACTATATCAAAATCCAAGGATTGTTACTGTATTCCTCCTTAATCAATCGCCAAAAAGTGTGTCTTTAATGACATATTTGGGACAGAAACACCGAACTGACTTTGGGTGAATGATTTTTCCTTCAGGTTTCTCACAAGCAGTTTGACGCCATGTTTTTTCACCACATCTGGCAGTTTTTCGGCAAGCTCGGCTCCCAGCAGGTGTTTTAGATTTCAGGATCCCAACTGTTAGAAGGCCTTGTTAAACACTAAATCTCTACTTTCAAAATTAGCTTTAGGCCAGTATCTGGCAAAACGGCACAAAATCATCATTCTTCAGGGTCAAACTTCAGACCTCCCAATCCTGTGCAGATCAAAGTCTTTAAATCGAGCCTCAGAGAGCAAGGATTTCACGTTTTAATGGGCTCCATTCAGTTCTTCCTCACAACAACGCAATTCAGACCGGCTAACTCGCCTGCACAGATAATAATAAGCCGTTATCCCAATGAGATCTCCCATTGAAGCTAAAGTCACCAACTCTGTGAGATGTACCTTTAGAAAGCATTGTTTATGTTCTAGGTACTGTTCACCCCGAGAGCACTCCCTCCCTTTCTGCTTTCAAAACTATAATAATAATAATAATCCTTGCATTTGATATAGCGCTTTTCACATCTTATCAACGTCCCAAAGCGCTTCACAGAATATACTGTAAAATGAATTGACTGTATATTTGTGGGCAAAACACAGCAGCCAATTGCACACAGCCATGTCCCACAAACAGTCGTGGATTGAAATGACCAATTTTATTATTGTGGTTTTTTTTGGACGGATTATTATTAGGCGTGTGGAGTAAGGAAATTTGCCAAAGGTTCCAGTCTGATCTGCTTGGATTCGAACACAGGTCTCAAGCTTGTAAGACAGGTGCTCTAACCACTGAGCTACAGAAGCTCCACTTTAACCTCTTTAACTCAATTCATGTCTATTTGTGGGACCACTCTGCGTGCAATTGGTTGCCATGTTTCACCCACAAAATATACAGCCAATTAATTTTACAGTGTATCCTGTGAAGCACTTGAGATATTTCAAAGATGTGATCAGGCACTATATCAAATGCAAAGATTATCATCAGCAATGTTATTTAACTGTGCCTCTGATACTTACACCTTATCTTGCAAAGGCTCCCAGCGCATCTCCTTTAATGTCATTTGAGGCATTCTCTTATGTACAATACTTAGATGCCAATGTCCAATTCTGAACAAAATGCTCAAATTTCCATTTTCAGCCTGATTGACCTCTGAGTCAGCTCTCAGCTTAGCCTCGATTTAATCTGCAGACACTCTGACCAATTAATTTTAGCCATTTAGGGCTTCATCACTTCATTAGAGAGTACTCAGGAGACTTGGTTGCCAGGAGAATCTGCTCTGAACCATCTGCATATCGGTTGTTTATTTGCATTGTGACAGAACTAGAGGGCAGAGGATTAAAAGTGACCAATCTTCAAACAGGACTGGAAATTTGAACAATTTGATTCCCTGTCTGTCAGTTATATTGCATAGAAAAATGAGTGAATAAATATCTACTTAAGAACAATGTTTGAGATAATAGCTTTCCAATAAGGGGTATGATGGGGTAAGATTTATATAGTCTATGGGAGCCAAATGCCCTTTTCCAACTTATCCTTTCTTATGATGTTAACCCTGACCTCAAGCCACAAAACCAACACTCTAATACAATAATTATTATGTATTACGTTGTTACGTAGTAGCATATCAAGATAAGATCATATAGCGTTTTTGTTGATGACTGAGTGTGAGCCTCAGCTGGGATGAGGGGGTTGCGATGAACATGGAATCATAAAGATACATCTTTGGACATCTTTTGAATGGAGGAAGGGAGGTGAAGAAGAGGAGAAGCCCCCAAAAGTGGCTCAAAGCTCGCCTTCAAATGATGGAGGTAAAGCAGGTGAGGACAAGGTTGTCAGATGGGAGGGAGTGACCAGAGATTGGCATTGCAGAAGGTCACAGAGACTGACTGTTGTAATGACCATAGTAGAGCATAGCCATGGAGCATTTGAAAGAGGACGAGTATTTTATCTTACTCCCCTGGAGTATAAGGAGTTGGTGGAACCAGGTGAAAATGGGTTGTTGACTTGTGAGTCGAGCGCATGAGAGAACAGTGACTGTGGAGTTTTGGATGCTCTGGATCGTGCAGATTGTGCATTTGTGAAGTTCAATGAGCAGATGACACGGCATCAAAAAGCAACCTACAAACTCTACGCATGGTAACAGGCTTTGGGGAAAGGTCCATGCAGGTCAAGGAACGCTGGGCCGTACTGAGCACTCAGTCCCATCACTGCCAGTAAACAACACTGGCCTCTAACATCAGAAGCCGGACTCGCAAAATTTGACAAAAAAAAGACTTGTTCAAATGGATCTTGAAACGTCTCCAGGTAAAAAACCCTGCAGAAGTGCAACAAGATATAGTGAGTGCAGCAACATCAGCAAACTCACTCAAGGAGGCCACATGATGGCTGGTGAAGGCAGTGTAAATCATCACTCCAGTCCATCGGAGATTACTCTTCTGAGGTTGCAGCTGAGGTTGCAATAATAGTTGGGATGGAGTGAAGGGAATTTTATTCCGCAGCTGGCTGTACTATATTTGACCTGGGAATGCCTGATTCTCACACTCCGAGGGATTGTTTGATGCTGAAAGCGGATCCCAAAATGGGAGAGCAGCAACATCCCTCAATGAGCACAGAAATTTTGAAAAAAGACATTTTGTCGTGTTTTCTTTAGTGCAGTAGGAAGTTTTCCATCTGCTGATACTCAGCAGTACAGTATATTACAGTCGCACTTCATTAACTATACTTAATAGCAAATCATAGGGTGTATGACAGTTATGTTTGGGAATGATTTGTAGCACAAACGTCAGTTCTGTAAATTGACACCACTTAACCTCTCGCTCACGCCCGGTGTCGCGAGTGTACAGAGAGCAGCGTCTGTCACCTTCCTCACCTCTGTGAGTTACGACTGGATGTTCCAACCGCTGACACTGTAGGTCCTCTGGTGACACAGACGATCCGCTGCTCCCGGCTCTCCCGACCAACACAAGGAGCCCCTGAACTCCAGCCAGAAATGCTGGAAACCAGCTGCTCTTTGCAGGAGCCATGGGATCCTCTGCAACAATCACTTCCCTGTTGGCCTTACACTTGTAATATGTTCATCTGAGAAGATCTGTAAACAACACAAAGGCAACAATGAAACATAAGCTTCTCCACATTAGTCTTTTCACAGCCCCATTTACACACTGGCATAACTCCATCAGGTTGTTAATGGGGCGGTATTGCCTCCATTGGCACTGCGAGCCTCTGTACTGTCAAATGAACTGGATAATCATTTGAGGAGGATCAATATGAAAGCGTACAGGGAAAGGAATTAGTATCAGTGGATGAATCATCACCGGCTTAAGCACTTTGAGCCGAATGGCAGGTCACATCCTCTCGGCTGCCAGAACTGCCATCTTTCAGCGGTTCTAATCTGCACGGAGCAGAAGAAATGTGGGAAAAACCGACTGCAACTTATATTTTGCCATTTTGTCTGCAGGATTTGCAAAATGGCTATTTGCTGATTTCTGAAAATGTGCGTGTGGGTGGGGGGGGAGGTGGTGGAGGGGCAGCAAAAAAAGGTGGTAGAGTAAGCTACTACCTCCCCATGACCTGCTAGTCGCCCCGATAGCTTTCAGAAATAACAATGGCCAACTCTGGGACTGTGGCTAATCGCACTCCCCCATTGTTGACAGACTGAACAGACCAGAGCTGTTCGCCCCCATTCGCATACAGACAGATTCAGCAACAATGCTCTCCCTTATATAGTTAATTCACTTTACAGTATAATCTATGAGGCTCTTTGAGACTTTGTGAAGATGTGATGAACTAACAAACAAAATCACATCTGCATAGCGCCTTTCACGTCGGGAGAATGTCCCAAGGTGCTAGACAATGTTTCAGACCCGAGCTGGGGGTCGGGATCGGGGAGGATGGAGGGCAGGGGTGGGAAGGTGACCAAAGGCACAGTCGAAGAGGAAGGTCTTGAGACGGGGTCTTGAAGGAGGTAAAGGAGGGGGGCGAGGTGGAGGAAATTGCAAGATGGAGTTGCAGAGGTGGGAGGTAGAGCGGCTGATGGCCCGCCTGCCAATGATAGGATGGGTGAAACGGGAGAAGTGAAGCACTCTGGAGCCCGCTGAGCGGAGGGAGGGAGCAGGTTGGTAAAGGGTTACAAGGTCACAGTGTAGTGGGAGCAAGGCCATGGAGGGCTTTCAAAGTGAGGACCAGGATCTTGAACCGTATCCTCTATGTCGGGGGGGTGGGGAGGGGGGGGGTTGGGGTGATATGATCACAGAGCCTGGTGCGGGAGAGGACACGGGCTGCAGAGTTCTGGATGATCTGCAGCCTATGGAGGAAGCGCTATATCAAATGCAAGGATTATTATTATTCACTTCATGTCAGCAGCACGTCTATTGGATGTTTTACTATCATAAGCAAAGTCATCAAGGGTATTATCCTAATGTATCCTTCTCTACCTGTTCCTCAAAACAACCAGCTTATCCCAGATCTAGCATTTCTCAGTCTCTTGTTGTAACACTGGTGCAGGTTTCAGACATTTTCTCGGAAGAAAACACCGGGATGCTGATATGTGTTTGAGTTTCGATCTCTGCTGGGTTAATACAGTCTTTGGACACTCACTAATCGAAAGCCATGACGTGGTAATCAATTTTCAATTTTCTGCTGGAAACACAGACAGGAGTGATAATCAAGAGGAAAATTGATTCTGAACTGCTCTCTTGGTAGTCACAAAACCGATTTATTCATCATCTTTCCAGTACCAGAGAAAGTGATGGCATTTTTAAGCTGCAGTAAGACCGACTGCACAAGTCATTTGCTTTTATGTTCTCCAAGAAATCACTCAGAAAACCTATACGGGGGTTGAAATTCTGGTAACTGAGTGTGTGAAAGATTAAGAGCCGTCTTAGGTGTTTTTAATGCTGGAGGTATAACACAGCTACATTCTGTAAGTGTGTACTTTACTGAATGTACAGTTACAACAGTTGGCAATTGCAGAAGCTAAAGTATCAGACACCGTTTGGAAGGAGCCAAGGCTTGGGGACGTGCTTTGAGATACTGCTGGAATCTGACTGCATAGTTTGCCATTAAATAGCCCTGTCTGGCAAGCTTTCCTGCTGATTGCCCAGCTAGAGTCTACCCACCCATTAGATTAGGGCCTTGGCTTGCAGTGTTAACAGGAACTGAGTAGGAAGAGTCCCTATCCCTTCAGGCACCACTCCACCTGAAGGACACGGTATAAATGCAAATTGTTGAGATTGCTCATTCACTCTCCAAATTAACCGCTTTACTCTTTCAGCAATATAACATTAAATTGACTCAATAGTTGCTCATTTAGTTAAATGGGAATATTTAACACAATGATTCAGCCAACAACTGCGAATAGATATGAGTTACAAAGTGAATAAACCTATCATTTCAATGTGCACATGCAATATGTTTCATGCATAGGGTTCAATCAGTAAATCAATATCTGTATCTCTGCTGTGTAGAAATGTTAATAATCTGTGCACTTGATATCAGGCCTTATTATATCGTCATCACAGTGACTGTATTCGAAACATGACAGCTGGTTTGTGTAATGTTATGAAGTGAATAATAATAATCTTTGCATTTGAAAAAGCGCTTCACAGAATATACTGTAAAGTGAATTGACTGTGTATTAATGGGGGAAACGTGGCAGCCATTTACTCCAATTTTTGGAGGAATTATTGTTATGCATGTGGAGTAAGGAAATTTGCCCAAGGATTTTCACCTTGATCTGCCTGGATTTGAACACAGGTCTCACACTTGTAAGGCGAGTGCTCTAACCACTGAGCTACAGGAGCGCCACGAATAACCAAGTTTGTGTATTATGAAATCAGGAGAGAACCTCCCTCGTCTTTTTGAATAGTGTCACAGGATCTTTTACATCCACCTGAACAGGTAGATACAACCTTGGCTCATCTGAAGGATGGCACCTCTGACATTAGTTACATGAAGCATAAAATAGATTAAAAAAAACACATAAAATGTTTGGACCCACAGAAATGCTACGAGAGACTTTAAACTTTCAGGTGATGCTTTCTTCTGTTCTGCGCCACTTTGGTGACCTACTCTTTTTTAACTGAATAATTCAGACAGCAAATGTTGATGTGACAACATGTATTAACAAAATCATGCTTATTCATTCCTAGTTTGGGGAATTCAATAATAATTCTGTCAGTCTCCCACAGAATACTAGAAGCTAATCCTGTGGTTTATTTATACACACATAAGAAAAACATGGACTTGAGATATTCATAAAAATAAGGTATAGAAAATATCATTTAAAATAAAGTCTAAAGAAGGCAACTACTGTGATGTCAAGTTATCAGCTATGGCACAACAACACACCTATTTTGAAAAGTCAATCAATGATAGGTTCAGTGACATACTGCACAATGCTAAATACACAAATGTCTCTGAGGTCAGGATAAGATATCAGAATAAGAGCAACAACTTGGATTTATGTAGCACCCTCTATACCAGACAGCGTCTCAGAGCGCTTCACAATAATGGATCCCAGGGCCGAGCCAGTGGGAGGAGGAATAAGGTGACCAAAAGCATGGTCAAAAAGAAAGGCATAGAAAGTGGTCATAGGTATAAAGGTATAAAGCCGTGACCTGAAAATGGGAAAAGAGGGGGCGAGGCGAAGGGAGTGAGGAAGCGAGTTCCAGTGCCTCGGGGCATAGTGACTGAAGGCATGGCTGCCCACGGTGGAATGGAGGATTCAGGGGACAAGGAGGAGGTCAGACCCGGTAGAGCGAAGGGAACAAGTGCTGTTGTGAGGAGAGAGATCAGGGAGAGGAGATCAGAGAGTGGAGGGATTTCAAAACAAGAGCGAGGATCTTCAAATTGATCTGCGCCAAGACAGGGAACCAGTGAAGTCTGGCAAGGACTGGGGTAATCGGGGAAGCGAAGTTTGGTACGGGTGAGAATGCAGGTGTCCAAATTTTGGACAACCTGGATTTTGTGAAGGGTGGCGGAGGGGAGACCAGCGAGGAGGGCATTGGAATAGTCCAGCCGAGAGATGACAACGGCATGGACCAGGGTTTCAGCAGCTTTTGGGGGGAGATATTGGCAGAGAAGGGTGATGGGTCAGAGAAGGAAGAAAGCGGTGCTGGTGAGGGACTGGATGTGGGGGGAGGAAGAATAATTGGGGGTCAAACCTGATGCCTAAGTTGTGTACGGGTTTGGAGAATTTTAGGGGCGGGTCAGGTAGGTGGAGGAGGTGAGAGTCATGGGATTGAAGACATCGACGAGAGCCAGAGTATGGCTTCCGTCTTGTCAACATTGAGCTGAAGGAAATTGGTGCTCATCCAGCTCCTGATGTCTGACAGGCAGGCTGACAGAACATCAGGGGACTGGGGGTCACAAAGTGAGATGAAGAAATATATGCCTGAGCACATTTTTCACCGATAATGTCAATGGCATCTTTTCTTTAAGACAAGAGCTTTGTGTTTGAACCCAACGAGAGAATGGAGTTTCTCTTATTGTCCTTGCCAACAATCCCCCACATAAAAGTGGTCATTAATGCTATCACTGTTTGTTGGACATTGCTGTGTTTAAATTGGCTGCTGCTTTTTCCCCATAAAGTACACAGTCACACCACTGTCCAGTATACCCTGTGCAACACTTTGATTCATCTTGACAATATGATACTGTATTATATCAAATGCAAAGATTATTATTATATATATTGTAAAACACACAGATAGAGTGCGAATTACTCTCTAATGTCCTCCCAACACAAAATGGGCTGTATAAATGTAAAGTGTACTGTAAAGTGTGTAATAGTCTTTTATCTCTTTGCCTAAGCTTGACAGTTTGCACTTCGGCGTTCAGTGACTATTGGAATCCAGCCAGCATCACTCTCTTAAATCACCCAGTTATTATAAATACAGTGATATAACGCAGCAGATGTGCTCCTCTTGCGTTTTTATGGGTGTATAAAGATGATGCAAAATTATGGGTGCAGATTACAAGACAACTTGTAAATTGTACACTGTAAACCAAATAAGTTAAAGACAAATGAACAGCAACAAAAACTTTGCATTTACTACAGCAGAGAGTTTTGCATGAAACCAAATCTCCCCGACTGACATGCCATGCAGAGTCACACAAAGCTCTGCAGATCCTGTCCCAGCATGATAAGACATCTTATCTCATTCAGCCCTCTTTTGAAATGTAAGCCATGAATCAAATCTTGATCACACCTAACTTTAATGTCTTGGCTCACAATTGAGTGAAAAAAAACAGCTTTTGGAATAGTTTTTCACCCGACTGGAGGCCAATTATTTCATTGTGTCTCCCACTTCCCCAACGACAACATGAAGCTCCGAATAAATGTAAGCAAAGTGGTTTATTATCACCGCTGATGACAGCAGGGCCAGCCTGGCTCATCGGCAGGATTTGAAAGAGCAGATCAGTCACTGGGGGCAGGGATTCTTCCCACTCAGCTGTTGTTAACCCTGAAATTCAAAGCCCTATCGGGTAGGTTGCTTGCCAGACAGGAAAGCTTGCCAGACAGTGCTATCAATAGACAGCAATGCAGTTTTAGCTGGTTAAACTCCAGCAGTACCCAACGCCCATTCTGGGGTCCCCAAGCCTTGGGGCACTCAAGTGTCACACAAACAACTAGAAAGTGAATGGACAATTTTATGTGGAGGATTGTTGGTGGTGCCATGTTCGAATGGTGCCATTAGGATCTTTAATGTTCAGCTGAACAGACAGATAGGACCTTGGTTTAATGTCTCATCTAAAGAACAAGAAGGATTTATATAGCGTCCTCCACACCGAACAGCGTCTCAGAGCACTTCTCAATAACGGATCCTGGGGCCGAGATAGGGGGAGTGGGGGAGGAGGTGACCAAAAGCGCAGTCGAAAAGAAAGGTCTTTAGCCAAGACCTGAAAATAGGAAAGGAGGGGGCGAGACGAAGGTAGTGAGGAAGGAAGTTCCTGAGCCTCGGGGCGTAGTGGCTGAAGGTACGGCCGCCGATGGTGGAGCGGAGGATTTGGGGGACAAGGAGGAGGCCAGACCCGGTGGAGCAAAGGCACTATAAAGGCACTTTAAACTACAGCACCTCCAACAATGCAACGATTCCCGCCACCCCCCACCCTCAACCCAGCACTACTTTGGAGCGTCAGCCTGGCTTTAATAACTGATATAACTTCCACAAAGCTTAGCCTCACTTCTCCATTCCGTGCTTACAAAGTAGGCAAGATTTTTCAACAGTTTAATTAGACATTTGATCATTTGACATTTGATCAGATAGTTCTTTGTCCAAAGAAACAATATTTAGGAGGAGGTGGAGGAGTGCTTAAGTAGCATATTGAAAAGAATTATTGTAGCTCACAGACTGTGGGAAGCGACTGTGCATGAAGAGATTTACAGTACTGTTTGTATTGATTGCTCGAAAACTAAAAGCCACATGTTATGTTAATCACTGCAGAAATACTGTTTGGACAGTATTTACTCAAACAGCAATTGAAAACGTACATACAGTATTTAAAAATTTACATAATCGGTCACAGTAATTTTTATACTGGGTTGGAAAGAAATGGAAACATTCTGTGTGGGAGAGCTCAGCATCTCATAGTCTAAACTGACATTTCACTGTGCAAGAAAGTAGAAGTCCACAGAACAGGATTTCCTTCAGCCATTGGATGAATCCTTGCCCTGTTAGCTCAATTGGTAAATGAACCACATAGTTTAGTCCTAAACCATACAGATCACAATATTTTTTGTATTGTAGTTATTAATAATAATATTGTGTTGCTATTATTAGTAATATTAATCCTTGCCTTTAATAATAGCAATTTGCCTGTTGGAAAGACTTCCCGGTTCATAGTATTTACTCTAATAGTTAGCGAATGTTCAGCATTCCCTTCTCATCAGTCTTAAATTGCCAATATCTGTCTGGTTGGCAGCCAAATCTCAGTTGTATATTCAGTTTCTCCAGAATAGACATTTTAAACGGGTAGGAAAAAAACCACATAGTGCTTTGTCCCAAATTTTCTCCAGCAAACCCCTGCTGGAGAGTACAGATGTCAACATCATGCCCTACACTGATGATCTACCCCCCACCACCCAAATAAAACATAACTCCAGACATGACACACACCACGAATGCCTTTACCTAATTGTACAACATTCTGCACATGTTGTGTTGATGCCACGTTAACATGCTGTTACTAAAAGTTTCACCACATCCGTACAGTCCTAACTACAAGCCACATTACAGTACAGTATACACGGCATATAATACATTACAGAACTCTATCCCCCAAACACTCAATCAAATACAGGTAATGCAGAAATATTATTGCAAGTTATTTCTTATAACCAGGACAAACTAGCCATCTGAACAGCAATTACATTAAAATAGAACCTATTGAAGTGGCGTCATATGGATAACTCTAGTTCCGTGCGTGGTCTGTTTGCCATTAAACGTGACTGTATTAGCCGATGCGGTCAACCCAACACAATAAAAAATTGGGCGTTTTCAGCATTATTTGCCAATTGCAGTACGTAAAATTTGCCAAATTCAGATAATTTCAGTTCTGTGCTGAACTGTTTTTTAATATACAAAAAACAACAAAAGGAGGAACAAATCATAGTCTTTGCTATTTCAGGTGCTACACAGGTGCTGACCCTGTGTGTTTCGTGCAACTTTCTAAGAAGTTTAATCGCTTGGATGACAAGATTTGCACTTACTCTTTGAACTCTTCAAGGTAAATGCAAAACCTACTACACTATAAATATTGACGACTTACAGTACAGTATGTTTACACACAGAATACCAGCATCTGTAGGAGAATGGAGATTTGTGTACTGTCTTGCCTTGGCTTGCGTGACAAAGGCAATTTAGCAACAAGTCAGAGCTCAACGCCATACCTGCCAATTCCACAGATTCAAATCACATGTAGCTATCATAAATCATATCAATATGTAAGTCACAGCTTGGCTTTTTTTTAAATGAGGGGATTGCAAGACCATAGAACTGCTTTATCCCTGCTTCAGTATCACTGTCTTTGTGAGGATCGCCCATGACCAGCAGAATTAAATCTGACTGAGCTAGAAAAATAAATGTGGGATACCCACTCTCTCCCGGCCATTTAAACATCTTTAAAACAATTTCAAGTGAATTCAAACAAAAATCCTTTTGCAGTAATCGGAGGTACTTTGGGAATCTCATGCCAACTCATAGGAACGCCACTACAAAAGTACAGCAAATCTATGAATTGCAACTGAAAATATTATAATTAATATTTATATGTCATGTCTGAGGGAGTTCCCACAAATAGCTTGTTATGTTTTAAGACTTCTTAATTAAGGAATCCCTTTGAAATCTGCGGAATTTCAGACTGAAATGTATGTACGTACTTGGATTATCCTTCAATCAACGCCTATGTAGGAGTTTGCCTTCAAAACACACAATTACTATCCAGTACTTTACTGTGTATCATGTGAAGTGCTTAGAGGCATCCTCATGAATCAAATGCAAGAATAATTATTATTTCTGCCGTTTTGAATATTTTTATTTATATCTTGATCTCACTGGGATTTACCGTCATATTAATGACAAGCATAAAATGATAAGTGTATAGTTGAACGACACGCAGACTGTATGCCTTTAATGAGGCACAAAACAACATGGCAAAGAAAGCAACAGCTCGGAGACAGAAAAGATTTTTAAAGCCTACTCAAGATTGTTAAAAGGCTATATCCAGGTGCCAGTAGGATTTTGTTTACAATGCAATAAATCACACTGTAACTGGACTTGAGCAGGAGGCCAGCAAACATACTGATACCTGCCCAAAACCTCGCTCAGCAGCTTAGTGATTTACAGATGGATATTACTGAAAAACACAGCCTTGGGTTAAACTGGGAAATAACTCACCTCTCATCAAACAGTATCAGCAGGAGCAACAAACACATTACTCAAGCAGTTGCTAATCTGACCAGATGTCAATCCTCCAGAGTTCCAGACTCACCAAGCACAGATTGTGCAGCTCCCAACCTTAAAATTTAATTGGTGCATTGAGACTGCTGCTTACCGCACATCATTTCTCTTCCTTTCCTCATAAATTGCTTACGGTTTTCACCAAATATTGATACAATTTGAATGGCGATTGTTTAGTTTTGAATTCCACTCTATGCCATACATACTGTCACATTGCATCAACACATTATGCTGACAACCTATATGGTTCTAAGTGGCTACAATAAAAGCAATGGGGACTGATCTGAACCTACTGACCTGCATTCCTTATTTCACTGGCATCCCTGCTCTGCTTCACGGATTCAGGTGTCTCAACCCTGCTACAAGGTGCTCACTTAACGCTCACTTTATACAACATTTTCACCCACAAAATAAATAGTCAAATCCACTTTACAATTTCAAAACAATTTCAATTTCAAATCACAAAAGTTAGTATGCAGGTGCAGCAGGCAATTAGGAAGGCTAACGGTATGTTAGCTTTCATTATGAAAGTATTAGAGTATAAGAGTAGGGAAGTCTTGCTGTAGCTGTCTGTGTAGGGTTCTGGTGAGACCACACCTGGAATACTGTGTGCAGTTTTGTCTCCTTATTTAAGAAAGGATGTACTTGCCTTGCAGGGAGTGCAGCGTAGGTTTACTAGGTTAGTACCTGGAATGAGGGGGATGAGTTATGATGATAAGTTGATTAATTTGGGCCTATATTGTCTGGAATATGGAAGAATTAGAGGGGATCTTATAGAAACCTATAAGTTTATTAAGGAGCATGACAAAGTAGATAGTGGGAGATTGCTTCCCCTGGTTGGAGAATCTAAAACCAGGGGTCACAGTCTTAAAGTTAGGGGTCAGCCCTTTCACACTGAGTTGAGAAAAAACTTCTTCACTCAGAGGGTGGTGAATGTATGGAATTCTTTACCCCAAAGGGCTGTTGGTGCTCCGTCCTTGAACATATTCAAGACTGAGTTAGATAGATTTCTCATTGATAAAGGGATTAAGGGTTTGGGGATAAGGCAGGTAGCTGGAGTTAAGCCATGATTGAATGGCGGGGCAGGCTCGATGGGCCAAATGGCCTACTCCTGCTCCTATTTCATAAGTTCTTATGTTCTAATACAGCAAATGCTGGAAATCTGAAACAAAAACGGAGAGAGCTGGGAAAGCACAGCAGGTCAGGCAGCATCTAAGGAGAAAGAAAAGTGAGTCAACGTTTCGGGTCCACGACCCTTCATCAGAACCCAATATATACTTTACAATATATTCTGTGAAGCACTTTGAGACATCTCAACTAGGTGATGAGGCGTAATACCAAATGCAAGGATTATTGTAATAAAGTTTATGGCAGGGGGTATTTATGTTGGCAGAACTGTGGAAACTACATTCAAAATAATATTAATAATGATCCTTGCATTTGATATGGCGCTTTTCCCCATCTTATCAACGTCTCAAAGTTCTTCACAGTATATACTGTAAAGTGAATTGACTGTATCTATGTGGGTGAAACGCGGAAGCCAATTGCACACAGCAGTGTCCCACAAATAGTTGTGGATTGAAATGACCAATTTTTTTTTTTTCTTTGGAGGGATTATTATTAGGTATGTGGAGTAAGGAAACTTGCCCAAGTTTCACCCTGCCTCCTGTGGCTTAGTGGTTAGAGCACTTATCTTGCAAGCTGAGGAGACCAAGCTGAGGAGAGCCGTGTTCAAATCCAGGCAGGTCAGGGCGAAACCTTGGGCAAGTTTCCTTACTCCACACGTCTAATAATAATAATCCCTCCCAAAAAATACACAATAATAAAATTGGTCATTTCAATCCACGACTGTGTGTGGGACACTGCTGTGCGCAATGGGCTGCCGTGATTCGCCCACAAATATACAGTCAATTCACTTTACAGTATATTCTGTGAAGCGCTTTGAGACGTCGATAAGATGTGAAAAGTTCTATATCAAATGCAAGGATTATTATTATTATTATTATTACCTGGAATTGAACCCAGATCTCTCGCCTTGTAAGGCAAGTGCTCTAACCACTGAGCTCCAGGACTCCCAAGTTGCAAATTAATACCAATTTAAGATTGAATGTATGAATTTACCAATATTCTGCACAACCCTAAATTTTCTGACATTGGTCTTAGGGCTAGAACCATAAGGCTTTTGTGCCTCTGAAGTAGGAGTCTTGACCTCCAACCCCTCCCATCAATTTTGTTCTCTGTTCTCCCTCCTTTATTGGGAGGCAGAGAAGCGCAAATGTTTCTTGAGGACTGTTTAACAAATAACAATGACATTTGTGACATCCAGAGATAACAGAAACCATGTGTCAAAACACTGTCAGCACTTCTCTCTGTGCAAACAGGCAGCGATGGGGTCTCTCTGAAGGTAAGGGCTCAGTTTTTACAGCTAAGATAACAAAGATGCAAGTCTTCTCTTCCTATTGCAGATCTCAGTGTACACCGTAAACATACAAATAGTTTGTTAATGCCAGTCACATTACAGATGAGTTACATTTCAGGGATTTTATCCAGGCAGCATCTATGGCTAAACATAGCCAGATGTTTATTTGAAGAGAGGCTGCATAAAAAATAGTGCAACTTAAACCTTGGTTTTGGCTTGTGCATCAGGTCATAAATAACATCGCACACAAACAGATAACCTGGACAATTCACGAGCCCCAGTCAGAACGTAACCTTATGCAGAGAGAAAAAATAGTTTAAAGTACTTTCAGAAAGCAGTCACTGAATTGAAAAAATGGTCTTTGGGGATCACTATATGTGAGTATTTCGCTAATAAATCACTAAAGGGGAGCCTGGAACAGTGCAGATGTGTAGTACATTGCCAGAAAGAGCCTTGTAGCAAACAATAATGTGTTTACACGTTCCAGTCTCTTTTATCACCCTCGTTCCTACATGAGGAAATAAGATACTAGGCAGTGCAAAACACAAGGTCAGCGACTAGACAGAAAAAGAGTGCACAAATAAGGATTTCAAACAATACATGTACTGTGCTACATAATGACACCGTATTTCCTTAATAGAATAATTAAAAATATATTCCATGTAATATATATTTCAAGATCATTACACTCGCCTACAAATTAATGCGTGGCCTAGCATTTCCCAACTCTCCAACATATGACACTCCACTCCTCTACCCTCTTTCACCCAATTGGCTTGCGCCTTCTCTCTGCGCTCGTCGATCCTCCGCTCCAATATAGTTTCATACCACAACATCCCCGATCCCTCCGCCTCGGGTGTCTTCAGAAGACTTTCTACCTCGACAGTGTCTACGGTCAACTCCCCTTTCCCCCCAGCTCGACATCAAACAACGTCATTGTTCAATGGTCCAAGAACATTGTCCCACATGACGGATGCTAAATAAATGCAACTTGTTGTTTTATATATTACCGGTGGCTAACGTTTAAGAAAGAGACACATATGCTCACACATACCTGAAATACGATTCTGCACGCACCATTTTAAATGGCACAAAGGAAAGAAGGCATTAAAGTGAGGTTCGATGTTCAAAGAGTCAAATAAGGCTAACTAAAATAAATAAATAATCCTTCCATTTACTATAGCGCATTTCATGCCAGCAAGATGTCTCAATAGGCTTCACAGGGTTTACCGTAATGTGTAGTGACTGTTTTCTGCAGATCAGCAGCGATCAACCTGTGAGGAAACACCCTCAGAACATTCACATGAGTCGAGGTAAGTTCCTGCTCGATCCAACGTGTGTTTTTAGTTTTTACTTGACTGAACATTTCTTGATTTAAGGTTTGAATCAAGAAATATCCAATCAAGAAAATGTATTCTGTAGGCCAGCCATAACGATTGGCCGCAACTGCTGTAAAAAAACATTATGTTGGTGTTGAACAGAATGTCAAAGACCAGATCCTTCAATGAATGATTCCTCAATAAATACTATGGGAAGACACTGAGGAATGGAAACAAAGCAGATGTGCTCAAATATATTGTCAACATCTGCCTCAAAAATAAAGAGACAATGGTCAAATTCCACATCCAGTTCTTTTAACCCAGGAAACAGAAACACAAGCAGACATCAGTAAAGCATATGTTATGAAGTAATATCTGCATGCCGCCTGGATCAGGTGGGAGACATTCTAGATTCCTCAAGGAAATGAGCGAGTAAATCAGTGAGGCTCTGGATAATCATTTTAAGAGCTCTCTTGCTTGAGCACTGGAGTTCAGGAAATATTAACATGTTACTTGAAATGAGAAAGACACAAATCAGGAAATAATAAATAATAATCCTTACATTGGATACAGCGTATTTCATGTCGGGAACGCATTTCAATGCATATCACAAGATATACTGGAACGTGAAACCTGTGGGCAAACAGTCCTTTTTGTTGACCTCATGCAATTCTTTCAAAGGATTGGCAGATTACTGACATAGAACTAAACCTGCTGTACAGAGTTGTTTCTCAGTGTCAAAGCATAGAGTAAAAATCTGCTCAATACAGCTGACCTTTACTTTCATTGGTTTGATCTATTGTTCCAAAGGAATAGATCAAATGAATGCATGTTTACATAATTGAGTCCAGTGCAAATTTAGATTCTTTCATATGTTTTGCCAGGCCATCAGTATAAGGAAAGTCACCTTGACTCTTGAAATCCCATTTCAGGTGCCACATGGCAAATGAATGGATTGTAAATCTATCAAGTGTTTTAAAAATCTACAAACAATCATGGCATATATGTGTAGGGCAGCCCAGAGCCATGTTTTCATTGGAATCCCGAGGAGCAGTTGCAATAGGAGACATATGCACTACATTGAGCATGGGCAATATAATAACAATAATAATAACAATAATAATAATCCTTGCATTTCTTATAACGCTTTTCACATCGTATCAACGTCCCAAAGCGCTTCACAGAATATACTGTAAAGTGAATTGACTGTATATTTGTGGGCGAATCGCGGTAGCCAATTGTGCACAGCAGTGTCCCACAAACAGTCGTGGATTGAAATGATTGAAATTACCAATTTTATTATTGTGTTTTTTTTGGGGGGAGGGATTATTATTAGATGTGTGGAGTAAGGAAACTTGCCCAAAGTTTCGCCCTGATCTGCCTGGATTTGAACACAGGTCTCCCCAGCTTGGTCTCCTCAGCTTGCAAGACAAGTGCTCTAACCACTAAGCCACAGGAGCTCCAACGCTGGATATAACCCAATATATATATATATAAAACAATATAACCCAACGCTGCAGGATTTTGTCAACTTCCATTCATTATTTCAGACTATTGCAGACCTGTCAAAGTTCCTGAGCCGGGTGGGTCCGTAGTACTGTATTTCAGAATACGGCTGATCACAGCAGGGCCAGCCTGGATCATCAGTAGGACTTGGGAGGGAAAAAGATTCTTCTGCGTGCAGGAACTCTTCACACTCAGCTCCAGTTAGCTCTGCAAACCAAAGCTGTAACAGGTAGGGTGGTTCTATCTGAATAAGTAGCAGGAATCTTGCCAGACAGTGCTCTGACAATGGCAAGCTATATGGTGTTAGCTGGTTAAACTCCAGCAGTACCCCCAATGCACACCTTTGGGTCCCTAAGCCTTGGCGCTTGCCAACTGCACCCAATACTCTCCGGAATTAGTTAAACAGGATACGTCCCTCCCTAAGTAATTAGCATTACTTTCTAATACACAGGAATTTCCCTGTGTAGGTGGGATGCATGGAACTAACTGGTTGGTTTGGATACTTTGAAGCATGATGGTGGCTTTCCACATGTTTTCCTACTGACCCTTCCAAAAAATTAAACTCATGACTTTGAATTTCTCTACGTTGATGCACACAAAAAATCCTTGCATTTGATATTGCGCTTTTCATGTCTTCTAGACATCTTAAGCACTTCATACAATATACTGTAAAGTGAATTGACTATATATTTGTGGCAAAAACACCTTTGTTGTTGCTTACTTTTTTAAAAAAGTTTTTTTAAGTTAAAAATTGTATGATTGTTATTTGCAAGGGTAAATAAAGCAAGGTGTGATCAAGAATTTCTCGACAATTATATCATAAGCACGTTGGGGAAATTATCGAGTATATTTTCCCCACTCACTTAGTTTGCGTTAAATTTACAGTCAAAGTGGGTCCTGATGGGAAACCTATAATGAGCACCAATAGATTTTTCACCGAATCCAGCAGCTATTCAGCTGTAGTGGCAGAAATTTGATTTGGCACAAATGTAAAGCAATAAAGGAGGGTAAATGTACCATGTATTGTACTACTGAGTCATGTGGATAAGTAAATTTTCAGGTTTGATCATGAGTACATAGTCAGTGAACTGACTCAGCCACAGCTGCAATCATTAATATTAACATTAATCCTTGCATTTTATAACTGAGTTTAGTGTTTCTGAGGTGGGGATGTGAAGATTCAACTGGATTTGTAATTCTGATTGCTGTCCAGTGAATGTATTGACTAATAATAATAATAATAATCCTGGCATTTGAAATAACCCATTATCATATCAATGAAATGTCTCAAAGCGCTTCATAGAATTTACAAAATGTACATTTTGTGGCGAAACGCGGCAGCCAATTGCGTACAGCTTCAAGATGTCTCGAAGACGTGATAAGGCGCTCTCTGAACTGGGAAGATTATTATTAGCAACAGCATTTACTGCTCACAAACATCAATATGTGGTGTAAGGAAGCTTGCCTCAGGTTTACCCTGCCAGGGATGGCAGAATATGAATTTTACAAAGGAATGTAGTCAGCGCATTTGAGGGAAGTTGCATGTTTTACTATTATTTTCATGTTTGTTTTAAGGTGAAAAAGAGTTACATTATTATAAAAGAATATATACCCGAAGATGATACAATTGGTCTAATAACATTCAACAATCTTTGCTAATTATACTAATCTATGATCCTATTCATTTTTGTAATTAAATTTTATAATAGTGTTCAACATTTTACTATAACCTGCAGGATTAATTATTCATACAAAGACACTGCAGATATTATCTGACAGAAACATGTAGGCATTTTGAAACTATAGTACAACGGAAATTCTATGGTGGATGGTTTTGTGATTGACTGATTACAAACAAACTCACTAGCCTGACACAATTGACTTGCCTCTATGCAGATCCAGATTATATCCCACAATAGGCAGCTTTGCCATGCAACATTAAATTGAGGCACTTCACTGGTGAATATGTATAACTTCAGGCAGTTTATCAAAACAAAGCACACAGCCTTGCTCCCAAAATACTGATGTATCTCATTCATATCCTATATATATATATATATATACACACATTTGTATACACACACTATATATATATATAGTAGGGTCCGTCGATATGGAAATTTTCCGATTTAGATATATCGATGGGCTCATATCAAGATATACCGAAATATCGATATTTTCGTTTTTTGTACCTCACATCATGAGGTGCGTGTGCATTCGGGGCCTATTTATCTCCTGAGGAGATCCTCAGGAGATAAATATCTCTCTCTCTCTCTCTGTGTCTCTCACACTCACTCTCTCCATCTCAGTGTTTTTCTGTCTGTGTCTCTGTGTCTCTCTCCTCTCTCACCACCCCCCCCCCATCTCTATCTATCTATCTATCTATCTGTATACATCCCCCCATCTCACTCCCGCCTCTTCCGCCCCCTGCCGTCTCTCTCTCCCCCCCACCCCCCCCGCCGTCTCTCTCGCCCCCCCACTCCCCCCACCATCTCTCTCTCCCCCCCACCACCTCCCGCCGTCTCTCTCTCCCCCGCACCACCCCCCGCCGTCTCTCTCTCCCCACCATCACCACCCCCACCGTCTCTCTCTCCCCACCACCCCCACCGTCTCTCTCTCCCCACCACCACCCCCCCGCCGTCTCTCTCCCCACCCTCACCCCCGCCGACTCTCTCTTCCCCCCCCAACCCACCCCTGCCGTCTCTTTCCCCCCCCCCCCCATCGTCTCTCTCTCACTCACCCCCCCCCCCCCCAGCCGTCTCTCTCCCCTCACCCCTTGCATACCTGTACATTGTATTCTAGGACTATGAATACAATATGGCGGCTTTGCACCTCAGTCTGTGCATTGTGTATAGAGATGAGCATTCTTTATAGTATTAAATGTCTATATCGGCGTATTGATATGAAAATTATATCGGGTATTACCGATATATCGATATATCGCCGGACCCTAATATATAGTATATATATTTTTTAAATGCTATCTTTCCTCTTTGCTAGCAAAGAATTACAAAAATATCTGCATCACAATAATAATAATACTTGTATTTGACATTGTATAAACGTGTCTTTGAGATGCTTCAAAGCCCCTTCACAGAACATACTGTACATTTTGTGGGCAAAACACTGATGAATTTCACACACCAATGGCTCACAAACAGTCAGGGATTGACTGTTATTATATTGTAAGGGATTATTGCCTCCAGAATAGTGATCCACCAATTGACATAAACCGGGTTCCTACTTACTAGTATTTTTCAGTGTATGCACATTAAGTTTTCAATTTAAAAACATGGAAAAACTACTTACTACAGTACTAGGTAAACAAAGGCGTGTGGAGAAAAGAAATTTGCCCAACATTTCATCATGCAGGGAATCAAACCCCGGGTCTTCCCACTCACAAGGTGAGTGTTCTAACCACTGAGCTGCAGGAATTCCATGTTTTTAAATTGAAAACTTAATGTGCATACACTGAAAAATACTAGTTTTCTCTCCAGTTTCTAAATTCTATTTCCGAATACCCACCAGTAAAATATATGCACAACACCACTGATGGTTGTACTGTATATTGTTTATATTGTCTGTGGATCTTTTGTTAGGCAACCAATGTTTTGTCGATTTATTTTCCACCCTTAACATCAGTGTAGTTTTTGCGTCCCCAGTTGTGAACATGACAAATTATCATCATTGGTGAAATGATCAGTGAATCTGAAATTGTGAGGCTGCTTTGCAGTGTGATGTTGCACCAACTCAATAGAAAGCACTGGAGAGATCCGAAAAAAATAGATATATGGAGAGACATCAATGTGCATTATAAGGTTCTAAACACCGTCAATTAGAAAGATGACTAATTATCACGGAGTGACCACATTTTTTAAAAATTAATTTTTGAAGGGATTAGAATTCCTGGAAAACGATCCGCCAATCAACTAACAACGAGGTTCCTACTTACTGCTAGTCAACAGAAGTGTGCGGAGTAAGTAACCTTGTCCAACGTTTTGACCTGCTGGGAAACTAACCCAGGTCTTCTCGTTTGTGAGGCGAATGCTCTAACTAATATACTAGGGGGACTCCACAAGTGCCAAGTACATAACAATAGAGATGATATCCAGAAGCAGCAGCTAAATTTCTCACATCAATCTAGTGCGGGTCATTAGGAATTATGAAATGAAACAGATAGAAACTGTCTTCCAAACGAAGACCAAAAATATTCCTTTGTGATATGGCCAGCATTGACATTGTTAGGTCAATACTGTGACTGAAAGTCCTGTAAATGATATGCACCATTATTAGTATTATTCACTTGTCTCTTTTCCCTATTGAGATGTATTTTGACGCTCTAAGTGACCAATTGGTGGGAGATAAAACAGGCATGTACGGCTTAGTTAGCATTGTTGTTGAAGCCTAACCAGGAGACCTAAATATTCCCAGCGGGATAGTTTACGCAGCCACCTCCATTGGGAATGCATTCAGATAAATAGGTCACCTAAACAATACATGTTCACCGTTTAATGCAAATGATCAACTTATTAAGAACTCTTTTGCTTGAATTAAAATGGATTTTATCCCCTATAAATGGGTCTGTCAAAGACTGACAGGCATTTTGACCTATTAGCCTTTGTATAAAAATACAGTACAAGTCATTTTTTCCCTCATTCTTACTCCATCAAGCTCATTCATTCGGCTGACTCAACATAACAAGTCCTGTCATGAACAAGTCCTCTCAGCTTATCCAAGCTCCTAAATGGTATGACTAACTCACAAGATAAAAGCTATCTACATGGTCTTGAGAAACACCAGGATATTAGAACATTACTCAATAGATTAATTAGCCATCACCAATTGAATTCCAAAACTATCACTCCTCAAGTTCCAGCAACAAAGGAAATGTGTGAGATGCAATGTATTTATACAGCTGTTCACACGCCTTATAACCTGCAATCTACTATTATTTTGCTCTGGCATTTTCTTTTTCTCCATACCTCTACTTAAGGTATGTACGGGGAGAAATTCAACTGAGTGTAGACTTGGATGCTTCAGAGCAGCACTGACCATCTACTGCTCGTGGGCCACTTCTGATCCAAGAGGCCATCAAGAATCGCCCCCAAACATTCACACTAGTTATGTCCATGTTTGAGCAGTAGTATAACATAAATCAAGAAATATTCAATCAAGACAATGTATTTTGTTGGCCAACCAAAAACATTGGCCACCTTTGTTTTTGAGCGTCCATAATTTGGAAAATTGTTGAATTCAATTTTAACTGCCTGTAGTTCTATAAATTACAACTGAACCATTGATGCTCCCAGCAGTGAGTTCCACATTCTCACCATCGTCTTCCTGTAGAGGTTCGTCCGAAACTATTAGATCGATCACTTCTACAACTTATCTTATATTCAAGTCCTCTGGTTGTAACTCACTAATAATTGGAAACAGCCTATCAATATTCACCCTATCAAATCCTAACACCACTTTCCTCAAACATGTCTACTTTGCATTTTTCGTCAATGTTTTGTGTATCAATTGATAAAGGAGAAGGCAGTGAGGGGCTAATAAATAGGCTATTAACTATAAATGTAGTCCATAGTTCGTTGAACACTTATTAACATTACACTGCATGACAAAACATTCAGACGCCTTATAGTGCTTTTGTGAAATATTATTGTTCACCAATCTGCTCTTGCTCCAACGTTCCAGTTGATAACCAGTTCTCTCTATAACCAATTATTCAGTGATCCAGTTATTAACTGGGAAATGACCCAGCAGAAAATATCTGACAATGTAGTGTAATAAGCGGTATTTATGACATTGAATGTTGCATTTTTTCAATCCTATGAGAAAAGAAACTTAAAAAATATATACAGTACATTGCCCTGTTCCATTACTGCTACAAAGCTCCCACCCAGAGCTTTTCTTGTGCAATGGATTTATGTTTTACAGTTCATGTTGAATTCACACCATTGAATTCAAGAGAAAATAACAGTTATATAATAATAATAATAATCCTTGCATTTCATATAGTGCTTTTCACGTCTTCTAGACATCTCAAAGTGCTTCACAGAATATACTGTACAATTGACTGTACATTTGTGCGTGAAACGTGGCAGCCAATTGCACACAGCAGTGTCCCACAAACCGCTGTGGATTGAAGTGACCGATTTATTACACAGTTACACAGCATTTACATGCAGCACTGAGTAACTTCTGAATAATCATGGCTAGCAAAAGGGAACTCAAACACCCAGGAAGCCTACTTCTCCTACATGTTTGAATGCGTGCCTTGCATTACTTATGTTATGCCGTACATGCCATAATTGCCAACTGTTCTGTAAAATCAGAACCTCATTGCAAAAACAACCTTGCAATGCCCTACATCAAGCATATTTACAGTAGCCACTTATTGTCATCTCAACATTTCACAGAAGAAGACACTAAATCAGCAGGGACTTTAAAAACACTATCAAAACTTGAGCATCAAGCTAATCTTTTATTCTAATGAAACACTCGAGCCAGTAGCTGTCATTGTTCTCACTTGCATCCCATAGCTCGGAGCTATTTATTTCTGTTATGTACAAGGGAAACTGAAAATGAGTGTACCTCATCTAGTACTCTAAAAACCACTCTGTTTCACACTCTTTTTTTTAGAAAAAGTAAATTGCTACCTAGATGCGGGAATCTCCAGAGATTCACAACTCACCATTCGCTCACTTTGTTTTTCTACCCTTTTTCACTTTTCTTCCTTTGAAACCAAATTAAAAGGTGCAGCTGGTCAATTAACATTTCAGTTAGCGAATCGCTGCAAGCCTTTTATTGGAATAGCAGTAATTTAATACACCAGTACACCTGTCTCCTGAAGAACACTTTTGTAAGTTTTTTGAAATGCCATCACGAGTCACAAAGGACTTGGGGAAATCCTGCAACTCCCTCCCAGGCCCAGTCAATTTTAGATTGGAGGGGAAGTGTGAATCGAATGGATCCCAATGACTAGGAATGTGCACTGAACCAAGTTCAGACTCCCGAGTAACCTAAATTGGGGCATTAACTCGTCAATGTTGGCCCAATTCAATCCTCTTTAGGTTGAGATGTACCTGTTTCTTTTCAAAAAGATACAAACCAGAAACTATTCAATATTCATGGCTAGAGTTATACCAATTGTTTGTCCATCAACAAGGTTGATGAATGTGACAATGAAATTCAGTAATTATTTACTATTTTTCCTGAAACAGCATCTTTTTTTGAATAAAAAGCAGATTTGTTGATCTACTGAGGGGAGTATAATACAATACAAAATTAAACTTGTATGGCGCCTTTCACCTCAGGCCAAGATCCTGGACAGTAGGGTCCGTCGATATGGAAATTTTCCGATTTTGATATATCGATCGGCTCATATCGAGATATACCGAAATATCGATATTTTCGGGGTTTTTGTACTGCGCGCGCATTCCGGGCCTATCTCCTCAGGAGGTAAATATCTTTCTCTTTCTGTATCTCTCACTCTCTCCATCTCTGTGTTTTTCTGTCTGTGTCTCTGTGTCTCTCTCATATCCCCCCCATCTCTATCTATCTGTATATTATCACATCCACCCCGTCTCTCCCCACCCCCCGCCGTCTTTATCCCTCCCCCCCCTCGCCGTCACTCTCCCCCCCACCCCGCACCCCCCAGCTGTCTCTCTCCCCATTTATCTTTAGTTTCTTGAATGCTCAAACTGTAAAAGCTCTGAAACAGGAAGCCCCCAAAACATTGCTCTTTCTTCCAACCAATTAGGGTGTAGATCGTGATTTGTCAAGTCACACTGGTTTGCGATGCAGCCTCATTGCTTATATGAAGATATGGACAAGCTCTGAAAAATGCTCTTTTTTAGAATTCGCTCTCATTTTGAATGGATGGGTTTCAGATTATTATGACACAAAACAGACATGTAACAAATTACTGATTGCTATGGAAATACTTCAAAGATTCATCTACTATACGTAAGTGAAATATCTCATCTGTCCTAAAGTCGGATCCTATATTGCAACCAATTATTCTACTGTCTAACACGGTGGAAAAATATGGAATAAAAATACCAACTATCGTGACTAAGCTATCTCGAAAGCAAGAGTGACAATTTATCTTGAACCTTTACAGAACCTTAATAGCACAGATCCTGGAAGTCTTTGTTGCCTATGGATAACTGGGATCACAAAGCTTACGACAGATTGGTGAATGTGTGAAAATATGGAGCAGAGAGAAAACTAGTTAAATTCACTAAATAGCAAGAGAACAACAACAATTTACATTTATATAGCGCCTTTCACGTCGGGAGGACGTCCCAAGAGAAATCCACATACAGTAAGCCTTTTATAGAGCTCGGTATAAATAGATATATTGACTCTTTGAAAACTATTTTACTTTTACAGGGGACCACCCTAAGATATTTACAGTACAGTATTTCTGTTTTGAAGGCCCAAAGACCTCAAAGAGGGTTTTACTGTATAATGATGAGTAAATCTACACATATTAGGATGTAATTGTTCTTCACAAAGTAACTTCACTTGATCTTGTCAATTGGTATAATGTAACACAGCTCCTAATACTGTACCATTTTAAGTCTGTGCACCTGGATACCTCAGTTTAACATCCTTGGAGAAGAAACTAATTTCAAAAAGCCTAATGAAACAAAAACACTAATCATAAGAATAATAATTATCCCTACATTTGGGATAGCTTTTCACATCAGGAGGATGTCTCCAAGAGCTTCACGGGATTTACTATGGAAGTGATTGTGTGTTTTTAGGTGAATGCGGCAGCCCAATTGACAATGTCCCACAAATAGTCATGAAATTAATGATCAATTCTATTTGAGGTATTGTAGGTCAAATAGTGCCATGGGATCTTTAATGTCTACATGAACAGATAGATTGATCCTTCATCTCATCTGAAGAACAGCACTTCTAACAACGTAACATGGGAGTACCTTTGACTATGTGATTCGGAGGCCCGATGTGCGGCTCGAACCTTCATCCTTCTGACTCCTAGGCGAGCGCACAACCGACTGAGCCAGCTTGACAAACATACACCAGTACTAGATTTCAAGGGAAGACACACTTCTATGGCTAACACCCTCTTTCCTTCTCTGCATTTTCTTTGGATTCCAAAGAAAGCTTCCTTCCACGATTCAGGCACAAAAGCTAAGAACTGAAATTACAGTTCCAGGTGGCTGAACCAATACATAACCGCTCTTTAAATCTTCTCAATGGTCAGTATACATATGACAAATTCCCCACAGAGGCTCCACAACACTGAATGCATTGGAATTCACTGACTAAGCCAGATAAACCACCTGAAAACCTTATTAGCACTGATGGCCCCAAAGAGTTCATAATGCAGGACCTTATGACCTCAGGAGTTTGTACTCTGAATGGCATTCCTGACCTTTTCTTCAACGCTTGAATAGTCACAGGCCTCGCACACTTTTAGAAATTGAAATGGTAATAATAGCAAAGCAATGGATTCATTCACTCTTAAACTGTTGAAAATCTGCTCCCTATTGAAAGACATGCAATACAATTTGTGTTATTCATTTTCCCCTGAAAGATATAAATCATGAGCACGAATTGTCACACAAGGTCATAGGGTAGTTCCTGTAATATTAAAGTTAGAGAATTCAATGTTTATAAAGCTCTAAGGCCCTGCTGGTTATCTTAGACAACAACATATATGAGATTAGCTGTTATCACTCTTCCAAACTGATGTCAGCTATTGAATAGATGATTAATGGCTTTCTGTAGGTTTCTCTCACGTACTCCCAATTTTTTTTCTATTCTCCCCAAAAGACCCAAAGTTTTTTTTAAAATAAATTCAACTGAACAAGTCTACTTGGAATGAAAAGCAAACTTCACCTCTGTCTGACGTTGGTTGCATTCATGATTATTTATGAAACAATGTGCTCAGCCACACAAAACCTGCATTTTACACACTGTTTGTGTTACCATAGTAGCTTATAAAGCTGCATAATTAGTGCTAATGAAAAGCAGGAAAAAATAGCTGCACTTTTACTTTAAAGATTTCCTCAATTTTCCACAACCATGGCACACTTTAAGTCCTTCAGTGATTTCCAATCCTGCAGGTTGTTACTACAGAAACAAGACAGGAACTTCAAGTTTGTAACTTTACAACCAAGAATTACGTATTTACTGGCTTTCCTTTAGCCTGTAAAGAAAGGGGCAAAGGCAAGCAGGAAACTCCACCTATTACAGTATCTAATACAAACAAGCTGCATTTGACATTGACGTGACTTGAGCACAGAACCCATCCGCACATTTAATACAGTAGTAAATATTGCTTTTCCTCACAATAACATGCCATTACTAACCCGGCCTTGCTCTCAGGATTAAACCTGTCAGACAGACACTACAACAGGATCCAATAAATAACAGACCAGAGTGGAAATCCGCCCCGAATTCACTGCAGAAAAACTAGACAATGTTCTATTATACCCAATAATCCACCTTTCAGTCAAATTCATACAGTATAAGGTAAATCAGATGTACCTCAACAAACCAGGGATTACTGTGAATTTAGTAAAAGCCCAATGTAGAAATTGTGATTTATACACTTTACCAGTGTTAAAACGGGGATGTAGGATATGAGCTTTAAAATCTGCATTGCATTCCAAATCTAAGAACCCTTGTTTAATGTCTCCAACAAGTCCCTTAGATATTAGCGCTTACAGTATGTCCCAAAAGTTTGGCAATGTCTGTGCAGATCAGCAACAGTAAACTACTGTACTTTGCTGTATAGGATGGTTCCGCTGTAACATATGGCCATCTCTATTAGCAACTGTTTATGTGCCCATCACAAGTGGTGCTGCCATCAGATGCCTGGCCAACATTGCTCTTTTTATCCTCCAGCAGAATCCGCACCACTTCATTTCCTTTGTCACTATCCAGTCATCCTACACTCTAACGCATAACTTGACAACTCTGTTTCCAGAAATCCCAAGAGCTGAAACAATGATAAATAGCTCATTATTACGGATAATGTGTCTATTAATTAAACCATCACTACCAAGACAATTAATAAAATAATTTAAACAGTTATTTTGCAAGAGCAAAACAATAGTTCAGAGGGCTGAGATAAATCAGTTTTGAGACTTTTAGGTTCACTCTTTTTCATCTCCCACAACATGACAATGCTCATGATCGAGATTTCCCAAAGTAAATATTGGTACTACAAAAGTTGACATTTACAGGCAGCATTTTGCCTATTTTTATGCTGCTCTCCAAATTCCAATTACAGCCAGGGCCGGGTCAATAATACACTCCATTGATATGAAGAGTTTAGATGATGTCAACCATGAAAGTGAATCTGAAGTGGTTTGTGAGAGTCAGCTGAATCTCCAGAATGCACTGTAAGATTTTTATAACTGAAAAATAGTTTACCTGAATTAGGGTCTTTTACTTAATCTCTACCCATCTTTTTTATAGTATGATCTCAGTAATCTCAGTAAAACTAAACTAAGTAAGCGGCTACTAATCCTGGGACTGAAATTATACTGATTGAAGACTGTGAGAGGCTGCTATGGTATCACTGAGAGGTTACTGTGACACACCTCGCCGATAGTATAATAAGGGGATTCATTTGGAGTTTTGAGACACAATTACAGGACTATTATTGAGTCATGTAGCTCAGTTCCACATAAAAATGTGCAAACTGTAGTTCTCTCCTATGTGGGGAGGTTAAAAACAAGAATAAAGATAGGCAATGCAAACCTGTCATTTCCTTAAGCTTCCTTGTTCCCTCTGCCCCACCTCACAGCGAGGAGGTACAAATCCTAATGCACTATATCACTGATTCTAACGCACATTCCACTCACAGTAGGTTTTTCTTTAGTGTAAACATTATTTATTAATGGTTTAAACAATAATACTTAGCATTATTATTATTATTATTTATTAATGTTTAATTAAACAATGTTTCTCTCATTAATATATTTTGAATGTGTGCCTCTGTCAGATTACTACAACATTTGCTGAGCTGTTAAAAAAAACATATTGCTGTTAATAATGTAAACAACAGTGTCAAGTTTAGACAAAGGCTGCTGCTTACACAGTAATCTACTACAGGCTACTTACACTGTAATCTCTGGGTCATAAATGACAGCTACACTTGAGGTTCCTCGACAGACATAACAAATGGGCATACAGTACCACAAGCCCCAAGGCTGACACAAGCAAATTAATTACAGAGTAATCTTGTTCTACTGATCCTGCCCTATAGCCACATTATAGCATATGTTTACTGTGAACCCGTGATAACACAAAATACAGCGTGCCCAGCTTCTCGTATTGACTAGACAGCATTTTATTCTAATGAATGGTCAACTTTCATTTGATCAGCAGTTCTTCATTGGCGTCATTTCCTGTGCTTTGTGTGCATGCACGCTATGTGTAGCTAACGCCGCTAAAAACAACAATGACAACTTTGATTTATATGGCGCCCTCCACGCCAGACAGCGTCTCAGAGCGCTTCACAGTAAAGGATCCCGGGACAAGGGCAGGGGTAGAAAGTTGACCAAAGGCGCGGTCGAAGAGAAAGGCCTTCAGCTGGGATCACATCACTTCCTGCCCGTGTAGGTTATGTGCAGTAAGCACTGCTGATGTCCCTTTGGGAAAGCATGGACATCAGTGGCACTCCTCTGCTTCTGTGCCCGGAGAGAGTGACGTTATCAGTGCTTCTTGGACATGTGCAGGAAGTGAGCAAAATGGCAACCCGACAACCTGGAAGACAGCCATTGTTTAACACATCAGGTGGAAAATAGCCAGACATGTTACAGTGGGATTCTCTCGTACATTTTAAAGCTAGGTATTCTCTGATGGCTCAGCTGGTTACCTCCCAGACCAGTATGAATACACTGAGACAGAAAGTCTGAGCTTCGATCCAAGGTCTGTGCAGATCTCACCGATCTCAGCTGGAGCAGCGAAATAAGATTAATCTCAGGACTCCTGGGTGAGAATCAGCCCTGTGATTTATATCCCAGTGCCCCTCCCCCACTCCCACCCCCGAACCCCTCACTGTAACATAGTTGTGTGTGAAGGTCACGTTACCTGCAATAACAACAACAACAAGAAAATTACGCTTATATAGCGCCTTTCACATCAGGAGGACATCCCAAAGTGCTGAAATATATATTATTAAGTATAACATGCCACACCCCACAGCCACCCCCATCAAAATTGAAGCATTTACTCAACTCAAGTATAGTTTCATGAGCTCCCATGTTGTCCTTGAAAACATCCAGCAATGGCTCAACAGAACCATACTCTATAATTAGTGACTCTAGATTCATAGAATAGATTCATAGAATGTTACGGCACAAAAGGAGGCCATTCGGCCCATCTAGTCTGTGCCGGCTCTTTCAAAAGAGCGATTCAATCCCACTGCCCTGCCCGCTCCCCATAGCCTAATAGACCTGTTCTCCCTAAATAAAGATCTAATTCCCTTTTAAAAGTTGTTATCGAATCAGCCTCCACCACCTTTTCAGGCAATGCATTCCAGATTCGAACAACTCGCTGAGTGAAAAAATTTCTCCTCAGCTCCCCTCTACTTCGCCTTGAAACTATTTTAAATCTGTGACCACGAGTCACAGATTCGCCCACGAGTGGAAATAGTTTTTCTCTATTTACCCTGTCGAAACCCCTCATGATCTTATAAACCTCTATTAGGTCTCCCCTCAATCTTCTCTGCTCCAGAGAGAATAACCCTAGCCTATCTAGCCTCTCCTCATAGCTGAAGTCCCTCAATCCTGGCACCATCCTAGTAAATCATCTTTGTACCCTTTCCAATGTCTTCACATCCTTTCTGTAGTGTGGTGACCAGAATTGAACACAGTATTCCAGCTGAGGCCTCACCAAAGTCTTATAGAGGTTAGTCAGCACTTCCTGACTTTTGTACTCTATACCCCTATTTATAAAGCCTAGTATCCCATATGCCTTCTTAACAGCCTTGTCTACCTGTCCTGCCACCTTCAACGAGTCACTAACACAAATCCCCAGGTCTCTCTGTTCCTTCACACCATTTAAAATTGTACTATCTAGCCTATATTGCCTCCCTTCATTTCTTCTCCCAAAATGCATCACCTCACACTTCTCTGCATTAAACTTCATCTGCCATGTGTCTGCCCACTTTACCATTTTGTCTATATCCTCTTGCAGATGGCTACTATCCTCCTCACTATTTACTATTCTCCCCAACTTAGTGTCATCTGCAAACTTGGAAACTGTACTCAGTACACCCAAGTCCAGATCATTGATGTAGATTACAAACAGCAATGGTCCCAAAACTGATCCCTGTGGCACACCACTGCTCACTTCCCTCCAATCTGAAAAACAGCCGCTCACTACAACTCTCTGCTTTCTGTCTCGCAGCCAGTTGTGGATCCACGCTGCCAGTGTCCCATTTACGCCATGGGCCTTTAATTTCCTAATAAGTCTCTCATATGGCACTTTGTCAAATGCCTTTTGAAAGTCCATGTAAACTACATCAACTGCGCTACCATTATCCACCCATTCCGTTACCTCATCAAAAAATTCTATCAGATTTGTAAAGAATAGATAAACTATTCTTATGCACAAAATGTTTCTCATTGCTTTTTTGCTGGTAATATTCTCACCCAGAGGAGAGAAAGGCATTAACTGAGCAAAGCTGAAGTATGTGCCTGAGACTCTGAGAATTATTGGGAAAGGTTAGCTATGCATCCAATTCTTGGTGATGTACTCAAAGTTACGTGACTGATTTGCTGAGCATTAGTGTGGGAGAAGTCTTTTGTATCACATCTACAAGCATGATTTAGTGAGTCACCAATGTTTAAATGTTGATTTTGGACTATGCTTCAAATCCAAACTGGTTTGGTATTACTACGTGTCTGAATCACTGACAATTAGTGAGGAAGGGATGGTGTGGATCCAATTCCTGGTGGACCACAAGTGGGTGTAGGTCAGACTCCCTCACGTCATTTCTGCCAAATTGACATTTTGGGCAATAAGCACCATGACATATCATCACATCATCGCTTAATAAACAAACCAAGTTTGCTTAAGTACAGTTTGTTTCTTTTTTTAACAAGTTAGTACAAAGCGAACATGTTTTTGTGTATAATTGCAAGCATTAGCGAGCAATTTAGTTGCTATTTGCTGGATTACAGCATTGCCAAATCAAGCCAAAAGGCATAAACTGTTATACCCCAAACCTATTCTCTTGGGATGGAATACTAAAAATATAGAATACACATTCACAACTGGTGGTTCATGCAAATTTAAATGAATTTGGAAAAAATGTGCAGATAGCAGAAACCACAAGCATTATCACTCCCCACTATAAATCCTGATGTAGGTCTGAAGGGCTCTAAATAAACACAAGACATTACTCTAGTTCAGATGAAGTGGTTGTTTCCCAATGTTTCACTTAATTTTGTTGCCAACTACAGTTAAAATAATTAACACTTTCCAATTTGTTTGTATAATAAGCACAGTGGAAAATATTGATTATCAATACAGTTCACTTGTGTGGTTCCGAGCTCCTAGGCATGCAGTAGAGGGATTAACTTCAGGAAAATGTGTTAATTCCAGGGTCAAGCAATGAGATGGATTTGTGGTAAAAAGTGGAAGTGGCCTCAGGAAGGAGTGCTGTAGCCGAAATGATTTGTTACTCAGCATCCCACAGCCAGAGAATGTTTCACAGTGGGCGAGTCTATTTGCCAAAGTCCTCCACATGAGGACGAAAGACTGGATTCATTTTCAGTGGCTCAGGCACGTACCTACCACTGCACAGTTATCAGCTTGACTCACTTAATTGCTACATTGACTTCTGCTTGGCTCAGTTAATTGGAGCTGATTAAATCTGGTACATTGTTTTTGACCTGGATCCCGAGAAGGTCAGGGTGGATGTCACATCACAAGCTGTTCTATAAAGGTCCTTCCATCACACGGTGGTTAATCAGTGCTCTCAAGAGCAAACCATGCTGTTTTAGCTGATTGAACAACAACAACAACAAAATTACATTTGCATAGCACCTTTCACGTCGGGAGGACATCCCAAGGTGTTGGACAGTCAATGTTTCAGACCCTGAGCTGGGTCAGGATCGGAGAGGATGGAAGGAGAGAAGGGAATTTGGGGTGACTGATGAGACTGTCTTGAGGCGGGACTTGAAGGAGGGCAGGGAGGGGGCGAGGTAGAGGGACTGTGGGACAGAATTCCAGAGGTTAATTGTAGAGTGGCTGAAGGCTCGCTGGCCGATGGTGGGTTGGGGGAGTTGGAGCAGGCAGAGCCTGCTGAGCGGAGGGAGCGGAGGTTGGTAGGGGTTAGGAGGTCGCAGAGGTAGGGTGGGGCGAGACCATGGAGACCTTTGAATATGAGGATCAGGATGTTGAATTGAATCCTCTGGGTGATGGAGAGCCAATGGAATAGGGCGAGAATGGGGGAGAAGGGGTCATGGAGCTTGGAGTGGCAGAGGACATGGGCCGCAGAGTTCTGGATTATATGAAGCCTATGGAGGGAGAAATCGGAAAGGCCAACAAGCAGGGCTTTGGCGTAGTCAAGCCTGGATATAATGAAGGCATGAATGAGGGTTTCAATGGTCTGAGAGGTCAGTTAGTGGTAGAGTTGGGCAATATTGCGGAGGTGAGGGAACAGTACAACAGCGTTGGTGGCATATGTATCTGGACCTGCTGGTCTGATTTGGATACTCTTAAGCCTAGTCATATCAATGAAATGGTCCATTTTTGAAACTAACCATTGAAAAGACATGCAACAGGTATTAACAGCCCCGGGGGAAATTCAACAAAAATGTATACGTTTAAGAACTATTGTGGAAATATTAGATTCATTCCTGGTATTAAATCCAATTTACCTGAATTTTATGTCAATGCAACTGATCTACTTATGTTTCTCTCTCCCCTTCCTCCATCACAGGAATGAATGGATTTTCGTTACATCGTGCCTGCCAAGCAAGTGTTTAGATTAATGTAAGCCACGGGTACCCTGGACTTGGAAGATTGATCAGACTCCAAGATAAAGAATGATACAAAAAAGCTGAATTTTGAACGAGTCAATGTTCCAAATCACCTTGAGCTTAAATTGCACTGCCTATCATCAGTACAGTTCTGAGCTATCTGCGTCAGCACCGATTCTGTGCCTTTTATTCTTCTCTACAATCTTGAATAATTACGAATTTAAGGATTCATTTATTTATGTCTTTACAAGGTGTCCCTCCCTGGCCTCCTTCAAATCCCGCCTCAAGACTCTCCTCTTCGATGGTCCCATCGACAACTCCTAATCCCCCACTTCCCCTTCACCCCCTGTCCCCGGCTCAGGTCTTAAACAGTGACTGTCCAGGGCCTTGGGATATCCTCCTGATATGAAAGGCACTACACAAGTGTAATTTTGTTGTTGTTGTTGTTGTGTCAGCCTGGTTCATTTGGTAGCAGTCTCACCTGTGAAGGTTGTGGGTCAAAGCATACATTGGGACTTTAAATGTGTGATCTAGGTTGACACTTAAATTGGTGGTCTAGGTTGACACTCTAATACAATGCTGGGGAGTTTTGCATTGTTGGAGGTGTCATCCATCAGCTAAGACCTCAAACTGAGGTCCTGTTTGTTAGTTCAGGTTGACATTAAGGATCTCACAACGATAATAGAGGCTCTAAATGTCCAGGTTAACAATGCCTGGATAAAAAAAAATGTTAATTCGCTTCATGGCTATGTCTGCAAATTGCCTGCCACGTTCACCTACAAAATACAGTCACTATCCTTGAAAGTAAATGCTTTGAGACATCCCCCGTGATGTGAAATGTGCTACATCAACGCAAACATTATTATTATTATTTAGAAATAAAAATATCTCATAACTTCGCTATGCCCTGGGACATCAAGAAACATATTTTATGCTAACTTCATACATTTAGCACTTTTCCTTGTTTCTGTCTCATTCCAGAAAAAAAAGGATCAAATATATTTTGAGTACTGTAAGTCCCTATAAAGACGATAGGAATAATCTTCAAAATATTGCTGCTGTATTTCAAATCTACTTTTACTGCGTAATTTAGTTTTTTCTTTCTTCAACTATTTTCATTACCAAACCCAATGCATCTGTCAAAACCATCTGACTCAAATTTGAGACGTTCACTTGTTACGTGTCTCACAAATCCCTTTCCGTCCCCATCCATGTGTATTTGTCACAACAATCACTGTCAAATATCAATGTAAAACAGTATTTGGTATTATTCTGGATAACATAGCAATGTAGAAGTAATGACTGTGTGCCCTTCTGAGGAAGGTTAAAAGATAATAGAAACGTCTCCGCTTGAGGTATGATAAGAGACGACAGCCCAAGTCACAAGTATCTGTTGCACTGTGTAATAATGACCCTGCAAAGACGTGGAGAGACCTACTGTCAGCAATTACACATTCTCTGGCCTTTGCAGGTAACTGCCTTCTTCAACTTGTTTATCTTGGCTCCCAATCACATTATGACTGTGGAGATTGGTGGGATTAGCTAGTTGGTCATATCTAAATGGTATCTGCTACCTTGACCGAGTGTGCTGTGAGATTCATCAGCAATACAAGATTAAGCAATTTCACCCGGGAGGAATACACTGTTGGTGCATATATATTCAGGCAACATCTGTGAAGCAAGTTGAGATGTTTTAATTATATGGTGGTATACCAAAAGCAAGGATTATTAACTCCCAGGCAGGGTGAAACCTTGAACAATTTTCCTTATCCGCACACCTCATAATAATCCCTTGAAAAAAAACAATAATAAATTGGTCATTTCAATCCACGACTGTTTGTGGGACACTGCTGTGCGCAATTGGCTACCACATTTGGCCCACATTCACTTTACAGTATATTCTGTGAAGCGTGTTGAGGTGTCTAAAAGACGTGAAAAGCGCGATATCAAATGCAAGGATTATTATTATTAATAATGATCTTGAAATATCTGCAGTTTCCTCCAGGTTTTCCAGTGAAAGTTCTCCTTGTTTCTTGCCAAGCACCGTGCTCTGCTATATATACAGCAGCTTATTTTTGTTACCTCCATTACCCACGACTGTTTGTGAGACATTTCTGTGCACAAAATTTACGTTCAATTCACTTTACCACATATTCTATGAAGAGCTAGCTCCTGAACCCAACCACCAGCTTGTTGTGGATCCCTGGACATCATCCTGACGTGAAAGCCGCTATAAAAATGTAATTTGCTGTTGTTGATGTTGTTGTCTGAAGTATGGCTAGTGACGTTAGTTTAAATCTGTCAACAAGCTTTTATCTTTTACAGCATAAATATTAGCTGGTTTTATATTATGTGCTTTGCCAAAATATACTGAGTTGTTCACCCATACTCCAGGATTTCTGAGTTGATAACACAGAATTTAAAATGAAAGCAAACCAAGTCTAAGATAAATTATTAACAATACTACATGTACTTTATTACAGTGAGTATAAGTCTTACTGTTTGTATAGTAAAAGGCTATATTTTAGGCTTTAGTCAGTCATAAATTGTAAAGATTCAAAACAAGCTGGGTCCTGTTCTGGTTTATTTGAAGGCAATTCTTCAGAGCTAAGATTTTGGCAGATAACATATGTCTGATATATTTCACCACTCAGAGAGAAGACTAAAGAGATCATCCAAAGTATATACATGTAGGACAGGTCCTAGTTTCCTATTTGCCTCCTTTGCTCAGCGGGCTCTCTGCATACCCCTCAAGCCATCCAATCCACCGTCAGCCATCAAGCTTTCAGTCACTATACCCTACACCACACCCCAACCACTTCTTGCCTCAATCCCGATTTTGATCCCATTTTCAGATTACGCCTGAAGACTTTCCTCTTCAACCCTAACTACGGTGACCTCCCTTTTCAACCCAGCTCAGCATCAAACTACTGTACAGTACTCCATTATTAAATGGTCCAAGTCACTACCCATGTTACAGGTGCTATCTAAATGCAAGTTGGTGTTGTTCTCCCAAACCCTTCAGGGGTCTGAGATTCTCTAGATTACTGCTGTATAGCACTGAGGATAGGTGATTGGAGAGCCCTCAGCTGTAACTGATATATTGATCCAAAGGCAGAGATGCTGAGGAGGGTGGTCTGGGGTTCTTCAGAAGGGATTCAGAAGGGTAAATTCTCCTTTTTCTAAAGAGGATGGGCAGGTTTTAACACAGATTGTAGGCATGAGAGAATCTCAATATTTGATGGAGGTAATAAATGCTGGAGTACAGATCACTATAATCTGGGATATTGAAGGCACAATTCCACACAATTCCTCTCCCTATTATTCAGTGCTTTGGGACGTCCTCCCGACGCGAAAGGTGCTATATAAGTGCAATTTTGTTGTTGTTGTTATTGTATTATAGGGTGTTTTTAATGTAAGCACAGTCACACCCACCTAGCCCTGCTCACATCTCCAAAGTATGGAAAAATAAAAGCTTAAATCTATTCGTTCCTATTGGCAGCACCGCACAAAAAAATAGTTGCAGTTTGACATGACTGCTACTTTAATCTCAGTTTTGTTGGGGATTATGAAAAGTCTCAATTTTGTGGACAAGCAATTTGAGACACAAATTTGTACAACACGCCGCACGTTTGTTGCGATGCAGACGATTGATTTGTTTCAGGCAAACTTGTGGAAAAAAAACTTTCAAAGACTTTCGAAAGTGTGCACCTATTTGAATGATTTCCTGAACTGTTAAATTATCGAGTGACTCATGCAATGAATCACAAAGAGATAGTGGTGAGCATGCTGTTCAGGATGACTCACGTCTTTAGAGAATTCTTTACCTGAAAATCTACCAGAATGCAGTGAGCAAGACCTATCAGTCACTCAAATTAACTGAGTTAGTTATGCACCCTATGCATAATTGGTGAGGGCTATTAAACTTATCTTTTATTCCCCCCCAAAAAAAACCTGGGAATATTTTGGAGGTTGGTGGAGAAGCAAAAACAATCCAGGCTTAATTGTTGCCTTGACAAAACAGGAGGAAAAAAATCAAGGCTGGAAAAATTTAATACAAAGAAGATGAACTCAGCGAAATTCAGGATTTAATTTGTTCAATGTGACCCACGTGGATTCCTGGAACTGGTATACGTGCAGTGTATTTCACTGCTTTGAGACGCTACCCCACATGAAGATAAATGCAAGTCTGTGTTGTTGTTGATATGATGCACTAACATGTATTCCCAATGTGCAGCAGGTTGAATCTCGGAATCTGTCCGCAGCTTCACAGATGCCAGAAAAGTGAGTTTCACGTATTAAATTGAGGTGAAAATCTGATTGAATTTCACCAAGTAAAATCGTGATTTTTTTTAATCAGCAAAAATAAACTTCCTCACTGGTCCTTGATAAGTTGAGACAAAAGCCCGAACAAAACACATATAAATGAAGAATAAACTGCCAGTAAGAGCAACAACAAGATCATTCAGTGCTTCCACGAATAACAAGAATTTAATGAAATCAGAAGTCCATCTTAAAACACTGACAACAACAACAAAACTCGAGCGCCTTTCACTTCGGGAGGATGTCCCAAGGCGCTGACCAGACAGGGGTCAGGACCCGAGCATGGGGAAGGGGCAGGGTAGGTAGGAGGGGAGGGAGAGAAATGGGAGGACGGCAGCAGAAGTCGTGATTGAAAAGGAGGGTCTTGAGATCGGCTTTGAAGGAGGCAAGGGAGGAAGCGAGGTGAAGGGACTGTGGGATGGAGTTCCAGAGTGTGGGGGCAGAGAGGCTGAAAGCCCGGCCACCGATTGTAGGGAGGGAGGGAGACATGGAGCAGACTGGAGCCCGCTGAATGGATGGGGAGGGTAGGTTGGTAGGGAGTCAACAGGTTGGAGAAATAGGAAGGGGCGAGGCTGTAAATGGCAGAGGCAGACAGACGACTGAAACTATTCAACTGAAGTACAAAAGTATGCTTTGCTATACATAAATTATAATAACCCTTGCATTTGATATAGCGGCTTATCAAATTGTTGAGAAAATGTCTCAGACAACAACAACAACAACAAAATCACATGGATAGAGTGCCTTTCACATGGGGTGGGGGGGGGGGGAAACGCAAGGTGGGGGGACAGACGCGCATCACAAAATACACTGTAAAGTGAACTGACTGTATTTTGTTGGGGAAACACAGCAGCCAATTGCTCACAAACAGTCCTGGATTGTGTGACTAGATTATAATTTTGGAGAGAGGAGGGGTTATTCCCCCCCCCTCCCAGCCCCCCACCCCCCCATCAACCCAGGAAAGGGAGCTACAAATCAACTAACAAACAGGTTCCTAGTTACTGCTGGTAAACAGAGGCTTGTGGAGTTAGGAAAGGTGCCTAACATTTTGCCCTGCTATTTGTTTTGCTTCATTTCATCAACAGATTTACCAAAAAAAACATACAAAAAAACATTCCTTTCTGGAACTATGTGTTAGTTGGGCTTCTATATGTTGTAGTATTGCAAGCAGGAAACATATTCAATAATCCCATTCCCCGTTATCAGGAGTGTTCCACAAACCACTAATAATTTATACTCTCAGTTGCATTGTCATTTAAACAACAAATCAGCTACAACACCCCCTGCTTTGGTGCTGTTCGCTCTATTTTTCTAATGTTAAAATGCCTGTGTCAAGCTGTTATGTTTAGGAACATATCCAACTGTCCACTTGCCATGTTAAAAAGCAGATGAGGAAAAAATATATGAATGTAATGCAGGGACTATTGCTGGGAATGGAGCTTTGATAGTACAATAACTAAATTTCACAACACACTGAACATTGCAACTGGTACTGGAAAGATTACAATGATATCTACATGTCAAAAGGACATATCTTCTCATTTATACAATATCTACCATTGGCCTAGTTAATTGAAAAACACAAAAATGTGTCAACAGGCAGATTTACACCTCTAATTAAAACCCGTCTGCTATAAAACAATATAGGCATGTCTAACAGTTCTGCTTTAAACTAAGTTGATGCTATCCATTGCTTGTAGATTGATCAAACAAACACAGTCTACTTCAATCCTGAATTTTGAACATGGCTGTGAAGAAAGTTGATACTCACGGTTGGTTAACGTGGCGACCATATATTGCAAAACAAAGAAGAAATTAAAATGGTTTTGTAAGTAAGGCTATTAAAATGACTGGAGTTGGTAGCTAGTTGACTGTCTTGTGCCTCTGCCTGCAGTGTTGACAATGAAGAAACAGTTTAGAAAGCCAAATAGTTCACAGCTGCTGTGTGTGTGTGTGTGTGTGTGTGTGCCCATCCTACACGTTCTAGACTGTATCAGCCATCCAAAAATGATGCCTTGAGGGCAGATCTCACTGAGAAATGGAATGCCTCCTTAGGAACGAAACGTCAAAGAGATAGGCTTGTGTTTAAAGGACATTTAAGTGAGGCGTTTGATTCTAATCTGATGGACAGACAAGTCAATCATCTTTGTGATGAAGTTATTATCTGATCATCTTCAAATTACTGAACAGCTCAGAGACTGCCTCTGATGTTTGCCATGTTGTATACACACGCACAGACACACACAGACAGATGTATAATAATAAATAAAATCAATACACTCCCATGCACAGAAAGCTTCGAATTGGAGTCCCTTTCAGCAAAATAATTGAATCTTATCGCTTCAAAGCATGCAGTCATACAATAATCCTGTACTGACAGAATATTTAAAGAACTGTTTTCTTCCACTATTGGTGCTGCTAATTCTGATTGCTTCCAGAAAGAGTGTTTTGTAGGTGGTGAGGGGGGATGACTTAAAACAAATTAAAACAAATAAATTAATTGGGACTGGCCGAAAAATCAAAAGCCCTTGGAAAATGCTTTTTTTTTCATGTGTTTTAAAATAACACAACTATTTTTGCGACTGTCAATTCATGACAAACTGTATGTAGAGTCTGGAGTATTTTGCTGTATAGGTTTGTCTAACACTTCCCCCTATTTCTAATGACGTGGGATCAAACCTTACACTGCAATATACTTTCACGTAAACGAGCTTCTCTGCTGTTAACTTGCAAATGACATTTCAAACAAAGTTCCCCCCAAAAGAAAAACAGAGTGAAATCTAACCTGCAGGATAATTTGAAGGCAGGGAAAATGTACAGTATCACCAAATCAGCAATTATTATTATTATGGACCGTTCTGCCCTCACTTCAAACATCCGGCATCTCAAATCACAAACAGTTTTGAGTTTTGTTTATTCCAAATGCATAACCTTACAGCAGTCTGCATTCCTAACGAGGGACACAGGACAACAGGAACAGAAGGAAAGCATTCAGCCCATTGAGCTGACCCACTAAACACTCAGCCCACGATAACACCTGCTCATTGTATGAATTACTGTACAACATATCTTTACAGTGGCATTGTGTTCTTGCCAAGTCAACGGTAGGTTTGTACTTCATTGAAACAGAAATCAACTCTCCATACACAGAGTCTGGTATTGCGTTGACATCAAAAGGTAGCGTTGTTCAATTCCCTGAGCAATGCCATTGCTTTAAGTACAGGACACAATGCATTTCGAACAACACTCAGCAAACCCCCTCGAAACCTGGATTTGGCTTTTATTTGTGTCATTTTTTTTGGCCTGAAAAATCCCAGTTGGATCCCATGCATTTGGATCCCATGATAAACAGCGCCCCCTGGCGGCCTGGAACTGGCCTATTTCAGTTGTCCATTACCCCCCCTCCCCAAAGCCCCCCAAACTGTCTGATGTTCTCTCCCCACGACTTTCAATGCACTGATATGTGTTGGGTTTGAAGTTAATTGAGCTGTTGCCAAATAAATTACAACTCGCGCCTTCTTTTTTATTTTAAGGAACTCCCAACCACTCAACACATCAACACAACACACAAGCATTCACCTTCAGACTAGAGGAATCTTTCCTGTCAATGGCTTAACCATGGTGTGATACTAGTTACAGGGAACACAAAGTACCAGCATTCCCCAGAGGCTCTCCCCACTCTCTCTCTCCCCTTCTCTCTCTATCTCTCTCTCTCCCCTCTCTCTCTATCTCTCTCCCCCCTCTCTCTCTCTATCTCTCTCCCCCCTCTCTCTATCTCTCTACACTTCTCTCCCCTCTCGCTCCCTGCTCTCCCCTCTCTCTCTATCCCTCTACCCTTCTCCCTAGATATCTCTCTCTCTCTCTCCCTCCCATCTCTATCTCTCTCCCCTCTCTCTCTATCTCTCCCCCATCTCTATCTCTCTCTATCTCTCTACCCTCCTCTCTCTCCCCCTCTCTATTCTCTATCTCTCTACCATTCTCTCCCCTCTCTCTCTATCCCTCTACCCTTCTCCCTATCTCTCTCTCTCTCACCCCTATCTCTCTCTATCTCTCTCCCCTCTCTCTCTATCCCTCTACCCTTCTCCCTATCTCTCTCTCTCTCACCCCTATCTCTCTCTATCTCTCTCCCCTCTCTCTCTATCTCTCTCACCCCTCTCTCTCTATCCCTCTCCCCTTCTCCCTATATCTATCTCTCTACCCCCCTCTCTATCCCCCCCCCCCCCCCCCCTCCCTCTCTCCCCCCTCCCCCCCACTCTCTCCCCTCCCTCTCTCTGCCAAGTATTTCATGACCCAGGAAAGGTCGCGTCCAGATTTAAACATGATATAATATAGGAATGTAAAAACGGGGTTTCTTGGGGTTAACCAACCAACCAGAACAGCTCACTGGGGGGTTCAGATCAATTTAAAGAGTGACTGACTGACCCTCTTAAAGTTTACATTGAGGTCCTTTGCAATTAAGATTTTTCGACCATCTCTGAGTGATACAATGAGGGAGGGGAGGGAGGGAGGGGAGGGGAGGGTAAGAAATATATATATACACCCCAGGCATCGTTTTAATCTGTTTCTGGGTATTTACAAGTACATTACAATGCAAAATACAAGAGAGAGAGAGAGAGATGGGGGTTAATACTGCATTGGAAATGTCTGGTACCTTCCCCAGATGATATGATCTCTCTCTCTATCTCTCTCTGTCTCTGTCTCTCTCTCTCTATCTCTCTCTGTCTCTGTCTCTCTCTATCTCTATCTCTCCCTCTCTCCCCCCTGCCCTCACTCACTTACTCCCCAGCTCTGAGCACACCCCTGGCTGGGGGTGGGGGGGGGCAGACCCTGTCAAGGTTACCTCACCTCAAGTGAACACAAGCCCCAGGGACAGAAACAAAACGACACTTACCGAGTTAATAGTCCAGTTATCCGGAAGCATCTGTTAAGGTGCCAGCGAGCCCGGCCCGACAGTAAAAAAGTTAGCGGGAGTTTGGAGCAGAGTCGCTGGGTGAGCCTCGGCTCCTCTCTCTCTGTGTGTGTGTGTGTAGATCAGTGGCTCACTCCTCTCCCCTCTCTCCTCTCCCCTCCCCTCTCTCCTCTCCTCTCCTCTCCCCTCTCCCCTCTCTCCTCTCTCCTCTCCCCTCTCCCCTCTCTCCTCTCCTCTCCCCTCTCTCCTCTCCTCTCCCCTCTCTCCTCTCCTCTCCCCTCTCTCCTCTCCTCTCCCCTCTCTCCTCTCCTCTCCTCTCCCCTCTCTCCTCTCCCCTCTCTCCTCTCCTCCCCTCTCCTCTCCCCTCACTCCTCTCCTCTCCCCTCACTCCTCTCCCCTCTCTCCTCTCTCCTCTCTCCTCTCCCCTCACCCCTCTCTCCTCTCCTCTCCCCTCTCTCCTCTCTCCTCTCCTCTCCCCTCACCCCTCTCCTCTCCCCTCTCTCCTCCCCTCTCCTCTCCCCTCTCTCCTCTCCCCTCTCTCCTCTCCCCTCACCCCTCTCCTCTCCCCTCAGTCCTGTCCAGCTCCCTGTGTGTGTCTGTGTCTGTGCAGTTCACTGCTCACCCACCACCCGCCTCTCAGTCCTGTCCAGCTCCCTGTGTGTGTGTGTAGTTCACTGGCTCACTCCCCCTCTCCTGTCCAGCTCCCTGTGTGTGTGTGTAGTTCACTGGCTCACTCCCCCTCTCCTGTCCAGCTCCCTGTGTGTGTGTGTAGTTCACTGGCTCACTCCCCCTCTCCTGTCAAGCTCCCTGTGTAGTGTGTGTGTGTGTGGGGGGGGGGGGGGGGGGGCTGTGTGTGTGTGTGTGTAGTGTGTGTGTGTAGTTCAGTGCCTCACTCCCCCTCTCAGTCCTGCCCACCCCCCCTGTGTGTGTGTGTGTAGTTCACTGGCTCCCCTCTCCCCCCCTGTGTGTGTGTGTGTGTAGCTGTGTGTGTGTGTGTGTAGCTGTGTGTGTGTAGCTGTGTGTGTGTAGCTGTGTGTGTGTGTAGCTGTGTGTGTGTGTAGCTGTGTGTGTGTGTGTAGCTGTGTGTGTGTGTGTGTGTGTAGCTGTGTGTGTGTGTGTGTGTAGCTGTGTGTGTGTGTAGCTGTGTGTGTGTGTAGCTGTGTGTGTGTGTGTAGCTGTGTGTGTGTGTGTAGCTGTGTGTGTGTAGCTGTGTGTGTGTGTGTGTAGCTGTGTGTGTGTGTGTAGCTGTGTGTGTGTGTAGCTGTGTGTGTGTAGCTGTGTGTGTGTGTAGCTGTGTGTGTGTGTAGCTGTGTGTGTGTGTGTGTGTAGCTGTGTGTGTGTAGCTGTGTGTGTGTGTGTGTAGCTGTGTGTGTGTAGCTGTGTGTGTGTGTGTGTAGCTGTGTGTGTGTAGCTGTGTGTGTGTAGCTGTGTGTGTGTGTGTGTGTAGCTGTATGTGTGTGTGTGTAGCTGTGTGTGTGTAGCTGTGTGTGTGTGTAGCTGTGTGTGTGTGTGTGTGTAGCTGTGTGTGTGTAGCTGTGTGTGTGTGTGTGTAGCTGTGTGTGTGTGTAGCTGTGTGTGTGTGTGTGTAGCTGTGTGTGTGTGTGTAGCTGTGTGTGTGTGTGTGTGTGTGTAGCTGTGTGTGTGTAGCTGTGTGTGTGTGTGTAGCTGTGTGTGTGTGTGTGTGTGTGTAGCTGTGTGTGTGTAGCTGTGTGTGTGTGTGTAGCTGTGTGTGTGTGTGTGTGTAGCTGTGTGTGTGTGTGTGTAGCTGTGTGTGTGTGTGTGTGTAGCTGTGTGTGTGTAGCTGTGTGTGTGTGTGTAGCTGTGAGGATGCTTCACAGTGACTGCGGTGGTTCAGCCACAGGACAGGGCAGCCTGATTCCCAGGCGTCACACTGGGAATGTGAGGCAGCCAAGTCGCCTCTTGCAATGAGACGACTCACCCCCCACAGCCATCTCTGCTCCACTCACCTGAATAACCCTCTCCCTGTGAGCTCACACCAGGCTCACATCTGTACCTAGTCTGGCCAGCCCTCACCTCTCCCTAGTGCAAAACTTAGGAACCTCCCCTGTCCTGCCTCTTGGCACATTCCAGCCCAGTTTGCAGTCTCTGAGACGTGGCATATATAACTCCACCAGCTCAGCAGACTTCACACAGGTACCGTTAGTGTCTTAAATCACCTCCAGTTGTCTGTCCACGTTCAATGTATTCCCTTCTCACCAACTCTCTCTCTCTCTCTCTCTCTGTGTGTGTGTGGTTGAGCTGAGGCTGTGTTGCTCAGTGTCTCTGTGCTGTCCCTGCCTGGGAACATCTGGGAGGGTTTCATGGATCACAAGTCCAAACTTTTCCCTGCCATTTCTTCGTGTGCTTGGTTGCCTTTCGGATGGTTTTCACCAGAGATTATTAACGCGAGACGTTATCCCCAATCGTTGCACTGATCCATATACATATACATATATGTATATGTGTGTGTGTGTGTTTAACGTGGCTATAGTTTCATTGGCATTCAAATATTTCCATTTCTGAAGCAATCAGAGGCAGATCCCAAGCTTTCTATGACATTTCACAAACTCTTTATCTTCTGCCTCACTTCAGTGTAACACTTCTCTCTGGACACCCCCTGATCACTGTGTATTCTTCTGATTCCCAAATGTGTTTCTTACCTCCCAATCAGTCTGGTCCATCCCTTTGCAAAATATGTTCGCCCCAAAAAAGAGTGAAGACAATCTCGGTTTCCTTTCTGAACTATGTAAACTGTACATTCAAAGTCCCTTGTTTGAGGTGCATTGGGATGCCAAGTGAGTGAGTAGGGTTTCCCCGTTTCGTTTTCCAATTCAGGAAACCGTTTGAGCTGATCAGTGAAGCTACAGGGAATGTCCATCAGATACGACAATACTGTCTTCTCATTCTGGCCAAACTCGGCCATTTCTGGTTGTTTGGGGCGCTGATTTTCGGTGGTCATTGCTAACTTTCTTGTGGTTGTTTCACGTGGCTTCCTTCCCTGTTTCGTGTTTCCAGCAAACAGACTGGAGCTTCAGTAGGAGATGGGGGGGAATGGAGATAGAGGGAGATGGAGGAGATGGGGGAGATAGAGGGAGATGGAGGACATGGGGGAGATAGAGGGAGATGGAGGACATGGGGGAGATAGAGGGAGATGGAGGACATGGGGGAGATAGAGGGAGATGGAGGAGATGGGGGAGATAGGGGGAGATGGGGTTGATGTAGGAGGAGGAGAGGGAGCAGGAGAGGGAGGAGGAGGAGATGGACGGAGGAGGAGAGAGAGGAGGAGGAGAGGGAGAAGAGGGAGGAGGAGGAGGAGAGGGGGGAGAGATGGAGGAGGTAGAGGGAGAGGGAGGAGGAGGAGGAGAGGGA